>WKFP01014381.1:1055172-1160851 GCA_011057875.1 Pterocles orientalis
GAAAAAAAAAAAAAAAAAAAAAGAAAAAAAAAAAAGAAAAAAAAAAAAGGATTCTGCTATAGATAGCAAAAGGAATGCTTTTCCTGCTGCTTAAAAGACTGAAATTTCCTTTTTTCTTGGAAGGGGGGAACACACAGTTAAAACTAAAATACTTCAAACCAAAACCTAATCTGGCAAAAATGTTTGTGATCATCTTTCATTCCTATTTCTAATTGGTTCAATATTGTTGATTTCTGAAAAGTGTTGATTGTATAAAAGCCTTCTTTAAGAAGCAGAAGTCAACTGTTCAGTAAAGAGTCTAAAGAAGATATCCACTCACACGCTTAATATTGGTTATATTCTGCATTAGATTTTATGCTTAGTTCAATAATCACTGCTATAGTTACTGACTTTAATTATTACTATTATCACATTAATTATTGTTATAATATTAATAATCACCATTAAAAAAATCAGGAGGCAAAATGCTGTTACCAGACTCAAACTGGAATTTATTAAAATAAATGTTCTTCTAATCCAAAGATATGTGAATGAAAACACAGTACAAACTTGTCAGGTAACTCTTTTTCTCCAAAACAAAGAAAGTCAGATGATTAATACCGTGATAAAGCCGTAGGAATGAATTAATATCCAATAGAATACTTGATAAAAATGAATGATTATTGTTATGTATGAGAGAAGATACCCCACCCTCCGTAAAACAGGAAATAAGAGTGATAAAGCAAGTAAAGTATTTCATATATTACCAATGAAACTCATTTAATGTAACTCAAAACTTTAAAAACAGCTTTAATAATAGGAAAGGTGTTCAAGAAACATATAGATTTGGTGCTTAGGGACATGATTTAGTAGGTTAAGTGGTGTTGGGTTGACGGTTGGACTTGATGACCCTTGAGGTCTTTTTCCAACCTTAATGATTCTATGATTCTATGAGAAGTAGAACACTATTTTTGAGCTAATAAGTGTATCTAACAGGCTTTCTATGCTTTCAAAGTGACAAACTTCAGGTTCTCCATTTCTATTGCTTCTTTCTGTCAGTGATGTGTTAACGTCATCTCTTTAGCACAGTGAGACACAGGGCACAGGGAAAAGCTTTTCTTTTGTAGGGTATCTTGAATTTTGCCATATTCCGTTCTTTTGTCTGTAATAAAAGAGGAAACTCTTGAAATACAAGGACAATCTCTCTTTTTTTTTTTTTTTTCCTTCTCAACATCAATTTTTGTCTCTGCAATTCCGCTAGGTTTTTCACTTACCGTGTGGAAGGTAATGCCTTGGTGTGAAGAGCTCTATTGCTAGATGGGAAATCAAAGTACTGTTTGTTTTTTTTTTCAGGGAGTGATGACTGTACTTCAGATTAAAATTCTGAGGAAATAGATCTGCAAAGAAAAATGTGGGAGCAAGTTTTAAGCTTCCTTGGGGAGTCCTACAATGTGCAAATTTATTCTTCAAGAATCTGTGGATCTTTCAGGTAATTTCAAGTTTCCAAATGTCTTGCTAGAGCTGTTTAAGATTCAGAGATGCATTCTGAGATGTGGTAGATATAGTTTCTTACTCCTAAGCATTTATTATTCCTGCTATATGCTTCAAAATTTTATAAAGCCTTATTGCCACTAAGTTGACTGTGCAATAGCAGTAATTTCAGTGTTAAGGGGAGAAGAGATAGCAGTTATTACTTCAGGGCAATGCCCTTTAATTGCTATATCAGAAATCAATCTTACTCTTTCTGCTTACTGAAAATCAGTTGTGGTGTTTTCTCCCAAACTGGCCTTCTGAAGTTCAACTGGCAGCATTAGCCATTTCCTGATATCATCAGCAAATATTCTGAATCTTACTTATGTATTCCTGATTTCATATTACTAAGAATATTTCAAAAAAAAAAGAAAGCACTTTTACATATTTTATTTAATCTGTTTTTATTCAACAAGGTTGTACTGGAATTCCCTCATGCAGAGTGAAACCAAGTGAGGCTTCTTGTAATGCAGTGCTGGTTACTGACAAGGTTCTTAGAATTTCTAGCCAAAGCAAACCAAGTTATCTTGAGTATTGAATCTTGGAAACCAGAAAACCAAAATAAATAACTAATAAAAATTAAATAGTTCTGCTCTCTTGGTCTACTACTGCTAAACTCAGCTATTTATCAATAATTAGAATTAATTTAATTCAGTTCTACTCCTTTTACTTGTGCTTAAATCAATAAAGTTTTTTGTGTCTAGAGAAGTATGTTCACACTACAAACTACACCTAAGTCTTCTTTTGTAGTAACAATTAACCCAGAAAATAAGAAAAATGGCAGAGTGGGGACTAAATGAATTTTGCATGAAAACTCAGGGTAAAATAATGATCTTCTGGTATTCAGGATACTTTATAAAACTGTTCAGTATGCTATGTCAGTGCAGGAAAAACTGAATCTAGACAGGAACTCAAGATGATTGTAAACTATTTAGAAATTATAACACTGTGTTTAAATAGGTGACATAACCAACCCTAGCTTCACAATACTTGGCTTACACACCATTTACATGCATGAGGCTCCCTGTGGCTGCAAAAACATGTCAGGGCATTGATAATAAATACTGAGCTGTAGGCTGCTATGACAACAATGGTAGTAGTACGGGAGTCAGCTAATTTTAGAATAGCTTGGTTAGGTCTACAAAGATTGTGGTTATGCTATTGCCTATAGTCAAAACATAATCTTGGTCACTTCAGAATCTTAAAATATGAAGTAAATCCTGAATGTCCAAAAGTTATGCTTAGATGTATGTGATGCATTACAGAATGTTTGAGCAACTTCAGACTCTTGGTTTGTTGTTTTTTTTGCTATATATTCTGAGATGTATTGCAGTAACCAAATGCAAGGCATAAAAAAAAAACATTGACCTTCATGACCAGAATACATACTTGAGGCAAGACCAATGTGCTTGAGATTTCTTTCAGTATTTAGTAGATTGAGAATCCAATAATTTTATTTACAAGAATGACAATGTCCATACTTTTCCCATGGGAATCAGTGGAATTTTTCAATTTGTATAATACTCATAGGCAATAGTTACAACACAAAGATGGGAATGGAGGATCTAATTTTTACATCAGTGAGGAATAACACAGTGCAGTGATGGAGGTCACCTTGAGTTACAACAGATACATGTCACAGACTTCTCCGTTGTGGGCAGAATGACAAAATGCATTGTGCAGTTAGATCCAAAGGTAACTTAAGGCCTTCGGCAGCCCACTTTCATTTTCCCGGTATTGCTGATGGCACATTGAAATTAGAATTTGGTTACAGATTAATATTAGTAAACTGTTATATTGAGAATTAATATCACCAAGATGTCTGAGGAAATGAATTAGAGAATTAAGCTGAACACTCTCAGCTGCGGTAGGTTTTAAAATACAGTACGTGCTGAATACTCTGACACAGGTAAGAAAAATATTTTATTGATTTTTTTTTTAATTGTGGACTGATTTCAAAAATGTTCTTGCACACCTGAGTCACCTTAAAGGTTTTGATATTTCCCATTTTGGAAGGTGCTTAAGAAAATTCTAGATTGAGAGGCCTAAAACAAGTTCGGTTGGTTGATTTGCCTGACACTGCTTTCATTATCAAAGCATGGCTTACTTTAATTTAAACAGAGGTTTACCTTGATCTCACCTCTGAGAATAGGAGTGATTCCCTTGCCAACAAATTAGCTAAATATTCTCACTTTACACACCTTATTACCATTTCATCCTGGCTTAGTTAAGTAATGTTGTTATTGCATAAGCTACCTTGTTCACAAGGAGCTGCCTTTTAAAGAGGACTTATTTTAAAGTTTTTTAATAAAACAAAAAACCAAAATCAGCCCTATTTGAATTTTACAAAGGCAAGAAAAAAATGGCTTGGTTTATAAAAGGCTTAAATTAAAGCATTGTCTATGTAACGCATGCATTTCCACACATGAGTTCCAGAGCCTGGAGAAGATCATTCCGTGTGATGCATCCTAAAGGGCTCATGGGATAATCATTGATTAGGGCACATTGTTAGGGCAGAGAATGCATGAAAAGTTTCTCCTCCTTATAGTCACAGCAGTGAGATGGCCACATTATCATTTAAGGGCTTGCTTTTTTTCCTTTTTTTTTTTTCTTTTTTTTTTTTTTGTCGGTTGTATAAGAGGGTTGTTTCTGTGTGCTGGAATGTGTTTTATAGCCTCTGAGGTAGACCTTGACTGACCACTTCTAGAACTTTAACATTGGTTCAGTCCTAGAGCACTGGATCTGGTCACACAGGTGCTCTCTTTCAGGATCATTGTTCCCATTTTACCTGCAGTGAGAAGGTATAAGGAGAAATTGGGAAGTTATTCTGTATGCAAGAAAGGAAGAGAGGAAAGTCTTCTCGCTCAGAAATCTAAGAATTATCATTTGTTTCTCTTTTTTTTTTTTACAAAGTCTTATTCTCTTCACCTCTCTTCACCAAGCAGTCTTATGGATTTGAGGATGGTCCTGATGGTTTTTTTGGTGATTATTCTGCTGATGCTGCCTGAACAATGTCGGTTAGTCATAGAAATCTATCAGGAAAAATAAAATTTTCAAAACAAGATCACTTGGCTCTAGGGCTGATAGAACAAAGGAGCTAACAAATTGGGCAACAGAATGGTCATGAATCCAAATTTAGGACAAATATAACTGAAATATATTTCAACATTTGATTAAATTTGTGTAGGAATAATATTTTTCCTACTTGTGCTATTGGCACATTTTAACATCTCAGTTTTTCAGAAACGGGTATCTGTGAAAATGTGGAGGAGACAGAAGACAAGATGGGTGAATGTCACTACACAAAACGTAATTCTGAAGAATGTACCGAGTTCTGAAACAGCAAGTGCCCAACATACCATTACTTTAGAAGGGGAAATATATTCTTGTCTCAAAATTAGCTTAAAACCCACTGACATGTCTGTGAAGCCTTCAATGCAGAATAAAAAAGTCAAAACTGTTCTTGTGTCTGCAAGATAACATATTGGGCATATTGGAACAATTCCTGGACTCAATTGTTCAGAAAGCAACGTGCAACAGTAGGTTGCATGGGCAAGCCCCAGCAGAGCAAAATGGCATCAGCAGTTAGCAGAAAGTACAATATGATATTTTCCTTAACACGCATACTCAGAGGATCTGTAGAAATGACTAGGAAAATAAATATTTACCTCTTTGGAGGGATGAGATGGAACTAGCTTTTGCTGAATACAGAGTAGTAAGCTCTGTGTCTGCTCACCCAGAAATTGATAGGAGTTTTGCAAACAGGTTAACGTAAGCAGCTACTGAGTTTGGAGAACATGAGCAAGAAATGCAAAGATGAAATATGACTGGTAGACTATGAAATAAACCTCTGAGATGTAAACCTCACTTCTATTCAGCTGTTGTTTTGTACAAACATGCACAAGGTCACTTTTCTCATTTGTAAATTAACAATAATACCTGGCTGCCATGGATTATTTTTTTTTTCATAAAAGCACTTTCAGAATTTAGTCTTGCAAAAATACTAGAAAAATATTTGTAATTTTGATTAAGAGGAGACGTCTGATTAATTGTAAGAGGAAACACCTCATACTAGACAGCTAATGTAGTTAGGACTGCCAAAGTTTAGGTTAGTCTTTGTGGGAGAATGTTTTCCTAAATCTTGTATCTTTTTTTCTGAAGTATGGAAGTTCTAAGAATTGTTATTCCTTAATTTTTCTTGAAACAAATCTGTTATTTGTGCAACAAAACATCCACACTGTGGAGATTTTAATGAGAGGCTGGCTTTCATACTATAGAAGTTTAATCATGGCTTTAAATCATGAGTTAGCTCAAAAAGGCTGAGCAAATTAACTGGTGATCAGTTTCCCATATTATACAGTGGAAAGGGAGACTCTATTTTTCTTAAGTAACTTGGAAGGAGTACTTTCACGAGGGAATTTCCTTTGCGGACATCGTGTCTGTTTTCTGATCAAGAAAGATGAAGAGGAGACTAACTCCTATAAATATTTTTCCATATACTGTTTTCTGGTACAAGTGCCAATCACAGTTTAGGCTTTTTTGCTCCCAAATGGAAAGTGCACATAATGTCTGTAATTCACTTTGTTTCTGGGATATTTTGCTTTGTGATTCTTGCAAATATTAGTGTAAGCTCTCGGTAAAAGTTTCTTCATGTCCTTTGATGTCTTGTGACGTGACCTTGTGGAATTATGTAGGTGCTTGAAACGGGTTCTTGTGTAACTACCTCTAGAACAGTGTCAAGACATTTTAGTGAAAATGTGAGTGAGATTCTGTCCTGGGTTAAGTTGAGACAGAGTTAACTTCATAATAGCTAGCAAGATGCTGTGTTTTGGATTTGTGCTCAGAAGAAAGCTGATAAAAAGTGATGTTCACGCAGCTGCCAAGGCCTTTCAGCTTCTCTGACTGTCTGCAGACCACAGAAGCTGGGAGGGAGCACAGCCCCAGTTACTAGCCCAGGATTTGATTTTAGGGATTGAAACCCAAAGGAGCCAATAATCTGTTCTGTAACATACACGTCATGCCCAGTATATAGGTGAGGACCCTCTGTAAGATCGGCCCTTTTTTTTGGTTCTGGATCTCTTTTGCTCTGGGTCACCTTGCTCCAGGTGGTCCCTCTCCCAAGAACTTCCCCCCCACCCCGTCAGCTCTTGATCTGGACGCTCGGACTGTTATCTCCATTCCGTGAGGTTTTGGGACTCTCCCTGCTCTGGGATCATTAGCTGGGAACAGGCTGAGCCTTGGTCATCAGGTAGGGGAGGCAGTATCACTGTGTGTCACTCATTTGTATATTTGTATATAGTATTATTTTCAATGTTATTGTAGTTTAGTTATTAAATTGTCCTTATCTCAATCCAAGAGTCCTTTTTGCCCTTTACCCCTTTGATTGTCTCCCTTATCCTTGGGTGTGGGGGGGACTGGGTGAGTGGGTGTGTGGTTTGGCCCCCAGCCAAGGTCAAAACCTTCCCAGATTCATTGAAAATATTTAGGAATATTCAAACAATAGTACTGCCTGCAAATTCTTGTGGTCACCTAGATGCTAAATATTGCAGACATAGAACTCAATGAAGGAGTTAATGACGCTTCATAAATGCAGTACATTCATAAAGTCATCTGTGATAGTTCTCAATGCACATCTGTTAAATTCTAGTTTATTTTCAAGCAAAATATCTGATCACAATATTGAAAGATTTTTTTTTAGCATAATTGAAATTTCTTGGAAACATTAATTTGATTTTGAGGTTATTGCATAGCGTCTATACATGTGTAACTTCCAGATAATGCTGCAGAAATGAATCGGGTTTGTAAAATACAGACTGAAGAATCCACTCAGAGTTCATATGTAATATCTTCTGTAGTAGTTTTACTTGCAATAAAACTAGCAAAAGAGGTAGTAACAGTTCTTGGTTTTGAACAGAATCGGTGCTTTATAATCGCATTTCAGCTTGCCTTCTTGCTACATTTTTTCTTTATATGTCCATGTAATTGTAGTGTAATGTAAATGTAGTAATTTACTGAAATAAAATGGCAATAGTAAAAAAATATACTGAAAAGTCAGCAGTAAAAATGTTCTCTGTTAATTTATTTCAAATACCAAGTGATAGCACTTATCTTTCATTTGGAAGGTTAGTTGAAAGAAAATTTTAGTTTATCATCTCTGAAAGTCCTAAATGTACTCTACTATAATTTAAATTAATTTTCCTAGCTACAGATTTTTAAATTAAATTTCATACTGGTAATCTTTAAAGTACATTAAAGGTTTTGCTGCTTGTTCTTTTCTTATATGATTGTCACCATCACAATCATACTTAATAAAAACATGCAAATATAGGTCACTGAAAAACAGAATAAAAAATGTTTTGTTAAGGCTTCTAATGAATAACCAGTAGTTACCATCAGCCACACATTTAATATCCATTTTAATCTTAGCTTGTATCCTTTTTTTCAAGTGGAGAATACCCATAAAGGCAGGTGCTTCTTCTTTCAGCATTATTTCAGTGGTACAATAAACATCCATTTCCAAAGGCTCCTTTCCTCCTCCACAAATGATTTCCTTATTTATTTACTTTAAATTTCTCTTGGTCTTAAAGTTCTTTGCAATCTTTTTCTTAGTGCTTAAAAGAGATACTACAGTTTTTCATAAAAGATTACCGTGCCGGTAAGCTTTTACAATAAACCAGACGTGGAACTGATAATTTTTACACTCCCCACATCTAACATGCACCCATCAATTATTTCTAGGCCTGCTACCAATTCAGAAGTAGCTGAAGTGCGTATTTACAAATGCTGGTCGAGTTTTGAGCAGTCTTTGCACTTTTCAAAGCATCCATGCTTTATAAAGCACTTGCACATGAGAATTGTTAGTAGACAGATATTTGTGTCACAGAAGGCTGAAAAAAATTGAGATCCTGTCAGATTAAAAAGGAAAAAAATTCCAGGAAACATCCTACCTTTCTACATATTGTGTATGTGTATAAATTCCAAGACAGACTTCAAGCATGACAGCTAGAGTTCAAAGCTGATGGTTATTAAGCTGAAAGTAACACTTGATCCTGGAAACTAAGATGGAAAACAGGGCAGTCCTGTGGATCACAGAGTTTGTGTATGAGAATGACACACTACTTGTTCCACAAACTATTAGTCATTAAATAATTGCAACTATTGAATGCATATTTCCCTGTATAGTTTGTCTCATTTATGTTGACTACAATTGTTGAATAGAACCGACCTCTGTATAGATGTAGAAGTTTCTGTTTTCTCTTAGACTCTATGTAGACATTCATTTTCCACGTTTCATGTGGAAAAATGCCTCCCCCTATTTTTCAAGTAAACAGACTTTCATTAAAGCTTGATTTTTCTGTGGAGTCTCATACAAACTTGTTAGTTTCCGAGTTCCAGTCAACTAAATACTGGCCTGAAATAGTTCCTATTTGGAGTCTCATGGTATTTTGGGGCTCTGTTGTGTGAGTGTTGGACTATGCAGAAATTGAAAGACATTAGTGAGTCTCTTTGGGTTATGTAATTATTCAGTTACGTACCAAAAGAGGAAAAATGTTTGCTAAAAGAGAAAGCTTTGCAACAGCTCTGAGGTATAGCACCTGTCCCACTAGTTCAAGCACTGTAATAATAATAAAAGCAGGTATGCAATTTTCTTAGCGTAGAAATAGCTCTAGGTTTGTTTGTTTTTACTATAACTGTGAATACTGCATAGCTTTTATTTTTGCAAATTGTCTATAGTATTTCTTACTGTGTCTGCACTTTTCCCTTAGTGCAAGTCATGGCATTCATTTTACTCAGTTCACATCAGTTTAACGTTGGTGTAATCAGTTGTATTGATTAGAGCTCGAGCCACACTGCCCAAGTTGCAGAAGGCAAAGACAGTGACTGGGAGAAGGAAGAACTGCCAGCTGTAGGAGAAGATCAGGTTTGAGACCCTTTAAAGAACCTGAAGGTGCACAAGTCCATGGGACCTGATGAGATACATCCGTGGGTCCTGAAGGAACTGGCAGATGAAGTTGCAAAACTGCTATCCATCATATTCGAGAAGTCGTGGCACTCTGGTGAAGTTCCCGCAGACTGGAAAAGGGGAAACATAACCCCCATTTTTAAAAAAGGAAATAAAGAAGACCCGGGAAACTACAGGTCAGTCAGTCTCACCTCTGTGCCTGGCAAGATCATGGAGCAAATCCTCCTGGAATCTGTGCTAAGGCACATGGAAAACAAGCAGGTTATTGACGACAACCAACATGGCTTTACCAAAGGAAAATTGTGCCTGACGAATTTGGTGACCTTCTACGACAGAGCCACAGTGCTGGTGGATAGAGGAAGGGCAACAGACATTATCTACCTGGACTTGTGCAAAGCCTTT
The DNA here is from genome assembly GCA_011057875.1 of Pterocles orientalis. NCBI lineage: Eukaryota > Metazoa > Chordata > Aves > Pterocliformes > Pteroclidae > Pterocles > Pterocles orientalis. Next base: position 1,065,047 of record WKFP01014381.1, read on the forward strand.
GACACAGTCCCACATGACATCTTTGTCTCTAAGTTGCAGGGACATGGATTTGATGGAAGGACCACTCACTGGATAAGGAACTGGCTAGACGGCTGCTCTCAAAGGGTTGTGGTCAATGGCTCAATGTCCAAGTGGAGACCAGTGACAAGTGGTGTTCCACAGGGGTCAGTACTGGGACCAGTGTTGTTTAACATCTTTGTTGGAGAGATGGACAGTGGGATGGAGTGCACCCTCAGCAAGTTTGCTGATGACACCAAGCTGTGTGGTGTGGTGGACACGCTGGAGGGAAGGGATGCCATCCAGAGGGACCTTGACAGGCTGGAGAGGTGGGCCCATGCAAACCTCATGAAATTTAACAAGGCCAAGTGCAAGGTCCTGCACGTGGGTCGAGGCAATCCCAAGCACAAATACAGGCTGGGCAGAGAATGGATAGAGAGCAGCCCAGAGGAGAAGGACTTGGGGGTACTGGTGGATGAGAACCTCAACATGAGCCGGCAGTGTGCGCTTGCAGCGCAGAAAGCCAACCGTGTCCTGGGCTGCATCAAGAGAAGCATTAGCAGCAGTTCAAGGGAGGTGATTCTTCCCCTCTACTCTGCTCTCGTGAGACCCCACCTGGAGTATTGTGTTCAGATGTGGGGCCCCCAACATAGAAAAAAAGACATGGACCTGTTGGAGAGAGTCCAGAGGAGAGCCACAAAATTAATTGGAGGGCTGGAGCACCTCCCCTATGAGGACAGGCTGAGAGAGTTGGGGTTGTTCAGCCTGGAGAAGAGAAGGCTCCGAGGGGACTTGATAGCAGCCTTCCAGTACCTGAAGGGGGCCTACAGGAGAGATGGGGAGGCACTCTTTGTCAGGGAGTGTAGTGAGAGGACAAGGGATAACGGGTATAAGCTAAAAGAGGGTAAATTTAGGTTAGACATTAGGAAGAAATTTTTCACTATGAGGGTGGTGAGACACTGGAACAGGTTGCCCAGGGGGGTTGTGGATTCCCCATCCCTGGAGGTGTTCAAGGCCAGGCTGGATGAGGCTTTGAGCAACCTGGTCTAGTGGAGGGTGTCGGGTTTGAACTTGGTGATTTTTAAGGTCCTTTCCAACCCAAACCATTCTGTGATTCTATGATTACAGTAGATTAACTGATGCATTTGTAGCTGAAATGAGGTGTGCTGAGATTGTCTCAGTAAAAGAAGGTGTGGACCTTCCCCTGTTGTGGTATATTCCAGGGAAGTGGAAGATAGACTGAAGACAGATTAAAAGTTTTCTATTGTACTTTGTACTGGGGAAAAAAAAATTATAACTTAAAATATGAACAGAATCAGTGGTAGTTCTTACATTGCACCAGCTCTGCAAATAGTAATGGAAGCCCACTGATATGACTTTTTTTCTTTTCCTTCTTGCAGTATGTCTGTGTTTGAAAGACAGAATCACAGAATCATTAAGGTTGGAAAAGACCTTAAGGATCACCAAGTCCAACTGTCAACCCACTAAACCATGTCTCTGAGCACCACCTCTACACGTTTCTTGAACACCTCCAGGGATGGTGATTCCACCACTTCCGTGGGTAGCCTGTTCCAATGCCTGATCACTCTTTCAGTGAAGAAATTTTTTCTAATATCCAGGCTAAACCTCCCCTGGCACAACTTGAGGCCATTTCCTCTTGTCCTATCACTTGTTACCTTAGAGAAGAGGCCAGCACCCACCTCATTACAACCTCCTTTTAGGTAGTTGTAGAGAGTGATAAGGTCTCCTCTCAGCCCCCTCTTCTCTAGACTAAACAACCCCAGCTCCCTCAGCCGCTCCTTGTAAGAATTGTGCTCCAGACCCTTAACCAGCTTCATTGCCCTTCTCTGATGTGTTATCATCCACTATCATTGTGGTGTACTATAATTGCTATTATTACTGTTACTATGCTTTCTTTTTATTAAAAAGTTAACTAGATGCACAGTATGTTTTGAAAATACTGATCCTCCTCTCATACTAATAGAAACCAGGAATAACTGAGCTCAAGAGTGTGTAATTACTTTGGTGAATGCTATGGGACAGGAAATTCAGCTTGTGAAAGTTTGACCAATTGTTATTGAGTATCAAACTGCACCCATGTTAGAAAATAAATTGTTCTCTGCCCTAGTGAGAGTAGGGGTTTTTTAATTGTAACAAGGAAGATATTTACAAATAGTGGTTTTGATAGTGTTTTTGCCTTCTACCTACTCTTTTTTCAAGGCTTAGGCAAACTGAATTTACACATTGTGGGTTGTTTAGGATTTAACATTACTGGTGAATACCTTTTAAACAAAATAGATGCTTCAGTTCTCTATGCATTTGCATAGTGTCTGGCTTCATTTTGCTTTTCTTTTTAAAAAAATTCTCCTCCTGCCTAGCTTATTGACAAGACCAGGATACCAGCTTAGGAACTTCAATGACTGAAAATCTGCTCCCTGAGCACAAAAGCTAATGAGTTCTGGTTTCCTGCAGTTCTGTGTCCTTTCTCCTTCCATCACTGCTGCAATACCTCTAGTTCCCCCTCACCCTGTGTGGTATCTTTCCATTTCTTCTATTTCTCCTAGCTCCTGCTGGCCTATAAGCAGCGTGGGCTGTAAATCATTCCAAGCCAAGTGCTGAGGGCCATCTGGTAGGCTTAACAGAACAGATAAGTCATGAACTGTTTAACCTGATGTGACTGGAATTTCATTCATGACTAGAAATTAACTTGCAAAACTCAAACAATGCTTTGGAAAGAGAGAACCTGATTAAAAATTGTGAGTTTGTTACAAGATATAGAGATGTCCAACTCAGAAATGGAATTTTTAATTCAGACCCTGAAAAAGAAGTTTAGATATGTGTACAAAGTTGGGAACCATCCAGCTTGAGGAGTTTGGTTCTACAAACTAAGTTAACATGTTTCATTAATCCGTTTGTTAGAAACTGCATATATGTTTGCTGTAGTTACTATTTAAACCTCAGCAATGTCACATCACTCTTTTATCCTTGTTAGCCAATCAATGTATGCAAGTAACTGTTTCTCAGTTTTCATATTCTCAGTTCATGCGAAACACATAAAGCTCTTCAGCTGCTGCTATCCTTTTTTTAACCTTTTACAAAATACAAAAATCCAACCAGACTTGTTTTAATATTCTTGTATGTATTTCGTTACTTGAAAAAGTTGTGCCCTTTATTTTTAATGTCTTTTCATGAATGAATTAAAATTTCCTGATGAAATAGCTTGATACACTGCTATGGAGAATTACAAATCAAATATTATAAGTAGTTCCGTTGTTTCTGTTCAGTCTTTCACATGATTCTTTAGTTATTGCCTCCTAGCTTGTATCTTGTATTGCTTTCTTATTATTTAAAATTGCCTTCTCTCATTTCACTTACTTTCATACAGTGATTAAATATTCCAATCAGTATACTAACAATTATTTAGGAAAACAAGTGGTCTAATAAAAATTAGGTTAGTAATTTTCATTCTTGATTTGAAATTTCATGCACTTCTGATAACAATATGCCAGTAAGAGTACTGGCCATATGGGCCAAATTCTGTAAATTCTTAGTTTAATTTTATAGTCAGGAGCAAGGAAACTCTACTGAAAGTACTTGTTATAGTCTCACTTCATTATGCTTAAGTTGTCTTCTGAGAATGACTATTCTATATCTTAGGAAAGCTAGCTGGCAGGACTGCATTATTATATTGAGCTTTATGGTCTTTGGAGTAGGTCAGTGGAACCAGACTGGAATAGGTTTCCTTAGACTGAAGTAGGCTACTGCTCTCTGAAGAGCTGATAAAAACACATACTTAACATAAACATGTTTATTTATCAGATGAACACTCACATCACTAGTGGTTTCTGCATGCAAGCTTGGTGTTGTCCTTTTTATAGTATTCCTTGTGTTGTCCCCTGATGGTGTGTTGTTTAGGGAAATAAAGAAAACCTGCGTACGTTGCAGTTTCGCTAACACTTTTAATAAAAACCTTACTTTCAAGCAATGGGGAGCTAGAGGACAACTGAATTCCAGGGATCTGGGGTAGGAGGTGCTTATAGGAGCTGAGTGACTAGCCCAGCAGTGTTTTTACATTATTTGAACACAAGCCATTTGTAATTCTTTGTTTTCTCAACTTAAAGGTGCAGGGGTATTGGTTGTTGAGAGGCTGATTAACCACCTGCAATATGTAGCTGACAATAAATTAGTATTAACAGATACCAAAAATCCTAGCCACATACTTGAATATGCTAGGAAAAATGTTTCCCATCCTTTAAAACGGAATCTTACATTCAAACCTGGTTTGGATTTTTCCCATTACCATCACATATGCAGTTCTTGGTATTTTATTGCTGCTGGGTAATTTAGCATTGAAATATTGAGCTTATACACCATCTAAAGTGGTCAGTTTAAGAGATGCAAATTTAATTCTATCCTTCTGCTTGACTTAGAAGCATCTCTTGAAAATGTCATTCATGTTTTAATACCCCTACCTTCTGTTATCTCTTTAGATACCAAAACTGGGAGCATTTTATTTCACTACTGTGATTGAAGAGGGATTTTTTTACGTATTTCATAATAAGAGCACACTCTGGAAAGAATTTCAGAGGCTGAAGGTTTAAAAACAAGCAAGCAAAAACTGCAAAGGAATGATATTGACAACTATTTTAGATTCTGTTAGAGGTGAGTTTAGATTACCTTCTTTCTGGGATGGGTAGAATTCAGAATCATACTTTTAAAAAATCAAATGCTGCTTTCTGATGTGTTTTTTATTCTTATCATTTTTATTTAAACGACTAGCATGAAATCTTTATTTACTATTTAGCTTAGTATGCTATTTTTCTCCAACTATTTAAATGATATGTTCTTAATTATTAGGTTCGTGATTTAGTTCTCAGTATTTATTCAGGCTCATCTCCCATGTCAGAACCCATATCAATACCGAGTCATGTGGCAATATTATTTCCTCCTAAGGTGAATGTCTTTTGGAGCTAATGGAGGACCTTAATGAATTTGTTTGAGTCCAAATTAAGTTTTATAGAGGGCAAACCATGGCTTTGCGCATTTTACTGTAACTATGGACCTTAACAAAGTATAACTATTACTATAATTAGGCTAGCATAGTCCATATTTAGTCAATTTCACCTATTAATTGAAGTTAATAATTTCAATCACTTTAGTTACTGAGACTAATTTAAATAACCTACACATAACATTTAGTGTATTCTTAAAGCTGTGTTTGCAGGATTGCAAGCAGTCACATTATCCATAAAAATCTAAATAATTTACTGCCATTCAGAAGGTGTATGGTAACCATCTAACCATAACCCATTGCAATGACAAATAAACATGGATTAGCTTCTGCAACCTGTAAAATAAAACCTAGCTAATGAGCAGCTGACAACTGATGAGCTCACCTACAGTGGAAGACAGTGATTTGGGAAAGACAGCTCTCAGAAATGTGGATATTCCAGGAGCTAGTGTGAAACAGGCACAGCAGGAACTTCCCTTCTACTTCTTTTACAGTTCAGATGGGTGCTATTATTCAAAGCGATACGCTATACTTGAATTCCTTTCCTGTTGGCGGTTTTGTCAAGATTCAGATAATTCTCTGGGAAGTATTTCTTATTTTTCTGTGAGAAACTTGATAGTGTTCTTACTATGAAGAATAAATGTTCTATTGTAAAGATTGAAACATTATTTTAGTTTTACCTGGCAGGAAAAATTAATTATTTTAACATCAATTATATTTAGCAAACTGTGTTAGTAGATATATTAATGTAATTCAGTAGCATCTGCAATTTTAGGCAATTTTTTAAAAAAAAATTTCAATTTTAAGCATTTTGGTATGAAATAAGTATTTTTATATGGGTAACTTGTAAAAAGATTCTTTTCATTGATCCATCAAACTGGCAGCATTACTGGGACAAACTGGCAGATTGTGTCAATCCAATAGATCAGAGAAGCAAAAGAAGTCTAAAAAAAAGTTTGAATACTAATTAAATAGCATCAAAATAAAAGATAAAATTGGACTAAAAAGGAAGTGAAGTAAAATCCTGGTTCTACTGACATCTGAGAGAATCTAGGTCCTTGATTCGTGCAGCCAGGTTTTCATCAAGTGTAGAGATTCCTGTTTTGAGGAGGATGGCAATTTAACATGCTCAGAAATTTTGGATAAATTTGCACCATTGTACAGTTACGTAATTTCAGATGTGAAATAAAAGCAATCAATCACCTAAAACTGATTAGTCATGGCATAATTGTTATAAATTCTTGTTCATTAGGTTAAAGTTTTATGACGAACACAGTTTATGCTGGGCATGATAATATGACTTGATTATCTTGACTCTAGAAGTAAAATGCTGAGAGAACAAAAAAAATAGCATTCTTTACTATTGTCTCAATTCTTCACAACATATAGGGTATTATAAAAGAAAAAGACGAAAGTTGCAGACAAAAAGTAAATGTGAGTACCTTTTTATCATGTTATTCATTCTAGTCTATGAGTTGATGTGGAACTGAAGGAAGTGCTGCATACCATACTATTTCTTGATCTTAACAAGAACCTTCTTGGACTGTTGTTTGGACCCCTCATTTTCTATAGTGTTTTCAGGCCATCCAATTTCTCTTCTAGAAGTAATCCTTAAAATTCGTGACAGGAATTTCAACAGAAATGTAGAAAGCAAACAACTTTATGTCTTTGTATCTTAAGTGTTTCCTGTGAACACCAAGGACTTTGGAATTCAATTCTAACTTTTAATTTTATGAGCGTTCTGTAATACTACTTTCATATACTGGTTTAAGTTTTTTTTTTCTTTGGGAGGGGGTTGAACAGGCAATATTGAAGCTATGAAAAAATATAACTTTTTTATTGGTAGTTTTCACTATCCAACCAGTTTTACATTTTTATCTATATCCTGTGCAAAAATTACTCTGATTATTTTAATTTTTTATCTCAGATACTGAACAAAATAAAGAAGGCTGCCAATGGCATGTTTTACAGTATATGAATATAAATTTATTTAAAATGCTTTCTAAAATAAATTGGAATGCACTGTACTGTAATTTAAGTGTGCTTCTGTGTGGTTACTCAGGAAGCTGTCAATAAAAGAAAGAAAAAAAAAAGTCATTTTAGCAATACCTGCAGGAAAATCTAGAATGGTGGTCATTCATATTAAATTTATATCAACTTTGTGAGGTTTTTGTCATCTTGACACATTTATGGAGCTGTTAAATTTTTGCTGCCTGGGGGATATAATGTACTTGATGTGACCCCACTTATTAAATCAGGACCATACAAATAACATTGATGACATGTCATTCAAGGATAAAACAGAGCTAAGTTTTCTCTAGTTCTAGAGGAAGGACATATTTGACAGAGAACCAGGCAGTGAAATAGGTATTATGTTCTATATCAAGAAGATACCTGAAAAGGGAAAGAATGAGAAATATGCATGCATTTAATCAGGTATCTCACAAAACCTCTCCTGCAATTGTTCATGGGTGATAAAACAGGGTATGACTCTTGCTATGATAGACTAAAAGACCTTCCATTGTCCTAACATTAAACCCGAGTGGACAAGCAGATGAGTAGAATTTGTTATACGTTTCAAATTTCCATATTAATGTAGTTTGTAGAAGCTATATTTTCTGTATGGATATGCAAGTGAGCATACATTGTATTGAGGCCTTATATTATCACTCTTTTGGCATCACTACCTTGGAGTTCCCATGATCATTAAGTTGAATCAAATCAAGTTTAAATACAAAACTTTTTAAGCCCAATTTATTTATGTTGGAACCAGATCCAAAAACAAACAAACAAAAAAGTCAGTATCTACTGTAGTTCAGAGAGATCAAATTTAGAATTATCCTGTGTAGAATAATTCTAAACTAGGATTCCGTATCATTGATCAAGAAGATTTCAAGCTCATCAGCAATGAATTAATCATGAAGAAAGTGGTGGTGTTTCTGCACCTCTGAGCTTTGTATTTTATTCTTCACAATCATTCACTGAAAAGCACGAAGTAATTTTCAAAAAATGAATGTATTCACGTTCATATTCCTACCTTCATATTCAAGCATGGTATTTTTTGGCTAAAACTTTGGGTCAGAAGGGAACAGTTCAGCTTTAAATGTTTTTTTAAGAAGTTGGGTAACAAAGACATTTTGGTTAGATCCAAATTAATAATAGTACATCTAATTTTGTTGTCAGCAATAATATGTTGTATTATACCAAATTAAATATCTTTATATTTGAAATGTAAGAATGTATTTATGGGTTTATTTTCACCAGTTCATTTCTTTTTTTCTCTGGCAGGGCATGTTCTTCTGCTAGCAAAATGTATTTTCTGTTTCACAGACAAAATCTTTCTATTTTTACTAGGCATTAACTGCACAATCATGCACATATATGCACCATGCAGATTTGTAACTTGTGCTTTGCAATGTCCAAAGTTTTGTTTTATGTAAAGCTACCAACACCCTGGTGATTCTCTGATATGAATAGCGTAAATCTGTTTACCTTGCCAAACTGGTAAAGGATTTTTACAAGAATGTGTGTTCTGGCAAGCATTCGTTGCAAATTGTTTCTGTCCAAATGAAAAGTACAGTGAGTATAGCGTCTTCTTTAGTATTTTATTACTTTAGTTTTCTAATTGAAGAAATTTGGTGACCCATAAAAACGTATATGGGAGTTAATCAAAGTTTTTATGTGTTCGGGTGAGAGATTCCACCTTTTCTTATTCTTTCCACTTTTCTCATAGTCATTATTCTTCTTAATTCATAGAAGTACTCACAGATGATGAAGCCTGAATGATGACTTGTTCCACAAAGGCATGCTGTATCATGTAGGCAATAGGTAACTCTCTTCTTCCTATAAAATCTGGAACATTCCTATAGGTCATGGACTTGAAATCTTAGAGAGGTAAGTATATTCTAGCTGTCAAAATAAAACAAAAAACCCCAACCCATCCACAAAAACCAAAACCAAACAAACTATTTAATCTTTCAGATCTAAGTATGTCTTCGCTATTCCAACTGGTGACATTTAATAAAATTCATAAAAATAAAGTATTTATAGTGTTTTTTTCTGTGTTATTTTTCAGACTAATCATAGAATTTCCAGAATTATTCTGCTCTGGGCCACATCTGTTTCATGTGGGTTAGTAATGAAGGTAGAGGTAGCACAGACCACTGCAACATTATTTTGAAAACCCTACCAGAACCATGTTTGGATTATAACATCAACATACTGCATAGTACTGTAGTCAGAGCAGTTACTTTGTAATTGTGACTTGAAACAAAAAACAGACATGGTATTTAATATTCCATTTCTGATAAGGTATACAGATGTTAATATCAAATATTTTTGAAAATAAGGCAAATACTTTGAATTTTACTTTCTTAGTCATATCTGCATGGAAAATGAGCACTGCATGTTTCCAGCTACTGTGAGGATGGGTCAGTCAGGCTCGGAGAATGACAGCATGAGTGCAACTTCTTCATCCACAACAAGCATCCCTGGTTGCTGTCCTCTGTCAGCACACTATCAGTTATTTTCCTGTGCAGATCCAGTACAGAGTGGACCTCAGTGTTGGAAAGTGCACCTCAATTAAAAAGAAAGAAAAAAAGTGAGTAGTCATGAAACATGCTTGCTGTTTCATTCACTGTTTTCTTGCATTCATCAACAGATATATTTTTACCACCAAAGGGGCTTAGTAATAGTCTTATTGATGTAGTTTTTGTAATAGTTAAACAGTACATAAGATACGCTTAGTAGAAATCATGTATTTGTTACAAAAATGCAAACCACTGAAGAAAAGTAAACCTCAGGTATATTAAGTCATTCTTATGTGTGATCTGGTACTTCTAAAACATATTACTATCTTATGCAGGATTACTATGTCAGCCATTAACAAAACTACTTTATTGACTGCAACAGGTGTATCTGAAAGAGATTTTTACCCTACATGACAAGAGGCGTCTTTTATAGCCCAGTATTAGGAAGAAAATTCTTGTACATTTAGATTCATCTAGAGGAGTGGTTTCTCCTCAGCTGTTGACTCTGTACCTGACTTAGAAGATATCATTGGAATTTGGGCTTGGAATTTTGGTTTATGGGATGATTACGTTAGCATGCCAAAAAATTCTTAGGTGATATGGAAAAATTACTTTTCTCAGCAAAAAAAATTGAAAAAAACTTTTTCTTTGACCTAATCTTTTGACAACTATATCAATAAGAGCTTCTGGTTCCAAAATGCATACAAGGTTCCAGCTATAAGTAAGTTTACCTATTAGTTATTTCCATTTTTTCCAGTCTGTGCTCCTGCTATTTATCAAAAGCCAGTCAGACAAGATGAGCTTTCTCAGTAAGGTAGATAAAGTATTTCATTACATTTTCCATTATCATAGAAATAGAGAAAAGTCATTGTGAACTGAAAACTATGTCAAAATATTTAAAACAAATATAAATTACAGCTGAAATATTTAGCTCATTCATCCTGTTCACGTCTATTTTCAAAGACAATGCTTTGAAATCTGCTTGTGGTTTTTAAATAAGCTTTTCTGTCAGGTTATTCTTCATCTGCGAGATGTTTTAATTCAGCTACTCACCTGTCTTCTCATTCCTTTTGTTACTAAGGGGAAACAGGTATCAAGCTATTTGAGGGGGGAAATCACCTCTCCGGGAAAAAAGAAGGAAAGCTGCAAATGCATCAGCTTTTAAAACACTGTCTTGGTATCAGTGACAAATCCCATGATAAATGAATTACTGTAGCGGACTTTTCAACCTCTAAGCAAAGGAGTATCATGACGATTTTAGGTGAAATGATGCAAGTTAAAACAGGAAACAGACTTTTACCACTTGGATACTGCAGAATCAACAAACAACCAGTAAAGATTAATGGAAAAGAAAAAGACCATATAATGGATTACTGTACAAATGTCACTGACAATAGAGATTAGTTTAAGAAAGTTAAAAAAAACTTTTCTAACTTACTTTTTGTGTTGTGTTAAGCTATATGTGATGAGAAACAACGCTTTTAATGGTAATATGAAATAGCAATTTGGGTGACATTGAGCCTTTTACTATCCTGTAGCAGCTGACTTTTGGTGGAAGGCAAGAGACAACATCTAACAAAATTGTGTGAAACTCAGGAGAGTCCTATTTTTTTGTGCATTTGAAGCTACATTAATATATATCTATATTTCAAAACTCCTTTCAGCAACATAGTAGACCTGTGTTTTTATCTGCAAAAATAAAATACTTTTGTCCACAAAATTACTAATAATATGCTTAAGGAGTAGTGCCATACTAAAGAGAGTATTTGACATCTCAAGCAGCAAAAGAGCTCTACTGAGTGTGAAACAGAAGAACTTAAGTACGTGCAGCGATTTTCCTCCCTTTCTGCTTGGTTTTAAGAAAAAAACAACATATTTTGGAATAGCATTGACCTCACGGTAAATGAAGGAAATAGCGTAAGTACAATCCCAGTATTATCTCAAAATTACTATACTCCATTACAGGCCATTTGTTCTGGTGAATGAATGACAAAACTGAAGTTACTTAACTAGCATTTTTTGGCTTCTGCAGAATTAATGTCAAGGAGTGTGATTTTACTGAGTGCCTGTTGGAACCACTAATGATGAGCCTTTGAGCATTCAGTGTCAATTTTGGATCCTCAGCACTGTGCAGATTCATTTTCTATCCAATACTGGAATTTTGTCATATTTAGTAGCATCATGTTGTCCTTAAATAAAGTGATATAATTCTGGAGGACCTGGGTAAATTGATGTAATCAGCGTACATCAGCTTTAGATCTTGATCTGATTCCCAAGTAAGTAAAAGGAGAACTTCCTTAGAACTTCACCATACAAGACCAGGCATAATGTCTCAGTGGAGAAAGAAGTTCCAGGACATTTTCAAGGTTATACTTTGTTTCAGTAAGTTTCAAATGACAAGTTTGACTTTAGATGTTAAGCTAAAGGTTTCTGTTAAAAAACTCTTTTTCTAATGTTTTAGTAAGTGTTAACCAATTTGCTGTTCCTAACAACAATCTTTGTTTCTTTTTACCGAAAGAAGAAATTAGTTATCTGTTCCCTTCATCCCCAATGGAAGGAAGACAAGTTATAGACTAGATAAATGTGAACTTGGGACTTGTCTTGGGTTCTGTCTTGCCTGCTGAATTATTCCTTTGGTTCTAATTTGTAAGGTTGAATACAAAATTTACATCTTGCACGCAAGATCCCAGTTTTCAGGCACCATGCTGCCTAAAGATACTTTCTCTGCCACTGCAGTCAGTACAGGAAGCACAAACTGTAGTATTTCTCCAGTTCTGTGTTTGCTTGACACTGTACCTTAGGCAATAGAGCAGGCTGGTGGCCAACAGGCCTGTATAGTTCCTGAATACATAAGCTTGGCACAAGTAGCTCTAACAATACAGTAGAGGGGTAGATTCCTGTCAAAAAGACTGGGTTCAGGACATGTATGAAGTAACTGCATTTCAAAATTTCATAGAAACCTGTAGAGACATACAGTGACATATGGGAAAATTTATTAAGTCCCTTTGGAAATGCCAGTCACACTGATTACTGACAGTCCAGTTTTACAAAAGCCATCACTGATTATATGAAACTTCACTGTGGGTTTGGCCATTAAGTCTTGTAGTTTGTGAAACTGCATCCAGTCCTCCCACAGCATGCTCTCTGCTCCTTCCCCTTTTTCATCAGAATTGTTCAACAACGGTGTGATTATTTAAATCCCAGAAGCAACAATAGAGAATCAGTTCAAAAAGAAAATCAGTGAGTAAATAAATTACAAACAACAGATGACAGTCTAGTTTGTAGTAGGATAATCTATCATGCCCATGCAGGTAGGGTTACATGGCCAGTTCAGGCGCTTTCTGTTCTCTCAGAGATATACAAAACCCTTCCTGTCCTTCTGCTGTGACAGAAGAGGGGTGATGCATGCTGGAGGGAAAAGACAAATTGTAACAACCAAAGAGTGGCTGCGTGAGGTCAGCCCAGGAGAGACTCTCTAGCCAAGAGTTCCACCTCTGGCAGAGGTGAGAAGAGGATGGCCTGGCAAAGGCAGGAGACTATCCTGAATTCCCACTCATACTTCTTCCAGCCTACAATAATTTATGCCTAAGGTAGTCATTAGGCCAAGCTATTTTCTCAGCTTTTTAAAAGTTTTTTAACCCACATAAGATTTTAGTATACACAATATCTTACAGCAAGAAGTTCCATACATTAATTAATCATATGAAAACGTATTTAAAAAATATATGTTTTCTATCAGAATTTTTGTTTAATTTGGTCTTCCACACCTCTTGGAAAAGACTGCGTTGTGTTTTTTCCTCTTACCTTTTTTTATAACATATAGAATCCCATTTTTTTTTCCATCACTCATTCCTCTTCCAGCCTGAAGAATCGCAGTCTTAAGCCATACCAGTTGCTTTTCTCTGAGCTTTTCCCAGTTCTCCTAAAAACTTCCCAAGTTGTAATCACACTGCACACAATATTCAAGATACCGGTGCATCATGAATTTGCATGACAGAGTGACAATGTTTTCTATTTTGTTCTTTTCCTTATTTTTTCTTACATTCAATTAATTTTTTTTTTTTTGCTGCTACTGAGCTTTGAGCTGAAGTAGTGAAAACCCTAAGATACCACTCCTGAGAAAGCACAGAGTCCATTGTTTTGTATGTGAAATTCAGATTGCTTTTTCAATATGTATCAATGTATATCTATCTTTCTACACTTAATTTTGTCTGCCATTCTATGGTACAATTGCTCAGTGTTCCCCTCTGCCACCTCCCAAAATTGTTCAGAGTTCGTTCCTATCTTTGCTATCCTGAACAACCTTATACTGTGAAACTTCATTGTTCACCTGCCCAGACAAGTTGTGAATATATTGAACAAAGCAGGTACTGTACAGATCCTGAAGTATTCTCTACTGAAAGCTGCTCATTCTTCTTTCTGTTTTATTTTACCTTGAACTCATCTTTGCAGAACCTTCCCCTTAATATAGAGCTGGAAAAAGAACCTTCTTGAATGCCCTAGAAATAGAAAATTGGGTCTTCTTTTTTCCTCATGCTAATTTGTAATCAAGATATCTGTTCTGTTTTCCTGATGAACCCCAAAGAAAGCCTGCATTGAGTCCAAATGAGGAGAACCATTTTTCTCTGTGATCATGACTGTTGCCAATGAAAACCATACAGAGCAAAAGTAACGTAGATTTAGTTACTCATAAAATAACATATTTTATTTCTGAGATATTCAGCCATTTGCAAAACGTGTGGCAGTACAGCCTGTATATGATTGCTTGCACTATCCTCCCTTTATAATTTTACTTAGGATTCCAGCCAGGAAGTAACAAGTGGAGCCCATTTGCCCTTAGTCATTATATATCATCAGATATGCCAGAATGCTGACCAAAATGATATGTGTTCTACTTAATATATTACTTTTTCTGCTTAAAAGTAAAAAGATTTATTGAAAAAATTATCTTGCCAATGTTTTAAGATAAATTCCTTCTCTTCCATTCATTCATTTGTTCTGTTCTTTGTGCATTCTTAACATTTGCAGCTCAAAGATGCCCTCATTTTATACTGTGTTGAATCCAATGTGTAATGGGCTGAATCCAGTATGTGAAAAAAAAACAAGTAATGTTATCTTTCTTAGAAATTTAGTACCTGTGATTATATGCTACTCTCTTTGAGGATGGTTGGGGAAATATATTCTAAACACCACTAACAAAACAAGTTCTTTGTTCTTGGTCAGATTTGAAGAGGGACCTCTTTGTGAGACTGATTTACAGTACTCTGGAAGCCATTGTCTGTATCCCACTGGTAATTACTTTTGATTGTTATGTATGTGTATGGTTTAATGAGAGCTGCCTTTTGAAATCAGCTCCTCCTTAGACCTAATCTAGGAATACAGCCGTAATGCCAACTTTATGATATCTTAGTGTGTTGCTATGGAAGTGATATTAGCGATATTAGAAATCCAGTACTGTGGGCTGTGTAGCAGTAGAATGTGATAGAAGCTGAAAGTGTGGATGTGGTAGAATAAGCTTCAATTTAAACACAGATAAATTTGATTCTTTGGAAAACCATCAGAGAAAAAGAGGAGAGGCTATCAGAGGAAAGTAAGTACATTTAGATATTAGAGTATATCTTGATGAATTATCTAGAATTTAAGAGCATGAAGTTCTTAATTGTCAAACAATATGTTTTGCAAAAATAAATTTAAAGGTTCAAATCTCTACACATGAATTAATATTGTTGAGAAAAAGAAAGGAAGATTTTTTTTACTGCTTGCTGTTGTGACCACAGGCTTATTTTTCTTTCATGTTTTCTTAATTTTTTTCATTTCTTTCTTTGCATTTTAATTCTGCAATGGGAGACAGACCAAGCAGAAGGTGGCAACCTAGTTCTGCTCCTTTTTAGCTGTGATTATTTCTAGTGACAGTTAAGCATGCCTGGCTCTGTCTTGGGCCCTTCTATAGTAAGCCTGTTGATATTGAGTGATTATTGAATAACTCTGTAGTATATATTTATGTGCAATTTAAGGTACAAAATGATCAGTTGAAGTTTGTTACAATGTGCTTAGATGCATGCAAAGATGAAAGACTGAAAAATGGATCAATAAAGTCATTACTAGATGGAAAATGTTATGAAAACATATTGGTGATGTACGATTAAACTTAAGAACAAAAATCATATACAATCACTGGTTCCAGCTTTTGACAGGAAATGTGAGCCTTTAGGCATAAATGACTGTAAATGGCAAAATTCAGCTGCTGCCTTCATTTGAATAGCCTAAGGAAGAAAGGAGAGCAATCAAAACATGCCCCAGCAATAAGCAGTCATTTCAGAGCTTTAGCTGACTTAAAAAGCAATAGCAAGTTGGACCCTGAAGAGTACTAGACGGGATCCTGTCATGTGGTGTTGCCAACCCCTTTGGAGGAGATACAGTGAATAAAGGAATATTCATGAGAAAAGGCATGTTCCATAGGGAATTAAGCAGCTGCAGATCCCGCAGTCTCTGCATGAAGTATCACATGTGCTCCAGTTTCTGCAGCTGCCCATCAGCCTCTCTTCAGCTTCTGAAACACACTCATCTTTGCCTCCCTCTTTGCAATCCTAATTGAACACTCCTTAACAGCAGCCCAGGACTGTCTGCATGTTCTGCAGCAGTGGGATGCAGTGCTAATAAAATCTGTTCTCAGGTGCGTTGTTCACATTTACTGCTCCCTTTTTTCTCTTTTATTTTATTTTGCTACGAACTTAAAAAGTCGTAACATACCGGTTGCCCTAAGAATATGCTGGAGCTGTATAGCTGTGCACAGTAATTATCACAAATAAATTTCTGTTGTGAGCACAGTTCAAGTACAACTGTGGTTTCAGGAGGAAAGAGGTAGCAGAGGAAGTGCAAAGTGGGGGTAACATATCCTTGCAGCCTAGTGCAGAGTCTTTTTTTAAGAGCCCCGGAGGTAATAATAGCAGAAGTCTGGAAAAAAAATATGGTCCCATTTTCCCAGCTGATAGCTCAACTTCTGGTGTTGAGGCAGGATTGATCAGCAAGAGGTTGAAGGCTGGTATCATGGTCCCCAGCATATTTTGCAGCTGTCTTTTAATCTTACATCAAATAAAGCATTTTGGGGGGAAGTAAGAACAGGTAAAACTGTTAAATATAAAAATAAATTATCTACATCTTCAGAGGAGCATATTTTTGTTGACCTAGCTCCAGCTTTTCCTGCTTTACGTAGCTCAATTTCTCTTTATTCACCATTCTCCCTTATATTGTGTTCTATAATTGCCAGAAACAAATGAAATTCAAAATTTCTCTAGACAAAAACAAGTTAAGCACCCCCAGCTGTTTGCAGCAGCATGAGCTGCTGCTCCATTAATTCCAAAATGTGTGCACAGGCCTCAAGCACAGCCCTGCCCCAGCAACTGCTAGGAATGTAGAATTATTGCTTATAATAAATCAATGTAAGCCAAATGGAGCTCTGGATACCCTGGCGTTTTGACACATGCTGGATTTGTGAGAACAGCTTTTCCAAATGTTAAAAAACTATGGCACAACTACATTTTGTTATTGTCTTTGCTGAAGTTTTGACTTCTGTCATCTTAACATTCTTAAAAATAAAGAAAGAAGAAACAATTTGATCATTAGTGTAAAGAAAAAGAATTTAAGTTGCTCATAGTAGTGCCATACATACATACAAGATATGTATTCACTTGTGAAAGTTTAAACCATGCCTGTGTCACCATTCAGATGTTTGTTGCCTTCAAATAATTTCTATATGAAGTTGAAACAAAAAAAAGAAAAGTAACACTGTGTAGCAGAAATTGCTAAACTGACACCAAATATATCCTCCCTTTCCTCATCTCCCTTACGAGGAAAGGCTGAGGGAGCTGGGTCTCTTTAGCTTGGAAAAGAGGAGACTGAGGAGTGACTTAGTTAATGTTTATAAATACGTGAAGGGTGAGTGTCAGGAGGATGGAGCCAGGCTCTTCTCTGTGACATCCAGTGACAGGACAAGGGGCAATGGGTTCAAGCTGGAACATAGGAGGTTCCACTTGAATATGAGAAAAAACTTCTTTACAGTGAGGGTGACAGAGCACTGGAACAGGCTGCCCAGAGAGGTTGTGGAATCTCCTTCTCTGGAGACATTCAAAGCCCGCCTGGATGCGTTCCTGTGCGATCTGATCTAGGTGTTCCTGCTCTGGCAGGGGGATTGGACTAGATGATCTTTCGAGGTCACTTCCAATCCCTAACATTCTGTGATTCTGTGATTCTGTGATATCACAAGTATTTGCATTGCCCAGGAAGAATAAATAAATGTTTATCTCCAGGTCTTCATGAAAGCTACGGTCAACAGTCATATGGCACCATTTTTTTTTCTTTAACAGATCATTTCATAATGGCTAATAGTGTGTTTTGCTTAAAATTTCTTGCAATTATATGGCAAATGACTACATCAGGTAATGTGCTGTACTCAGAGTTTATAAGTAAAGACCTTTTCATACGTATCCAGAGCATTATAGAAATATAGGAAATGCACCAATTGTAATTGGTTTGGATTCACTGGTTTATAAAATAAGCCTCATTTTTAACTAAGTAAATGTCTTTGTGGTCTTTTGCACTATTTGTCTATGTCAATTTAAATACCACCGTAATTCATTTTTTGATTGGAAGATGTGAAGGCAAAAAAAAGGTTGTTTGATTTGTTTTTAAAAGAAAGGTAAAAATCCACTTTTGCTTGTTTACCTTACTTCACTTACTGTTAAAACTGCTCCAGTTCCTTTAGCTGTAGTAAGAAAAATTCAGCTAGTGTTTGCAAGTGGCTTTCAAATGGGTACTGATATTTAGTAGCATGTTTTCACTGCATAATTAACTGGACATTTTACTTGGATTGTAACTCACCCAACCTCACCATCATGACAAAGGATCTAGTTTTCAGTTTGCTCAGTTATTTTAATAGGACTACAGGCAAGCATCTAAGCGTTGCCTTCTAACTGAAACCCACTGTTGAGGATTCAGATAATGTCAATAAGTAAAGGATAGTCATCCAGTATTAGGACAGGTGTCAAACTTGGCTGTCAATCACCCTGTATACACTGTGCAATGAGAACCCAAATTGTATCAGGCAAGTCAGTGTAATGAGACATTGAAGCTTGTTGGTCTGCACAGTCCAATAATAAAGTGAGGCTGGGAGACAGTGAACACTGTATTGTTTTGGAACTAAATAAACCTATCTGTGTGGGGTTATTACCAAACAGCATTCCAAACTATGCTTATAATTTAAAACCTTACAAAACTTTCCACATATGAAATCTAATTCTGAGGTTTGCTCAGCGTACGGACAATTTCTACACAGTGGAGGAATTCACACTTTTAGCATTTACTGAAGGTACAGGCCTTAATGAATGCACTCTGATAAATAAAGAGGCAACATACACAGTTTGGGAAGAAATACAAAACAATGCTTGAGAGATTTGATTGCTAGTATTTCTTGATAAATACGAATTTTGAGTAAAATATCAAAACTGTTGAGTGAATTAAAGATTGACAGAAATGCCTTTGGAACTCGATGTATGTGAAAAAAAATTTATATGCTTTCAGGTGAAGGTAAAGAATATTCCTGTTTATATGATGTTATATGAATAGTGTACCACAGACTGTAATTGTTAAGTGTTAAAGGAAAACTATCAAAGCTGGAAATCGAAAATAGTAGCACTAAGATCAGGAAGGTAGTAATTATGCAGTTTATTTGACAGTTCATTGCTCTGCAGAGAGCCAGAGTAGGTATCTACTCATTAACCAAGTGCTTTAGGTATAATTGGTCGAAAAAAGAAAGAAAGCTTCAAAAAAACAGTAAATCATCTGCACCACTTTCATTAAGTGTATGCATGGTGCTCCATTTCCAGGAAGGGTATTGTGGGAGAGATAACCTATGGATGCTTTGCGAGAATCTTTACTGGAAAATGTAAATTAGAAAGCAAATGTTCAATGTATGTCTGTCCAAACTCTTATGCAGGAAAAGGCAAGTGCATGTTTTAAGTACAACTTAAAACAAACAAACAAGGAAAAAAACCCAAAAAAACAAAACGAAAAACAACTCCCTTCTTTCCACCATGACTTGATCTTTATTTCTTTACTGGCTGTGGCCTAGCTAGAAAAAGACAAGAGGAGCGATTTGCAGAAATACCTTTGCATACCCATATGAAGTAATGCATGCATAACAGAATTGTGAAAATTAGAGAGTTTCTTCATTGGATGAAAAAGATCTATAAAATAAATAACTTATGGCTCCAAAATGCTTAAAACATTTGTTTCTGTAACACTAGTCCTTTGAACCCTGGATAGAAAAAAATCATCCAAGTGACAGGCCTCTGTCTCACTTGACCTTAATCTAAACTAGTTTTACACTGTGGCAAAATTGCAAAATAATTCTGGGGGTGGTGCACATTAAATGTAGTGAAGTAAATCTCTGTGCAATGGATGCAGTTGTCAGAGCAACCACACTGTGGAATTGTCTGATGAGAATCAGAGTAATTTAGTTTAATCCCTGTGTTACTAATTTTTTTCCTTAATTTCTTAACATCACTGGTTTATTTTTCAAACTAGGCAGTGTTGGCAACCAACAATCCAAGAGAGAAAAAAACAAACCAGCAGTATTAATTCAAAAACATTCTTGCTAGAAGTTAGTGCCCAGCACTGTGAATCTGGACACTGAATCAAAATTTGTCTCCTCTCAATTTAACATGAGCTTTATTGTATTTTGAGATTAATCTTGAGTTCAGTGGTCATTTTACAACTTACTACATATGACCTTGATTTGCCTTTGGTTAACCCATGAAATTCGCTATTTGTAAAATGGATGTCATTTTTTTCTGCTTAAAATTGATACTATGAGACTTAATTAATTGGTATTTTTTGCTTATAAGGAGTATGAGGGTCTTGTAACAACAAAGCCTGTAAACAGGCAAAGCAGATAAAATCTTTGTAAGTTTTGCAAGGGAGAAATCAAAGGCCAAATTGTTTAGTTAAATTTTGGGTATGCACTAAATTGCAAGTCGTGCCTTGCCAGAGTTATTTTGATACTCTTAAAGATATTTTTTCTTGAAGAATGATAGTGAAAATATACAGAATTATTCTCTATGCTGGTGTTAGAAAGCTTTCTTTATCTCTATAAGGTTTTATTTGGATGTAAGAGCTGGAGAGAAGAATATATTTCTCCTGAGGACTGTTAAGTGCTGGCACTGCTCTGGTGTCCCATAATAGGATTATTATTGTTGTTGTTGTTATTGTTATTATTATTAGTTTAGCTTTGATTGTTTTCATCATACTCTTTTCATTGTGTTTTAATAAATGAAAGAATCTTTCTTTTAAATGCCTGTTTACGTAGTTATGACCTCAATTTTTGTACATTTTTATGCACATGCAATGGTTACATATGTTTGATTTAAACTATCTAATAAGTGCTCAGAATTTTAAATTTGTTGATTGCTTACACATTTTTTTTTTATAAAATTGAAAAGGTCAAGTTTATT
This sequence comes from Pterocles orientalis, assembly GCA_011057875.1. Lineage (NCBI taxonomy): Eukaryota > Metazoa > Chordata > Aves > Pterocliformes > Pteroclidae > Pterocles > Pterocles orientalis. Next base: position 1,086,091 of record WKFP01014381.1, read on the forward strand.
CTATCATATCCTAGGTTAACATATGCTAAGTTTGAGATAGCATATCATTACATGAAAATGTAGTTTTTTGTTTTGCATACCATTTTAACGGTTTAAAGAAAACTTAGTCTACCATTGAATTTTCTCATGTGAATTAGATCACGTGACCACAGTGCTTTGAAAATACTTCATCAATCCAAAATAAATTTCCGCTTTAAGTTTCTGTGCCTAAAATAATACATTCAACCTATAAAACCAAAATGGCTTATAATAGCTCTACTGAATCATAGTTAGATTTTAGTCTTAGTATTGGCTGAATAACAACGTAAAAAAGAACTGGACCTGTTGGGGAGAGTCCAGAGGAGAGCCACAAAATTAATCAGAGGGCTGGAGCACCTCCCCTATGAGGACAGGCTGAGAGAGTTGGGGTTGTTCAGCCTGGAGAAGAGAAGGCTCCGAGGAGACCTTATAGCAGCCTTCCAGTACCTGAAGGGGGCCTACAGGAGAGATGGGGAGGCACTCTTTATCATGGAGTGTAGTGAGAGGACAAGGGGTAATGGTTTTAAGCTGAAAGAGGGTAGATTTAGATTAGATACTAGGAAGAAATTTTTACTGTGAGGGTGGTGAGGCACTGGAACAGGTTGCCCAGGGAAGCTGTGGATGCCCCATCCCTGGAGGTGTTCAAGGCCAGGCTGGATGAGGCTTTGAGCAACCTGGGCTAGTGGAGGGTGTCCCTGCCCATGGCAGGGGGGTTGGAACTTGATCTTTAAGGTCCTTTCCAACCCAAACCATTCTATGATTCTATAAGTATGGCCTCAAGATACTAGTCTACATTGACTTTTTTCCTATTACTCCAGAACACAACTTCCTCATCCATTGGTCTTACCCTGAAATTCCTTTTTCTTACTCTGCTTTCTTCTAGCAACACAAACTCAGTCACAAAAGTCTATACATTTCTCATGTATAGTACATAGTCTATACTTTCTCATGAGAAGTACATCGAATAGCAAGCAAGGTATTGTAGGATGTACGTTGTGATGTACACCTCCTAATTGATTGTTGTTACTGTGTGTCTATTGTGCATCCTCCACTTATTACACTGTTTGGGCTCTCTGCACCACACAGTTGACCATGCCTTTCCAGGTGTAAACTGCCTCCTTTCTTAAATATTCACTTTTTCCCGACACGCTGCTTTGTGTTGGCTTTGGCTGGTGTTGCAGTCAGTGACTGCTTGTCATCGTCCTGCTGGGAAGAGTGTTTCCTGGACTAAAACACTGTGTGCAGATATGTGATGCATCTGTGCAAAAATGATAGCCTGGTGTCTTCCTTTTCCCTCTCTCCTTGGTTGCCATACTACCGTAAATTTTAGGAACTCCCCTTTGACAGTGGCTGTGGTATTCAGGAGCCCAAAGCTAAATATGGGAACAATTTTGTATATGTTTTTTTCATTTTTTTTTGTTTTTAACCTTTGAAGTGTCCTGTCCTTTTTTAAAGTTGAATAATACACAGGCTTAAATGCTCTTATAACAACACAGCATCAAGGTCATCATTTCCATGTTAAAGGCAACAGTTTTATATTAATTTAAACCCTTTCATTTCAATGCCAAAGTTGTAAAGAGGGGTCTGTTTAATGATATGCTTCTCCCTTTTTTCCTCCACCAATAGCACTTTTTAGTACGCTTCTGCTAGGAACCATGAACTCTGTGCCCATCGGTTGAAGCTGGATCTTTTATTGAAGCTATTTAATTCTGAATAGATAGAATTATTTTCCATTTTGTTGAATTTCCATTGGTTAGCTGGTGGCAGCTTTTTTCTGGTTTAAATTGTGGTTTCTTCTCTGCTACCTAACATACTTCCATGGACCATGTAATTTACTACAATAGTTTAAGTGAAGTTTTAACTGAGTTTTGAAACTGATTGATACTTTCTAATTATAGGAATCACTTTAGGTGAGCTATTAAATACTACACTGTTACCGTGGGTTCAGTTAGAATGGTATACTAGTTAAGTGTAGAATATGACCATTTCTACCAGTATTTCCTGTTCTCTCTACATATCTTTCAAAATTTTAACATTTTCAATTAAAAGATAAGTTTTTTTATCATGAACAGACTTCTTTTTGTCAGTCTAGAGGAAAATATGAAGGTATTTAGGTTAATTTGTGGGGGTTTGACCTTGGCTAAAGTACAAAATTCATATTCATTATATTTAGGAAAGGTATTAAGTTGATTGGAAGACTTAGGCTGTATAATTTATCTTACATCATTACTTTAACAGGCTATGATTCTAATCAAAAAAATGTCACTTTGGATTTTAAATCTGTTTTTATCACCCAGAACATCTCATTTGTCAATATTTGATTAGAGGTCCTAGCTGCTTGAGACAGCTTTTCTCTGTCTGACAGATAATCTGAAGCTCTGAGACCATCGATTGAAGCTTCATCTCTTGAAGGAAAAAAAAACAAAAAAAAACACACACCACCAAAAGAGCTAGGAGATAATTTTTGATCACTTCAAGCTGTGATTTCTGCCTTGAGCCCAATCGAAAGGCTGGATTTTTCTGTCTTATCACAGAAAAGACAGACTACTCCAGTATTGATTTAGACAGAAAAGTTCAAATAAGTTCCAGCTTGATTATTTCTTCATAGCATCTCACCTAAGTTTAAGGGAAACTATCCTGTTTGTTTTGTTTTTTTTTCTTTTCAGCCTCACTTTTCCTCCTTTTAATTTTCAGTGCAATTGAATGTAAGTCACCAGTCTAACACAGGCATTTGATATGCCTGTCCACAGTGCTACACATGCCGTAAGAAGGTTTCTGTTCAAGCACTGTCTGAGGTGATTACTTCATTATAATACAGTAACTGTCCTGAAGATGAAAGAGAGTCTAAAATTTCAGACTAAGATATATACATATAAAATCAGAAACAGAGAAATTGATTGTTGTTGGAGACCCTAAAGGGGTCATATAAAAATGAAGGATATTCCTTGGTACTTGTGGGAAAAAATACTGCATCAGATGTTTTAAAACATTCAGTATAGTTCACAAATCTGTATTTGATAGTAAGTATCATATTTTCCCAACATAGCAAATTTGTGTGCTGAAAATAAGGCATTTATTTAGAGATGTACCATAAAATATAGGGGCAGATTTCTACCTTTAGTTATACAAGTAAATTTTTTACTCTAAATGCATACCTTATATGTATTGCTTACTCTTCCTAGAAGCTGAACCTGTGAGTTCTTCCTTCTACTGACATATTTGGATCCTGGATAAGGTAAATTCAGAGCCTGAGAGGCAGAAATGTGTTAGCTGACTATACAAAAGGTATTGTACATTATTTTATACTTATATATTCATATCTACTGTGTTGAAATTTGACAGTATTCTAGGTTTGAAGTTAGATCTTATGTCAGACAAAGAAGTGTTGGTGGAAAGCTAAAGTGAAGGTGAAACTTTGCTATGTGTAGGAATATTTAGCACAGATATAGAAAGAGACAAGCTTTCTGCCTGGAGTCAGAATGAAAAGTTCTTGATATTAGCCGAAATAGTCAGGGACAGGAGTGGGTACCTGAGAGTTCAAGACATCTAAAGATGTAGGGTTGAGCTTATTCAACTCAAACGTGCTTGAATACAAGAAATACAATCACCAAAAATTTGCCAGAAAATTCTTGCAAAGAACTCAGCTCTGTTGACATTCACATTAACAGTTGAGAATTTGTGTATAATATGAAGATAGCTGTAAACCAGCACAGGACTCAAAGTAGATGTTTCTGAATTCAGCTATAAGGTTAGAACGATGTCCAAACAAATGTACATCAGAGATACTCACAATTATTGGATAATTCATGTCTAATTTAGCTCTCCTTTGGGTTTCTGAGTTAATGACCTGATTCATTTTGACTTGCAGCTTTGTTAATTATGTATTTTCCTTTTATACATCTGTTTTTGAAGCAAATTCACAGTAGTGGTTTGCATGCACACAGAAATGCTATCATCTGCCTTGACTGGAGTATTTCTTAGTCATTGTTGTGAAATGCACTATTTTTTCTGCTTCAATTAATCTGAGATTTCCTTGCTGATTTAAGTTTAGATTAATCTGCTCTGTCAGAAGCCTTGGAAAGTAGTTGAAAACTTAGATTTGTTGACAAGAATGGGCAAAATTTGTTGATTTTAACCAAACTTCATGTTGAGTCTGGAGATTTTTGATGTTTACAGCTCAAAACAGTGAGCAAGAATGATCCTGCAGTTCCAAAAGCTGCCAGCTGAAAAGTAGCCGGTAACTTTACAGTTAACTCAGTAATGTTGAGTCATGACAAACATTTAATGGTAGTCTGTATTTTCCAGCTCCCTAAAGAAAAGGATCTTGGGTATCATGATGCCAATTATAACTGTAGCAGCAAGAGAAAGTAAAAGTAACAGGAGAAAAAAAAATATGAGAACCTGCCTTTCTCTTGAAAAGAAGGAAAGAGCAGAATTACTAGAGAGGGAAAAATGTTTTATTCACTTTCATTACTGCAGGAATGAAAATGTCATTTTAAGTCACATTTTGAATCTGCTGGATATTTAATTTCTAACAAACATAACAATAAAGAATATTAGTTAACAAAATCAACAAAATTCCCATATTTGCATCAGTCATTTAGACTATGTCAAAATGTGTATGAATTAGCATCAGTCAAATAAAGATGAAAGATCTTCCAGCTACTATGCACTGGAGAGCAGGTAGAAGTCACTTCTCATTCTATATATTAGACAAACCCATTCCAGAAGAGTCAGAATGGGATATTTTTTCTGTCCTTTGTTTGTTTGTTGATGTGTCATACGTCAGTTATGAACTTCAGGAATCAAATATCATCTAGATTGTTAATCATTCAATCCACTTTCCCATTATAAAAATCCTCAGAACATTTTTGCTTCATTTGCTTTTCCTGGAGAGATTCAAATGCTTGAAATGTGATTGGATTTAACAGTGAACTTGTGTATTTCTATTTGCTTTTCTTCACTTCCATTTGTGTTTTATCAACCTAGACCAACTATAGAATTTCCAACAATGTCTTTCCTTGCTTCTCCATGGAAAGTATCTGTTTTATTTTTTTCAAAAATATGAAATTATATTGAACATTAAGCAGCCAAAATATGGGTGCAGAAACAAAGCAAATGCTTGTAGAGCTTTGCTTTTACTACATTGCATTAATTTAAAATAAGAAATAATTATCTCCTTATCTTTTAAAACTGATGAAACCATAAACGCCTTGTATTATATTGATGCACAGGAGATTCTGGTCACTTGAGCAAGCATGCTCATTTTCTTTTTCTGTTTACATTCTGACAGAATGTGACTTAATGGTAAAAAAAAGTAAACTGGGCTAGCTGGGCTTTGGTCATTCCCCATTTCTTGTTGTATATAGACTGCATTTTCCAGGGGTTCAAGTTCAGTTTCCACACCTGTGAACAAGAGAATCTTATTTCAGACATGAAGAAGTAATCTTAACATATTACTTCAAAAGGGGAAACTTGGGTTGAAATAGATTACTGTGTAGATTATACTCTAGATGTGTATATATATCACTTCAGTCTTACTTGAAGATTCAAGTTCAGGAACAGCTTTCTACTGAATCCAGTACTGAACTTAACATCACCGTGAGCAGTCATGCATCTCAGGAGAGAATTGGATGCTTCAGTGGAAATATAGATGAGAGCTATTTTGAAAATGCAGTTTTAATTCTTTCATCTTGTTTAAAGGAAATTAATATCTAATCTAAATCTACCCTCTTTCTGCTTAAAGCCATTACTCCTTGTCCTATCACTACACTCCCTGACAAAGAGTGTCTCCCCATCTCTCCTGTAGGCCCCCTTCAGGTACTGGAAGGCTGCTATTAGGTCTCCTCAGAGCCTTCTCTTCTCCAGACTGAACAACCCCAACTCTCTCAGCCTGTCCTCATAGGGGAGGTGCTCCAGCCCTCTGGTCATTTTTGTGGTCCTCTTACAAATATTTGGTTTGGGTTCTGAGGTTTGTCGTTAAATATTCTGTAAGTCTGGAGGAATGAATATATCTTCATTAAGTATTTATTTTTGTACAAGTGAGATGGAGATTATTCAATAAAAATTTTATGGCATGCATCAGTCCTTAGTTGCTATTATAGAAAATGTTAAGTTTCTATTCTCTAAACTGCTTGAAAGACAATGTGAGTGGCACCTTTTCAGTACATACTGGTGCAAATTCAATATATCAATGGTAACATTTTTGTATTCGAAAGTAACACAGCTGCAGTTCTGATGTTGTGGCTGAAAGATGACAAAAGGTGTACAGTAGGACTAGATCAATGGCTGGTATTTTTTATGCACGAGCTTCATTGTTTTCTTTGCTCTGGCTAATCCACTCAGTGTCATTCTTGACTCCTCTCTATTCTATTTTGCAGCTCAGTAAGCCTTCTTTTAATTTTATCATCAAAATACACTTTCCTCCTTTCTATTCATATTGTGGACCATTCATTCCTTTCTGCTTTGTATCTAGAATTTGAATACTTGATATTTCTTCTTCTCCCACACTTATCTCTTTCTGTTCAACTCTGGGGTTCTTGCCTTCATATCTCTTGCAGAATCAAATTCAATCCCTTTGCCACATTTTTTAATAAAGGGTCTCACCTCACATGTCTAAACTTAATAACTGCCTCTTGTTCTTTATCTTCTCTTGCTTCATGTTACTGGTTTGTTTTCCATTCCTACTCTTTTTTCCTGTGATGTGGATAGTCATTCTATTATATCCACTTATTACAAAGTCTTTCTAAAAATACTTGCTTTGAGAAAACACCTTACTCCTTTTGTTTCCAAAACTTCCAGTTCTTATATTTCTGCAGCAAGGGTCTCTGAAAGTGTGTATAAGATAGTATTTCTTATTAGCAGTGATATTGGGAAGTTAACATGCTAAAATGAAGAGCAAGTGATGTGTCACAAGGCTGACTAAACTGGTAACGTGGTTCAGATTCTCTGACCCTGTTTTGGTTGTTTTCACTGACCTGCTACATAGCTTTACAGTTTCAGCTGGTTTAGATGTAGTGATTTGCAAAACATAGAACATCAGCTGCCAAAAAAAAGCCTGGAAGAAATGACTAATGTCCCTTTTTAGTAGGGAGGCTTTCTTTTTCTTTTTTTCCTTTTGCTTGACTCTTTCAGTCATGAATTATTCTATAGTATATGAAATGAATATGCTGTTGGTCTCTAGATTCTCATCAGTAACGAAGACAAAGAGTAAAAAGCCTTGATCTGAAACAAAGCCTAATTGATCCTTCCTACCAAAAGAGATATTCAAGGAAACAGGAGAAATCTAATAAATGAAATCGCTCCCATCTTCACCCTTGAAATGGCTAGTCTTAGATATGGCGTGCTCTGCAAAGTATCAATATTCATGCCCAGGGTAAACTGAACTAATAGCACTGAAAAATTAATTATATCATAGCAGAGATTTTGGTTTTTACTAGTACAGTCTTTCTTAAAAATAACATGAAAATTCATGAACTTTCTGCTGTGAATTATACTTCACTGAGCACAAACTTCCCTAGTAAAAGTTTTGAATTGGAATAGAACTCAGAGGAGTGCTGTGTCAAATTAATGATCATGAAGCAAGGCTCACAGAACATTAGTAGTCAGCTTCTGCCTTGGGTGAGACCAGGGAATAGATGCCATTCAGTCATCTGGACAGAATTTCTATGATGAAATCTGTCCTTCAAAATACCCAGAAGGACCTAGCCAGACTTTCCTGTGACTTCATCAGTTTATTTTATTCTGGACATGGAAAAACATATTAGATTTCAGATAAGGGCCGGAGAAGCCAACTAAAAAGAATCATTTATCCATTGGTGCTGTTGCTGTAGGTTAAAAGGGATATACAAGTTAGTAGTTGTAATCCTGAGAAGCTTTGCTTATATGTATTATCTCTTAATTTTTATGTGTAGCCTGCCTGTATTTTGGTGAGCCTAGCTGCTTAACTTAAGAGAATTTAGGAGAATTTAGGTTCATGTGTATGAGTTAAACCTCCCAACATATAAAGTATTTTTATATGAATATTTCTAGTTCATAATGATGCTCTTACTGATGTTTCTTGAGATTGTTTCCTATGTACATTTTACCTGCTATTTATCTGTCCTCTGGTGCTGAGGCTTTTTTTACTGAAAAAAGTAATTAGGTTCTATTTTGTCATCAAGAGACACGTGTTTTACTAATGCCAGCTCTCACAGGATTTGACTTCCAGTGCTGTGAGAAAGTAGTGGGCCCCATCGCAGTTTCTGTATTGTTTATTTGTACTGGCATAGGACACTTGAGCATAGGAGGGTGGTCTATAAACACAGAACAGAAAAAAGCTCCATAGGACAGACAAAGTAGACATGTATGCACAGAGGAAGTGGAAGGCCAGGAGACAGTGATGGTCAGTGTAAAAAGTTGTGGTTTTGGTGTGTATTCTCTAAAACTTTTTACAGAAATCTTGACACTGAACAATAAAAAATATATTTTGCATACTTAAAATAGTAAGTGAAGAGAGGGAGAGTTCTCTGCTTTTGTACAGCCAAAACTTCCAGCCAAGTTGAAAGGAGGAAGGATGTTTACTTAGAGCTATTTTGCTCCCAATGTTTACAACAAGTGGTACTCCACTTTTTTTTTGACAAAATAATAAAGATTCCAATACCTTGACCAGCTCTGGATTGGAACATTGATGACATGCTCTTACTTAATCAACCCAAAATTGCAGAATTGCTGTATTTGCCAGATCCTTTCCTGCTTGGAAAGTGGCTACAGGCAGAGCCCCAACATCCTTTCCGGTCACTGAATGATTATATGTGTCTACTGGCAGCACTTCTACCCAAACCTGATATCCACCTGTGCTCTTGGGTGTGAACAAGAGTTAAGACCCAGGATTATATTCCAAAATACAGATTATGCTTAAAAAGAGGCATCAGGTGCTCTAGAGCTTTTACTACAGAGATTCTATGTCTTAAAGTAAAGAAAATCCCTATTTCATTCCTTACAGTCATGGTTTAGCAGGTGTTATGTGATAGACATATAATCAGAAATGTGTTGGTTTTAAAAAAGAATATATTCAGTATAGTTTTGTAGTGTAATTGTAAAATAAAATGTAATGGAATAGCCAGCTCTGTAGGAACACAAAATGTTTCTACAATTACAGAGAGCAAATTTCTATAGGAAGGAGGATTTGGGGTCTTAAAAGACAGAGAAAAAACTGTTCACGATTTATCCTGTATATGGTCCAGTAAAATACAGACTTCCTTGTCTGGTAGGCAGATCTTTAATCTTATGTGCTCAGCCATCATTGTTTTTATGTATCCAGTCATCATTTTTGTATCATCAGGAAGTAGTAGGTATATCCAGCAACTTAGTGAAATGCTGGATTAACTCAAAGAGAGAGCAGTTAAAGATGGAAAAAATAATCTCATCTTTCTTACAGTTTTAAGGTTTCTTTCATCATGCAGCTGAAGCCCTAAATTTAGTCAGAAATGCGTTCTCTTTGTGCTTGAGAGGAGATTTCTAGAAATCATAGTATGACAATTCTGGAAAATAACAGTCTATTTGTTCTTTCGCCTTCTAAAATTTCCTGCCTCCCAGTTACCCTGGCATATGGTTAAATCATGACCTTCAGTTTAATTCGTGATTAGATGAATTCATGAAGGATGAGGAGGCTTTAATGTAGATGCTGAGGGCCTTACACTGTTAAGAGTTGTTGAGGTCATTGGAAGAAAGTGTTATTCAAGTTACTTCTTATTCCCCTTTCAGCACTTTTAATTTTCTGTTGCTCTGTGTTTACACATAAATGTCGTAATTCTGGAAATTACAAGTAATCCCAGGAAAAACTGAAGAGGCAGTAATATGAATCATGTGGTCACTTTGGGGAACAGTGAAGAAATTTGACAATGGGCAAAATAGTATTGATTTAATATCCAATGCTATCTTGTTTACTCCACTTGAAATATTTTGGTTGCATTAACAGTAGTGCTCCATCTGGTCACTGCTGGGCCTTTGATGACCAGTTAGGAAGAGGATAAATGTAGGCTCACACAAAACCATCTGTCTTCTGTCTGAAGGTAGCTATCCCCCAGGCCTTTCAACAGAGAGAGGAAGGAATTCTGGATAGAAAAATGTGAGGAACAGGACTACAAAGGGGTTTCTGAAAAAACACCATTGAGAAATCAGACAGAAATATACAGAGAAGTGTATTTGATATTAAAAATCCCTGTGATTTGATCAGTATGTTTAGCAACTCAGGAAAACACTGATATTTTATATATTATGCTAGAGAAGGAACAGCAGGAGCGTAAAATACAGAAATGACTGGGAAAAAAATTATGTTTTACCATAGTGCACAAAGTAATGTTTGTATTCTGGGATGAAATAGCAAACTGGAGAGACCTCTTAATCATACTAAAGACTGTATGGTGATATAGCAAGGACACAATGTTCCCCAGTTACCACAGCTGTGTGGTAAAGTCATATTCATGTCAGCAGTAAAAGCGAGGGAAATTTCGCTTGGTCTTGCTCAAGCAAGTTGACCATAACCCTAATGTGCAGAAAAGGGAAAAGAAGGGGCAAAAAGTGGAGTCTTTGAAGTCACCTAAGGTGCTCTTTATGGCAGAATGATTCCTAGCCTCAGAGTAAAATAACTATTACTTGACCAATGTATCACAGAAAGTACTTTATTCTCTGATCTTATGGAGCATTGTTTAGTTCATAATTCAGTTTTTTAAATATTTTATTGTACAACATATCCGTAACGGTAACTGTCATAACTTTAATGATGTTTTAATACCATGAGATCTCATTATAACAGTCTGCTTATTCAGTTTTTGCTGATTAGTGAAGTTAGAATGCCAGCTGTTCTGGTTGAATTACTGGGTCCATGGATTACAAAAAAAGAAAATTAATATAGTCATTACTCCTTGTTTTTCTACTGAGTAGCATTTAGAGGCTTCAGTCAGGATTAGAGTTTCATTATAATATATGCTGTATAAACATTAAAGATGGCCTTACAGGGTAAATACAACCAGCTGTTATTGTTTAGTTTAATGCTGAAACAAGCTGAGTTTTGTTTATGGTTTCAGGAAGAGAGGTCATGTTTAAATAACCTTGTTCATATTTAACTAATACAATGAATTCAGTCACCAAAAACCTGCATAAAGACTAACAAAAGGTTTGTCGGTAGATCCGAGATTGCACTGAAAACTGTTAAAAATATGTTTCACTGATTTTGTGCTGACAACCTAAATATCATATTGCATACTGATCTGGGGATGGGGAAATGAAAGTAAAGCAAATTGTTTTCCATCACAGAACAACAGTGAATACAGTAGCACTATTTTATTTACAGCATAAATGTTTATTTAATAATTTATTGGTAGCAACCTAGAGAAAATTGAACTAAGTTGAAAAAATATAGCACTTCATCATATTCTGGAAAAAAAGAATGTGTACAGATATGTTCCAATTCATTGAAATTTCCTGCACTTTGAGATATATTTATTGCATACTGTGGGAAAGATAATTTATCTTTATATCTTATGTTATTATCGTATGTGTCAAATTGTATTTTAGTTTGTCATACTTCTAAAAATATAGGCTCATTTCAGGACAGCAGTCATCACTGTGTATGTATGTTTGTCATATTTATTTTAAAGTCTTAACCATCACCTTGCCTTGATTTTTCTTGGAGAGATAGAAAGAAATTACCATCTTTTTCACAGTTTGAAAGAGCAAACTCACTAGCAAACAGGTAAGATCTCTAAAGATTATTGTAACATTAGCTCATCTGGGGCGTGACACAGAGAGAAAAGGGTGCAGGGCATTTGTGCCACAGTGTTCTAGTAATCACTTGGAGTGACCTTCTTGGAATCAGAAACCTTCTCATGTAAAGAAAGTGCTACAAAATCATTGTCGGTAATTTAATAGCAAGGTCTTTGGACTTCTCACAATGAATGTTAGCAAGTTTCATCCTGAGCAACAAGCACCATTGCATTTGCATTACACCATTGTATTTGCATTACACCATTGCACTGCCATTGTTCATTCACATCCAAACAAATTAACATAATTTATTAATGTCAAAAATTGAAGTTCAGTATAACAGAGAAAAATCCACGCATAAACTATTTTCCTGTATCGGTCAATCCTACTGGTATTTTGCAAGCCTTTGTACTCCTATCATTTTGTCAAAGGTTGTATATGCAAGAAGGTTTATGTGAGCATGTCCCAACCTTCACAATTATGATGCAAATGCTCAGAGCTTATAGTAAATGTTTCAAATATAGAAAAATTCTGTTTTGGGAACATTGTGGTAAGTCTTGTAGTAGCTCATTTTAAAATGTTTTGGGGGTTTTGCAAAGATTAGTTTTATGCAATACCCAGTCAGAGCTCAAAAGGTGGATACAATAGACTTGTGTTCCACTTGAATGCAATGTGATTGCTGATTGACAACAAGTATTTCAGGATAACTCCACTAATACAGAGGCACCACATTCTCAGCCACCATAAATCTGTAAATATTTTATATATTCCCCACTCTTACTTGTAGCTGATCCAGTTATTCCTCACCCTCTGTTACGATCCCTAATCCCAGGAATTCTCTGACAGTTGGTAAGTGCAACAGGGAATGTTAGAGACACTTAAATTTGATCTTATCCAGCCAAAGTGTTCCTATCTTTTATTTCCTAATTTCCTGTGATTTTGAGCTTTAGGGTTGTTTTTTTGTTTTGTTTGGAGTTTGGTTAGTTGGGATTTTTTACGGGAATAAGAATCAGGGCCAGAAAGGGAATGGGAATCAGAATAGTAAATACTCTTGTATCATATCGAATTTGATCCAAGCGTCTTGTTTATTAATAGATCTCATCCTTTTAGAATGCCTAAACTATCAGAAATCTTAAGAGAATGTGCTGAAATTTATTCTCCCTAAATCTGAGCTCCAAGGTACTTGTTTTCCACCTTGTGCAGCTGATTCAAACTCCAACTGATGTATAGCATGGCTGTATTACAAAGAGGTATGTCACATTAACTACGTTATATTTCTACAGGCAAACACAAGACACTGTGTAATAGCTTCAGCTGCTCACTGGTGTAGCAACGATATCGTCTGTCCTATTATGGCTGCTTGGATGCTCAGAAGAAAGATGACTTGAAAAGTTTCGAAAGCTGTGTCTTATGGCAGAAGGGTAAAGGGATGTGCAAATCAAAAGGCTGCTGTCATTTCTGGGTGAAGATCAAACAACTTGGAACAATTCAGAGAGAATTTGAATTGCTCATTCCGTCATCTATAGTAGAATAAGACTAATAGTCAAAATTCTTTTTAAGCCATCAAAAAATTTATACTATGGTAGGCTCAAAGTGTTGGAGGTACATCTTATGTATTAGGAGTTAAAATATCAGGTTCGGATACTTCTGGCAGCATCTTTGTCTGGTGTTGCTATAATTTCAGCAGCACCTGACAGCTGTATTAGAGATCGGTGAGTTATTGCAAATATGTCTCTTATTGTGTAGCTTTGCACTGGAAGAATATTTAGTGAAATTAGTGTCAGTGTTAGAGACAGTGAAACGCTTTGGCAAACCTAGCAGGGAATTTAAAAACTAATACAGAAATAATATATGTATCTCACCTTCCTTGTCCCTGTAATGAATAAGCCTGAGGACTCTCACATCAGGTAAGAGTAAATCTCCCATCTAATCTAAACTAAATTTTAATAATTAATTCATTACAGAAATATTGATATCCCCTCTGAAACTCTGATAGCAAATTGACCAGAGTAGTCATTTTTGCAAAAACCTTAGACACGTGTATCTTTGACCAGTATAACTTTCCTATTGTCTTGTGAGCGGCTTGACAGCCATGCAATACAAAGGCACAGTTTTCTTCCATGTTTATTAAAGATTATTTTTCCTTATTTTCTTTAGATATCAAAGTATAGTTTGGTTTAAGTGGAGGAAAATACTGCTTGTCTTGGTTGCAGCTTGGTTGCATCCTGGCCAAGGAAAGGAAAGCCAGAAATTTTCCAAGGTTGCATACCAGGTAAGAAATGTGAGAAGTGGGAACAGAGGGAGACAGGAGCAGGAGGGCTGAGGCATTAAAATCACACTGCACAAGTGGAGGGATGCTCTGTAACAGGAAGAACTCACCAGGAGGTTGCTGCTGTCTTTGCCTTCATCTTCCGTAGTAAATCTGCGCATCTGTCATCTTGGTGCATCAGCAAGCAGAGGAATGAACCATCTTAATAAGCTCCAAAGGTCTTCCTCCTCTCTGCTCATGACAAGAATTGTATAATTGCCCATCCCCTGGATTATAGCAGCCACCATGAATTACTCAGGCAAGGCAAAGAAATTTCCTTTTACCTGTGCATTTGAATGTGTCTGCTCGCTCCTCTGTTGAAGTTTCGTATCACGTCAGGACAGGAATTCAAAATCTAAATCACAGTAAGATTAAGCATACAGTTTTCTGTTGCCCTTTTTTAAAATGTATTATAAAATTAATTAAATAAGGTTTGATTATATTAATGTCAGGCATTCACTGTCACGACTTCTTAATTTCAGAATACCTTCAATACTGAATAAAAAGTTTTCTAGCAAAAGCTTGCTAAAATGTAAATTCCATGTGTTTACTTCTGCATTTCAAACCTAAATGATACAAGCAGTTTCCTTTCAGCATTCACATTCATTCTGAGTTCATTTATAATCTGCTGAGAACAAAAAAAAAATCTCAGCGTGAGTTGCCTTATCTTAAATAGTGGACAACAGAGCCAGCATGTAAAACTATCTATTAGCATGTCAGTCAGAGTGTTATTTACTCCCCCAAAATAGTAGGTCTACTTTGAACAAGACTGATTTATGTCTCAGAATCACAGAAAACCTCTTTCTAAGACAGTAAAGAAGACATCTGGGAAGAGCAGATATAACCCTATTCAAACCTCAGAGATTTTACCATTTATAAATTCAAATTATCTGCTTTCACACTGAAAAAGTGTTTCAGAATAACAAAAGGAACTGATCACTGGTGTACAACAGGCTGACCTAACCACAGGTTTCAATGGCAGTGCGCAAGAGAGATTCTGTAAATGTGGTGTTAAGAATAACTAGTGGTTATCTTGTATTTGGTGTGAGCAAGAAAACAAATTCAAGTAAATATAGATGATAGCTCTTAGATGGTAGCTCCTTATGAATTTATGTCTAATGTTAATAATTATGCTTCTGAGAAACTTAAGGATATGTCAAGGCTATTGAATTCAGATTTTAGAGGAAGCTTTAAGGACCCTGGGGTTTTTGACATACAGAATAAACAAAGGCAACTGAAGGATCCTCACACACTGAAAGTCAATGCGGTTGAAACTGAAGCTGAAGAAGCCAGAGCAGAAACACGTCACAACTGTCTAGTGTTCATGAAGTCATCAGATTCTGGTATGGAGTTTTGTGATGTTATTTTAAATGCCTGCTTTGTGCTGAGTGTGAGATCTGGAATGACAACATGATGAATAATTATTCTGATTTCAGCATATTTGAGGGCAAAACTTTCTTTTACTTCGTTGAGCCAGGAAAACACCCAGTAAGTAATTTTTGCATGTTGTTACAAATATAGCACAAAATGTAGGAGCTACACATTCTGAGATCTGGCTCAGTATATTTGAGCATCTCTCTTTTCTACCTGACCATGGCACAGAATTTCTGTTCATCTCTTTTAGCATGCTTGTCATACTCTTTTTTTTTAAAAAAAAAAAAAGAAAGAAAAGAAAATAAAAGAAAAAAGGAAACAAAAGTACATAAACACCTTTGTAATCTGACCAACTTCTGAATTAGAGAGTAGAAGAATTTTGTAGGTGAAGCGGAAAAACTCATACTGAATTTGTCAATACAAAACGTTAAGTCTTGTTCTATTAGCTTTGTTAGAGGATTCAGCTACTGAATCCAAGTGCATACTCAGCTGTGCTGAGAAATGTCAAACACACCTTTCAGCATCCCTCTTGTGCAGGAGGTGAAGAACTGCCTCTCAGAAAGTGCTAATTCTGCACACGCTGAAGTCTACCACTGGCTTCAAGTAAAGGCAGGATTTTTCTCTGAAAGAGGCATTTCAAGTAGTGATGAATGATGTAATGGATTTTTTATGTGCACAAATGGACACTTAATGTACATAATTGTATTTTCTTAGTATCTTTTAACTATGTTCAAAATGTGTAAGTCATTTAGTGTTTTATAAATTGTTATTTTGGAGTTGTGCCAGAAATTACAAGAAAAATAGTAATTACTACAATATTATTTTTAAAATATGGACTGCACATATAAATGTAAGGAACCAAATCAAGACATAATTTAGACTCATTATAAATAGCAACTTAACACTGAAAAATGTTGATATGGAAAAAAAAATAAGTACAGGATTAATTATACAGAAAAATTAAGTGAACACATGCAATAAACTAATTAAATTTGAACTTGTTCATAGAAAAAGAATGTTTACCTTGTCCAGAGATAGATTTAAGGTCTACCAATAATTAGAAAATCCTGCTAATAATAATATACGACGTTAAAAATTCCTATACAATATTTCATCAAATGATAGGACTTGAAATACAGGAAACCGCCTGCACTTTTCCTTCCTTTTAGTACCATGTGTTTCATCAAGTTTTAGATATGCTGACCTCTAGAAAGCTATATCTTCTGGATGGCATTTGACTCGCAATATTTCTGCTCTACTCTCATTTTTCAGTAACAGATTGGATTTGGTATTGGAACCCTTCCAGGCTATTTGGAGTATTTACGCCTCTTACACTAAATGGAAATCAACTTGTTACATGATCAAAATTAATCAGGACAACAAATTGCTATAACAAATATTCCCCTATTCTCCTCTAAGTGTCCATCCTTGGAGACTTTTGATGTGTAGTTTATGAGAAACACCAACTTTAAATGAAAAAGAAGGAATTTAGAGTTATACCAAAGGTTATATGTCAAGTAGTACATGTCCAGTAAGAGAGTTTGTTGCTAGGCAAATGGGGAAAGTATAGTAAAGTTAATGAAATGTTTACAAGTTCTTAAAAGACATGTAGCTTGTTAGACCTTAGGCTTTCCTGTTAGACCCAGGTCTGCTTTAGCACAATATTGTAATTTGCTGCAATCCAAGGATGCTCTTATCACTTCAGCAGTGTGTGCAGTGCATTCAGATGGCGTAATGCATCCAGGTTTCCTGATAGCTACATTCATTCCTTTGAGAAAGGATCAACCATTGTGTGCATGTCTACCAACTTTCAGAAAGGTTCCTAGGCTATTATAAGGCCACATTTTTTGTTATTGTTCATTTTTTCAGTAACATCCATAGAGCTTGGCCATTAGAATTATTAGAACAACAGTTTTTTATCTAATTTTAACTACATTTGTAGTCATCTTTGTTATATCATAGAATCATAGAATCATAGAATCATAGAATCATAGAATGGTTTGGGTTGGAAAGGACCTTAAAGATCATCAAGTTCCAACCCCCCTGTCATGGGCAGGGACACCCTCCACTAGCCCAGGTTGCTCAAAGCCTCATCCAGCCTGGCCTTGAACACCTCCAGGGATGGGGCATCCACAACTTGTATTTATGCAAATTGGTGACTAAAATAGAGATGGTCCTGAACCGAAACGTTGGTTACAAATACTCTGAAGCTTTTCAAATGGCTGAAGTACAGATTCAAATTTTGTATTTCTCATGAGATTCTGTTTAAAAGGTAATTATTTCTGCCATAATTACTGTTAATCCCAAAGTTCTAAGTATGATTCAACCCTGAAGTCTCCTTAATAGTGAAGATGTGCTGTCTGTCATGATGAAATTAATACTGATTAAAATAATGGTTCAAGAACAATAACAGTTCTTTATTAGTCAAAATTTCCACTCTAGAGACTTCCTGGCAGAGTTTCCAAAGCACTGATCTAATTCCAGCCCCATACTCACAAAAGAAAGATGCAGTAGTTTATGGCAGGTAGGCACTGCTCTAAAATGGATCTCTAAGAGATTCCAAAGGATTAAACAGGGCATGGCCAATGGCCCAGGGTCATGGCCTTACTTCTGATGTCTTGTTTGAGCAGGAGTGAGGTAAAGGCTATTCCAATAAGTACGTGGAGCCAGTTCTCTCTATAGGTGAAGGATAAGAAATGAGAAATGGTCTCTAAGCACATCAACAACAGTTGTTCCTGAGCTTTTTTTGTTTCAAAGAAGGATGTAATTTGGGGGTTGTTTCTTTTCATCCATCTGTGTATTCTGTATACATACATATGTTTCAGGAACAGATGAGAACCTTATGAAAAGAAATAATCTTTATTTTTTCCTTCCTTATTAGGTTTTATTCATAAGAGCTTTTAATTTCTTTTTTCTTGCTGTGCTTTCCTTTCTTGTTAAGCAGTATTTCCATTTGAGTTTAACTTCAGGCCAAAGACAAGACCCACTGATTTGAAGAAGTGTTTTTGTCGGTTTCAGAGACATGAGTTTTTTCAAATCCCTGAAACAGCACCTCTCACAGGGAGTGTTCTGGACCTTCTGAGATGTTACATTAGGGTGAATTTTATAATTATTTACTGCCTCATAGAGTGCTAGTAAATGCTTCTCTAATAGGCGAATACTTCTACTCCTAAAAAGTCAATTACTGTGATCCAAAAATCCTAATGAATAGTTATGTATACGGAAGTAATTTTGAAAATGAGTTTTTGGAGTAAGTGAAAACACAAAGAAATGCAGTTTGCTTAGGAGGTGCTGATGAGATCAAACAAATCCAGCAGAAAATGGAGCTCTTGGACTTGACAGGAATAATTTCGTTAAGCGTGAGCAGATATGACTCCCAAAAAGGCTAAGCATCCAAATAAGAAGCACTTAATCTTACAGTAAAACAGTGCCTGAAGCATTTGCAAACATTGATCAAATCCTTTCAGTATGGATAAGGAATATTTTAGGCTAGATTGTGACTGTCCTTTCTGTCAGAATTCAAGTTATGAATACAAGTGGCCTCTAAACTAAATGGCTAATAGTAACGGGTTAGAGGGTGGCTTAGGATCAGTATTGAGACTGTATGCCTTTGCACCTACAGCTGGCCTGAAAAGAACTTGAGGAATGAGGAGGCTGCAGGCTGTTTCTGGGTATTATGTTTCTTACAGCAGTGGTTAAAGTTATAAGGTTGGCTGACATGATTTCCTGGTTGACATACCACAGCTCAGATCTGCATTCTTATGTATTTCT
This sequence comes from Pterocles orientalis, assembly GCA_011057875.1. Taxonomy (NCBI): domain Eukaryota; kingdom Metazoa; phylum Chordata; class Aves; order Pterocliformes; family Pteroclidae; genus Pterocles; species Pterocles orientalis. The sequence continues at coordinate 1,105,307 of WKFP01014381.1, forward strand.
TCCCCGGGTTCATTTCTTTTGGAGAATTTATTTCTTGTCTGGGATCAGTCCTAAAATATCCTTTTCCTCTCGAGTTTTCAGTCAGATTCCTATTTCACTTGTCCTCTAAACAAAAACTTTCTTCAATATTTCAGGAGTCCTGCAGTGTTTATATTGTCCTGTTAAACTTCAGGTGCTGGGGAGGCTGGAGTTTATTTTTTCGTTTGGGTTTTTGGGGTAGGTAGGGTTTTTTTAGTAAAAATGTAAACCTTTTTTTTTTTTTTGCAGGTTTTATGAAGTTTTCCCCAGAGTGTTTAAGTAAAATCTTTGAAAGAGCTTCTGGCTTCTTACTCTTATTTTTCAGCTCTGTACACAATGCACACAGAAGTTTCTCTTTCTATTGTTTTTCCCCCCTCTGTGGAAAGAACACCTTCAGAAAGGCTGCCTTTCCCTTTGCTTGCTGTCTAGTTGTCTCAGACACTCTTTTATTTGAAGTATTCAGGTAGTGCTGAGTGAAATGTATTTATTTTTTCATTTGCTTTCAGGTAAGACTATCTCATAATGCCTTGCATTAAAATTTGAGTTTTAAAGGATGATGCTGCCTACATACTGAGCCCTGTGTGCTAAGATGCCTGAGGATATGATGTGCTTGATGTGCAAAGTCTTCTGAGGTCCTCTTGCACATGTCACGCACCCTCTTCTGTCCCCAGTTCACACAGGATCCTAGGAAACCACAAGTGGTATGAACATCAGTAGATGCCACAGCATTGTGTTTGGGGTCTGGGTCCTGTATTGGTAAAAATGATCTTTTAATTGCTGATTTGAATCCAGAAATTAACACAGAAAATAATTATAGCAGGTGGTTTAGACTGCGAAATGAAGACAAGACCATCCGAACTGCCAACTACTGAAATACAAAAGGTTCACTGTTATGCCTGTAGTTTTTATGAAGAAAGGTGTGCTATCTATTTCACAATAACACTTCCATGCTGACTGCTGTGTACATACACACTGACTAAACTCTTGTTTAAAATATCACTAGTGAGAATCGGCACATAAACGCAGACAGTTATATTAACTTTCTCAAAAGAAAGAGCAGATTTTGGCAGATGGGTACACCTAAAAATACTCTGTGGCAAACACCTGGTTTTGTGAAAGGTTATTTGTTCCGTAAAGTTTAAGTCATTTTACTTACTTAGAGGGTGCTATTTAGCAGACTGGCATTTAGGTAGACACAGAGATTTTACTAGTGTTACTTGAAAACCAAGCAACAGTTGGTGACCAGCTGCCAAAGGTTGAAGTTTATGGGAAGTTAGAGGAGTCAGTTTTAGTGAACTAGAGCTTCTGCTTTTCTTCTGTGTTAATCTGGATCAGGAAAGCAAAGGTTATAACACACATTCTCAGAAAACGCTTCTGGTAGTCAGGCAACCATTTTCCTCAGAAAATGCAGTGAGTGATGTGTGTGCTTTCATGGAAATGCCTGGAGGAAAATCCAAGATCATGCAGCTCGTGGGAAAACAGAACTCTGGAGCTTGACCAGTTCCGTGTCTGCCTGGGGACATGAAAGATGTTTTCAGTCCTGTATGAAAACTTTTAGTCCCAGATGACTTGGCTCCGTGCTCTAAGAGCTCATGAGTAGCACAGAGTTTAAAGCTTCCTTCTGTGATTCTTCCTAACCTGTGTCTGCTTTTGTTTCAGACTTTACTGTCACCTATATTTTCAGAGTGTTTTTAAGGCATCCCGTTTGATGGTACCTAGGCAAGCACAACTCCACCTCACTCAGAATTTTACTCTGAACCCAATTATTGGTAACACCTCATATATATTTAATATTCTGAAAGTGGTGAAAAAAGTCATGGTTTCGGTACTGAGGAAGGAGGATCAAGTTTAGATGAAGAGGGAGCACTGGAGATCCTGGAGTTTTCATACAAGCGTTCAGCACATTTTAGATCCCAAATTAATCACTTATAAACAAGGTATTTGACTGTATTCACTTTTAGTAAAGTTTGTTAAACAGTGTAATATTTCTAAGATACTAAACAGGTAAAGAATGTTATTCAGACTTAATTTTTTTTTTTTAGAAAGGAAAATAGTTTTCAGTGCAGACACTTCAGGTAACACAGTGAAAAATAAATATATCACATTATCAGTGGAAGAAGCAAACAATCCTAAAGGAACATTTAGTCTTTTCTCTTGTATACACAAGGAAAGAATCCATACTGCTTTAATCTGAGGTTGTATTGGTTTCGGTTTGCTCCAGTGATGGATGAGGATGTGATTATTTGTGTCAAATATGAATTTATTCTAGGTGTTTTATATAAAAACACAGAGAAGTTACAAGAAACATAATAGGCATTCAGGCCACATGGGAAGCTTAATTGGGTTTTGAATCACGTTTAGTTCAGTAGGAGTGTACTGCACTCATCTCTGAATGAGATTTAGTTATTTTGTGCACAGATTATGATATCATCACAATAAGCATGACAAATGCTCCAGTTTGAGCAAGAATCCTGTCTGAACGTTAAAGATCCCTTTCAAGGCAATGTCTCTGGATTTTTCCCAACATGTTCATCACAAAAAGTATATGAGACATCAGCAAGTCCATATTTTAACAAAGAAATTGAAAGAAATGAAAGAAGGAAAGGAATCCAGTTAAAACTCCTCTGGGGAAAGACTCCTTCCCTATAAACACACAGACACACACACACATGCACCCACAACCCCAGTTTCCCCAGTGCAGAATTCTTCATTGTTTTGGGGCTCTCTCTGGTACTAACTCTTCATGGGAGACCTGACCAATATTGTGTTTTATCAGGTGCTCCTAGAAAGTGTTTACTGTACAATCTCTGTAGGATGGAGCAAGCAAATGTAGTCTGAAAACCTTGAGTCCAGTGTAACCAAGTGAAAAGTAAAGATATTTGCTGACATAGAAAGTTCATTCACAGGGAAATCCAGATGAAAAATTAAGAGTTTTTCATCAGGTCTCAAATGTATTCTTCCAGCAAAAGAACATTGTTCACCTGTAAAGCTTTCTAGAAAAAAGAGGAGGTAACATAAAGAGAATAGAAATACATTTTGTACTTTGATTGAGTTTACTTGTGAAGCATTATATATGACATTAACTAGCATGTTAAAGCTCTCAAATTTGGCATCATCAGGTCTTCCTAAGCCTTGTGATTAATGATTGCAGCCTTAAAATGTCCTTGATCTGAGTAATTTTTGCTATATTTTTTTAGTATATGTACTTACCTTGCTGAGATTCTCTATCAGTATTTTTGTCGTTGTTTCTATTTTTGTATTTTGTAAAACTATCCACTGTCTTCACTCTGAAGTAAAGCTTCTGTTTTGAACTGCTGTTGCTTGTTCATCAGAGTTTTAAACTCTCTTTCGTTTTGGTTTGGTGGTTTGGGGTTTTTTTGCATAATAGCTTTTCTTCACACAATAGTTGTCTCTAACCAGGAGTTTCTCCTGAAGTTGGAGAATTTTAATGAAAGTTTGAACAGGGAAATAGTGGCTGATAGTTTGGAGTGTCAGTTCGACAGTGTTCGTTATGGTCACATGAGTTATAAACACACATTTTTGTTAACATACTGCTGTTAAATATTTTGTAAGATTTTGTTTAAGAATAGTTGCATAAACCTAGTTGTCCTGTGTAAAACTCAGATCAGTCACTCAAACTTCTATTTGTCTTTTGGCTAATTAATGAGATACACAAAATGATGCCTTTATATGTACACTATGTAACTTGAATTTCCATTTGTAAAGGTACTTTGATTTACTGTTTGGTGAAGGATAACTGCCCAAATGCAAAATGATTCTAACAGAAAAGTTTAATTTTATTACATATTTAGTAATAAAGGTAAACTTATTTATTAAGAAAAATAAGTCTTTTATGATTGGAAGTAATCAGTGTACTTCACATAATCTGGCAGTAAATGACCGTGCACCCACAGGGCTACTTAAGTTCAAAACCAATTTGCTAATCTTCCAACTGGAAATTGCAATAAATTAAGGTCATTTCTCCAAGGAATGACGTAAACACTTAAGTAATGGAGCTCCTCTCTTTATGTTGAATTACATAAGTAAAATTAGAGCCGGCTTAATTACATCTACTTTTGTATGTTTCAATTGGGTGTTTAAATACTTGCAGTGAGGCTCACAATCACATTTCTCCTTGCTAAGCTGGAAACATTAGACCCTCAGGCAATAAGTGCAGGCATATCTTTTCTGCAAAAAAAGGCAGCAGGAGAGCACAGGCTAACTAGCAAAGCTACCAAAAAAAACCCCCCAAACCCAACACCAAAACCCAGCCCTACAAGTTCTGGGGTTTTTTACATTTCATATTAAAATATATGTTGTTTTTTATGATATTTTTACATTCATCTTTATAAAAACAATTACCAGTTGCTCATAGTGGTTTGCAGTTTGGTTTATTTTTTTCAAAAAATATTATTGTGTAGGATAAAATGGTAAGTAGGCATTTCCCCTTGTTGTTTCTCCATATCTCCATGTGATTTTGCAGTATATACTGCATCTTCAAAGGAGAGACTTATCAGTGTACAACATTGTGTGGGACCATAGAGCTGGACTGCCTTTAGCCTTCTCTGAACTCTGATCATACGTAAATACTCTAATTTTCTAGTGTGACTACATGGGGAAACTTCTGGTACACAGAATTATCTTCTCGGCATTTTTTATTGATGTAATTTTTAATCAAACAGCAAAGTTATTCAGTGACACAAAACTAGACTTTTGGAAATAAATCTTTAAGCAGCTGGAGTCTTTGATATGTTTTCTGTGTTTCAATCCTGGTAGCCTGACTCTGGCTTTTGCAATTCACACAGGCTTTCTGACAGTAGTGTTGCGCTGAGAAAGATAATTCGGCTTGGGGACACCACGTGCCTTCTAAGAGAACAGCTATGAGACTTTGAGGGGGGATTCTTTGCTGTTCAATTTACTCATTAACCTGCTTAGTTCTGCACTCCACAATCCCTTGTTTTCCTTCCTTAATTGAAGACAAAGACCGGAAAATGCTTTCTTATGGAGAGGTAGAAAGACACTACTGCACTGAGCAGATGGGAATGTACAGATGCAGCAGGATTTAATTCAGGCCATTAGGTCTTGTGAGCAATAGACATTAAATTTACAAACACCTGTGAATTTCATGCTTTTAATGTTTAAACTTTTTTGGCCTATCAGGTAAACTTTGCAAGAAATGCGAAGAAGGACTATATTCAGGTGGATTAGCTGAAAAAGCCTATGCAAACTTTAGTTGATGCTGACAAGTGAACTATGGAGTCTGTTTTATTGAATTTTGTTCAGTTCAATAATGTATGAAAATGACAGGAGGAAATGTATGAAACTTTTATATGGATGTGACAGTCATGTACAAACTTCCTGGACACAAAAAAACTACTTAATCATCTTTCTCAGGCAATAATGTTTGATGTTGTTCTCAGAAGTACTTTAAATACAGGCAGATGGTATTAATAAAGCAATAGAATAGAATTTTTAAAGGAATTTTACTTATGTTCATGAATATTCATCCAAGTATCTTGTGCCTCCAGACCTGATGTCCATGATTTTCAATGCCTGCATAGCATGACCATAGTCCTAAGTAATCAATTACAAAACCTATTATTCATAATAATATATGAATAATCCAAGACCTTCTACATAGGTACAAGTCGATATTGTTATAACATTCAATTTTGTGTAGACAAAATTGGATGTTTCTGAAGAATAATTATGCTTTTGCAATACACTATAATTATATAAAATTGAAAATGTTTTCTTTTTTACATTTTGTGGAATCAGAATAGTGGTGGATACGATATATTAAAAATACATAAAATCAATTTATCTGGCTTATTTCACATGACATTTTATGTTTCACTGTATATTTGTAATCAGACTTTTTGAGTATGTGAATGATACTAGTGACAAAATGTTCACTTTCTAAAGACACATTCTTATAGTAATGTTTAACAACTGAGTTTAAATGATTTTTAAAAGCTTCCTTTGCTCTGTACAATAACAAAACAAAACAAAAAAATGCATTTCAACCTCACTCAGCAACTAAAAATTTTAAAAATATTTATAGTCCTACTCTATGTCATTATTAGTGCATGAAACATGGGGTTTTGAAAAAATGGAAGGAAAAAAAGACAAAATTAATTCATTGTGCAAAGATGATAAAGGACTCTAAATTTACTTAATGGTTGCTTAAGGGTTTGCAAAGTCACTATTTTACCTCAATGGTGAGGTACTTGCTTCACTGAGAACAAAAGGTTTGCCACCGGTTTCAGCAAAAAACAGGATTTTTCTCTGTGAAGCGCAGAATAATGTAGAGACTTCATTTATGTTCTCAGTGGGGTGCCTATTATAAGGTGTTAGAGAAGTTTCTCCGGTTCTGTACTCAAATAAATTTCACCAAGTCAGTATTAAACATCATGATGACATCCTGAATTCCAGGAATTAATTCTGCTTTTTAGAAGGTTTCAGTGAAAATATTCAAGTAACAGGAATTTAAAAGTGCTGTGACTGCATTTTGGAATCCATTTCAAACACAGACGGACTCTCTTCTGTCTTCACCTTCAACCCAACTTCCCTTACCTGGCTGAGTGTTCTCACCTGGCTGGATATTTCCACAGGGATTCACACGAATCCCTGTCTTGTTTCTCATGTGGTTTTTATGTCAGAGATGCTGCTCAGTGTGAATCTCAGAGCAGCACTCTGGCTGGCACCTGAGCACAAATGCAAAGAAACACCAACATGCGTGTAAAAAAATATTCGATTTAAGGTGCATGTAAGTTAGCAATACCTGTTAACTGAAAACTCCATGCTCTCGAGGCAAGGTTGGGTTTTTTTTTTAAATTGAAAAGGTTGTGTTTGGTTATTTCTGCATACAAAGCATGCAAGAGTCCCTCTAGCTGGCTAATTTGAAAGCTCAGCTAGAAATGATGAGATTGTAACTTTCTTAATAGTGAACTGTGCTTTCCTGTTGAGACTAGTCCTTTCCCTGGCCAGAGACAGATAGAGACTAAGGTATGCTTGAACTTAAGGAAGTGCTTTATAACATGGCCAGTAGTCACAGCTCCGTTTATCTCACTTCAATTTCAGTGAAGATTGGAAGGGCCTCTGTACTGATTATATGGATTTTGTGGGAATGCCAGAGTATAAACAAATTATTAAAAAGAGTATTTGCTTATTACATATTGGTTGGCTGAGACCCAGTATCACCTGCCTAAACAGTTGGTTTAGCTTCAAAGTTGCATGTCATGAAGATAATGTTAAAATCCTGGCAATAAACTGAAAGAAAGGTTAGAATATTTGTTCTACTTTTTCCTTCGTTTCGGTATTTCACTGTTAAACTGCTCTTACCAGAACCATCTTTTCCACTGGACTTCTGTGAATATCCCCACTTTAGGACAGATCTTTTCAGTTTGGAAGGGCAAGGGAAAAAATAAAACCCAAAAACCTAGAAGATGATCTCAAAAAGATCTTAATACCCCTGCTCACTGCATATTATAAAGTGTAAAATGGATACCTCACTTTAACCGTCAGTATTTCTATTACAACAGCATCTATAGAGCACATTCGACCAATGGTTCGTCTGTGACAGACATTGCACTCCATAGTACAATACAATCCTACCTCCAAGAGCTTATGATCATAAAGTCCTAGTCTTGTAAGAGATCCCAGTGACCAAATGGAGCACAAAAAAAGCCTAAAGAAAAGCCCATAATATCCAGACTTACGGACTTTTGATTGTAGAATTGTAAAAGCAAGGAGGACTGCTGGCAGTAATAGGGAAGGAAAATTTCAAGCTCCTTTTGTTGGTTTATAACAAGGATCTGTTCAGCAGCGTCTACTGTGCCAGCTAGCAGATGAGAGTCAGAGTACTTTAAGCAATTTCATTATAAACCCTGCTATTGAGAAATTTATAAGGCTGCTATAAAACTTCACTCAAGACTGACCAGTGCCAAAGAACATTCCTTTTCCACTTAAAAACAACGTGGCTGCTGTTTATAAATGATAGTGTTGCAAAAGTGGAGAGGGAGATTTTCAAAGGCATAAATTGGGATTGGACACCCATTCCCCGTTTCTTGGAATATCGGTCAATAAATTTGAAATAAAAAAGGGGAGGGTAAAAAAATTTTGTGCAATTCCTGTGTAGCAAAGCATAAATTTTGATGAATAGGAGGAAGTAATGATGGAAATTTGCCTGCATAAATTTTTTCCCTCTCAACAGGCAATTTTTTTTTCCCACTCTGTCTTTTAAAATTATAATTAGATTTTGGATTATGTTCTTTTGGTGATTGAAACTTTAAAAGGACAAGTTGCTAGAGTTTCAAAATTATCTCCTATAACTTCTCCTTCATATAATTTTATACCTGCCCATATTGTCATTTTAACAGCTTCCTGCTGTGATAAATTGTAATGACCATCTGCCCATGATCACCTGTCAGCTATAAAATATTGCAATATACATTTTGAAATTGGACAAATTAATCTTCGTGTGCTAGACTTTTCCACTGTCTTATTTCTTATATACCTCTGTAATATTTCTTCTTCTAAATTTGGCTGCCTTCTAATTAATAAATTTAAATATGAGAAGTTAGACAAAGGAAATTAAATTCCAAGTTGCCAAAGGACAAAGAGTTTGAGTAATATACACAAAAATCTGACAAATCAGGGTTTCTGTCGCACCTTTGGTCTTCGAGGATTTATGGACAATACAGGTTGTAATATTGCTTATTATCTTTCTTCTTTAGTATGTATTGTGAGTATGTACGCTATTAGTGTGTATTTGCTAGTGTAGTTTTTCCTTTCCATCAATAACACTCTGATTTCTAGTAAGGTGCATTTGTTCCTCATTGAGTTAGATGTAAAATTCTCCATCTCCACGCCAGGAACAGATTTGTAGTATGCTGTGGTAGCACATTCTTGACCCAGACATGAAAAAAGAAAGGAGAACTCTAGATACGAACAAAAGGAAAAAGTGATTTTCAGGAAAAGGGGTTTCTGATCATTACTCTAAAATGAACAACCGAAAAATAACTCTCCTAACAACTCTGCAGTTTCTAACTTCCTTTCTTTTCTCTAGTGCTTCCCTGTATGGTGGAAGATCAAGAGAACGCCACTGGTGGAAGACAATCTAGCAAAAAAGAATGAATGCAGACATACCACTAGCAAAATGATCTAAGTCCTAGGAATCTAACTAGTGGACAGGATGTTTTTGCAACTTGCCTCAAGCCTTCTGAGTCCTTGGGATTTGTGGGAACAGACTGACTTCTGCTTACAAGGTACAGAGCATCTTCCTTCTCCCTCTAAAATCCTCAGCCACTAAAAGGAAAAATCCCATACAGTTGCCTCTTTGGACAAGAAACAAATTATGTCTAAATCAGTGAACTTGCTTAAAACATCTTTTAGTTGCAGTTAAACCATTATCAAACTCAGGATTAAAGACAACCCTGTTCCTCCTATTACATCTGATGGCCTTTATCTCAGAAATCCTAACTAATTTTAGAAGAGAATAAAGGACCTGTTACAAAAGTTAGTTAAGCTTTAACTGATCTAGCATTGTGTTATTATTTCTCTGTTTACACATATATATTTCTATACCCACAGAAGAAATAAAGGGGAAATAACATTGTTGTAATTTCCTATACAGGTGGTTCATCATTTCATATATACATACATAAAATATTATATATACTGTGTGTAGAAATGTTTTGTTGTGACATGGAAAATCTGCTTTTCATAGTAGCACCTGATAGCAGTATTTTTTTCCCCTATATATGACATGGCACTGAAATATGAAATGTATGATTTTGTAGGAGAATAACAGTTTTAACTATATCTTTAAAATCCTCACCAAACAAAATATAACTTTACTAGCTCATTTCTCCTGAGGCATCAACACCATTTATCATTACTACTGCCATCTGGCATGTCTGAACTATCATGATCAGCATTTTATGTGGAAATGAAAGCATTTCAATATGGTCTCTCTTCTCTAATGCTCTGAGGTCAGATACAATACTGCCGGAGGCAGTGAAGATGCATTTTTATCACACACTTGAGAGACATCCATTTGACATATTTTATAGTTTTCTACGTTAAGATGAGACAAGTTTTTTCTTATTTGCACTGACCTGGAATGGGGTCATTTACTGTAATAACAATCTAAGATTAATTCAAATAAGTTTTGTTATACTGCAGCATTAGAAGTTTGACACATAGAGCCAAACATTTGGGGGCTGAAAACCAAATTTCTAGGACACATTTTGCAGAGCTCAGAAAGGCAACAGAATCACTTGCCCAACCATTTTCTCCCTAAGGAAAGGCTGCATGTGGTTTGCTTAGCCTGAGGTCTTTGTGAAGAGGTGTTAGCTGCTCTCCTTTTCTCAGGGAGGATTCATGGAATGTGGGCTGATGACTTAGTTAAGAGAGTATCTTGTACTTTAGGTTTAAAACTTCAATTCTGGTGTGTAAAAATATATGGTTGTTCCTTTTTACACAGCAAATTCATGAGTCTCTCTCAATTTCTAAGCCTCAGTAATCCATCATGTGAGAAGCAGTGTTACCACAGATAACATTTTATCATCAGCTCCTTCGCAGCCATTTGTGATCTTTTTAAGATAAAGAATTCTGAAATAAAATATTGAGTCTGTAATTCTCCATAGATCATTTCTTGAGAATTCATCCTAACAATATATAACTACTTACAGAATTTTAAACTCCATTTTTCAGTGTGACATTAAAAAAAGTACATTGTTTTTGCTGACATTATACAGGTCATGAAAAACACAGGTAAATTTAGTATAGCCAGGATGTGGTGAGTATATGGAAGGTTTTGGATATGTACAAAAGTTTATTCTGAGCATTGCCTTTTATTGGTCAGTCATGACTAAATGCTTTTGGTTGGTTGGGTAATATTATGTTAAGGCAAAGGATCTTCTGAAAATTCTCATTTGCTAAGATTAAAGAGCTGACACTTCACAAGCACTGAGAGTTAGAAGAGAACAAGTTCTCCCTGTAGACTACTGCTTTTTTGCTCATAAAAATCTGCTCGTTGTCACTCATAGGGGTTGTAAAAAAGAATAACAAGGTTCTCCATGCTTATTGATTTTCAGTAATTCTACATTAAATCCACTGAGCAGCAGGTAAAGGGTCGAATTCTAATACAATAGCACTTTATTCTGCAAAAAATCTTGTATTATTGCAAAAAACTGTGGTGTATGATACTATGCTACATGAATAAGACTAGAATCTTCCTCCACATTATTTGTTTTAAATCTGGGATTTCATAAATATATTCAGAAGGCTACAAATTACTTGATGGACAATGTAACATAAAACCATTTTGGAGTCTGATGCTCTTCTAACGTTGTCTGGCTGAGTTGAACACTGTCTCTAATGTGGCAATATATTGTTGGGATTTTTTTCTTATTTTTACTTTCTTCTCAGCCTTGTACAATCTTAACCCCCCAAAAAACAACAGTTTATCCTTCCCTTTCTTTGTTTTTCCATTGTTGTGGAAACCTTTTTTTTTTAACCTTTAAACATCCAAAATTCCCTATTTGTAACTATCTATAGCCATCTGTCTTCCACTTGCCAGCTCAAAAATTAGAAATTCACTGTCCACTAAAATGTTCAGAATTGAAGAGCCCAGAGTAAGACTCATACATAGTATGGCATGTATATAGTTTCAGATGTTGGGATACATTATTTCTAGGAGAGAAAATGTAAATAACTCAAATGGTCACCCTCATCTCTCAAATTTATCTTTCTCTCTTTCTTGTATAATGTCAGTGAAGAAGAACTACCAAAAGTAGTTAGCACCAGTGCCAAAATCAAGATCTGCTTTTCTGGAATAACAGCTCAGGTAAATTATAAACTTAATATTCAGGCATACGCCAAGTTACATAAATACATCCATAGGTAGAAAGCCTCCAACTATCTTCAGCATGTGTGGATCATTCAGAAATTCTCATGAGTAATTAAAATAATAAATATGTACAAAATTAGAGTCTTTGCACATCATTCATTAAAGTTTTCTAAAAACTGAGATGTAGTGAATACATTATCTATGATTTCTCACTAAGCTGACTCATGATTACATAATTATTGTTGGTCCTATTTTGCATTCTGTCCAATTATGGCTCTTGCTATGAGTGTTACAGGTCAACAACACCTTGAAGTCACTAATTGTACTTTTAAACTAAGGACAGTGCTTGTATTTTAATATTAATTTTAAGCAAATATTGCTTTTAAAAGACAGTGAAAGATTTTCAAATAAAATATATGAGGTATCTGTGTAAAATTAATTCTGTGCAGTTAACTTTCTTCGATTTTGATAGCTGAGGACTAAATTTGGGTAATCATTATGGGTCGCGAAAGTAAAATGCTGAAATTTCTCATTTTCCTCTGATAACTGTTGAAATTATTTACTTCTGTTAAAGCTCTCTTAATACTGTCTCTATCTTGTAATTTTATTCAGAAACATGTACATCCTTGTAGTTCTGTTGTGCAATATATTTGATGAAAGCTTTCTGAGGGCAGGAAGAATCTCCGTGATTATATTAAATAGGTTAAAAAAATCAGACAGCAAATCCTCTCTAGAATTTTTTCTCAAATAATTACATTTTACTCTTAAATGATAGTGTTTGGTTTTTTTCCCACAAATCTTCCCTCATTCACAGTGTAAGCTAAGCACATAATTAGCCTTATGAAAGAAAAATCAGACTTTTTTTATATTCTTCATTCATTTTTTGTGGTTTTCAGCAATAATAAAGATATCTTGCCAAGCAACTCCTTATTTCCATATATCAAACAATGAGAGAAAAAAAACAACTAAGGGGGACACCCTACAATAACTATATTGCCAGTCTACATGTCCACTATGTAACAAGTAGTGCTCATGCTAAGGTTATTTTAACGTAACACTACGAGAAATACAGTAAACCATTTATTTATAAAATGGTGTTCATACTGGTTCGTTGTATCTTTTTATCAAAACGTGAAGTCTCTTGTTTTATGTTATGCTTGAATTATTACATACAAGTTATTTTAATCACTATTCTAGCAGATTTGAAAATAAGAACATAAAATCCTGCCTCCACACTATCAGTTCTCCTTTTAACATGTCATTCTACTCTACTGAATCAAGTTAAGGAAAATATCCCATGTAGTGATGTTTAAGCTATAGTCTTTAACCATCTTCTTCAGGATGCTAGGAAAACCAACTTAGACAAGTCAGCTTATTGTCAGCCAGTCTCTAAGCATTACTCAGGAGTCCACAATGTTATAGACTTCTGTTTGACAAATCACTTTTCTATGAAATATTAATTATGTAAAAAATAAGCAACTCTCTCATCAATTCTATGGGGAACCTGAGACGAGTTCCCTAAGCTGAAGTGTATCTACTTAGACAGAAAAAAAGAAATTGAGTAAAATTTCATTTAGATTAAAAAAAAAAAAACCAAAAAACAAATTTTTCAGGGAAGTATTCTCACAATATTACAAGCAGCCCTTTAAAACATAACAATGCAGAGCATGTCAGATAAGCGAAAAGTTACTATCAGTTGGAAATCACACTGAACTCAATCAGGGCTCAAACAGATCATAAGAACAGATCTGCTGAATTTACTGTCTTCAAGCGCAATCCCCAGATCATCTATCCTATGCAAGAACAAAACACTCAGCAAAACAGAGGGGAAAAGAAAAATGTCTACTATCAAAACCTTTGCAATTAGCAGGCTGACTACCTACCAAATGTGTCTCTTAGAAGCTGACAGGGTTCATGTCACCACAAACTGCAGAATAATCAGAAACAGAAGAAACCACAGATGTCAATAAATCCTTCAAGGCAGAGAAAGCATTGAGTTCAAGCAAGGATACAGGAGACCATGCAATGCTTTTCTGGAAGAAATTCAAAAGCAGCCAGTGGGAGAGTTCACAACAGAACCAACTCCTTTCATCATCTGCTGTAAAACCGGTAGACAGTACATCTTGTACAGGAATGTGTCTTTATTTCCTTTACGTATGCACACTGTGAAGACTTAAGCTGAAGGCAATCCTTCTTTATGTAAATCTGGGTCCAGCTTATGTTAGGACACAGCTAGTGCCAGGTTAGGGTCTAAACTCAAGTCCCAGCTCCATGTGTCCACTGCAATCTGCCAGCAAAACTGGATGTATGTGAACACACGTATCCCCCCATCCAGGAGCATCTCTGTAGAGAGAAAGAGCAGGTTAAGAGAAGCTTAGGTCCTAAAAGCTCCGGGGGTTTGGAGTACAGGTGATTTTTCTGAATTCCTTGTCTACTACTGAAACCTGACTTAAGCATCCTATTTCAGGGTTTTGAGCAAAGGAAGAACCTCTCTCAGCCCAGGTTATCCACCCATGGGCAGGAGGAAAACCATTCCCAGCCTAGAGGCTCTCTGGTGTGGGTCACCCCTCATCTGTCCCAGCTCTCCTGCTGGTGGCACGTGAGCGACTCCGCCTCTGTTTTATGGTAGTCTGCTTGCTGTGAGAAAGCAGTCTCAAAGTGTGACCCCGCTGTCAGTGGCACCCAGGGGACCAGAGACGTGGGACAAGCTCCAACACATACCATCTGTACCATGCAGATAGTCTTGGGGTCCTCAAACTCGATCTTTTCCTCTATATTTCACTCCCACATAGTTTAGGTACTGTAGCACTAAGGCTGAAATTCTTCACGTCTCTTCTGGGGAGGGCTGGCCACTTATGGTAGGATCAGAAATCCTGTTAGGAAGACTTCATTTTGGAAGGTAAAGTTTGGAGATGCCTTTGAAGAATCTCGTGAGTTAACCCAGTGCTTAGTGTTGTGCTCAATAGCACACAGATGCAGTGTGTACCTTGAGAAGAAAACAATCCCAAAGTACTAAAATCTGTTACAAACTCTAAATTCGGCTATGCTACTTTTCTAATACAGGCATTTAGTTTATTGTTAGAAAACAGATAATTCCAGAACTGAGACAAGGCAAAAAGACCTTCACTGTTATTACAATTTATGTTAATAGAGTGAAAATTACTTCTGATATATTAGCATAATAATACCAAATGCAAATATATTTATATTATCACAACAATTTTGCACAAATTTTTTAAAACATCCAAGTCTATTGTCACTGAAAAGATGGATATTTTAATTATTTCTTTCTTAACTCACTGCCTAGCCATTAATGCTTCCAAATAGCTTTTTTCATTCTCTGAAAACATACATTTCAGTATTCCCTGAAGGAATTAAATTTAGCACAAATTTGGAGAATTAAACATGACTGACTAGATAGCAAAGAGTCCTGGGTGAATGGTT
Organism: Pterocles orientalis; assembly: GCA_011057875.1. Classification (NCBI taxonomy): domain Eukaryota; kingdom Metazoa; phylum Chordata; class Aves; order Pterocliformes; family Pteroclidae; genus Pterocles; species Pterocles orientalis. The sequence continues at coordinate 1,120,626 of WKFP01014381.1, forward strand.
CTTCCCAGTTTTGCAAAATGCTATTGGGAACCTGTGGGAAATAACTAATCACTAAGGTTTTTTTCCTAGCTTCATATACCCTTTCATGCTCTTCCCAAGAGATAAACATGTTTTATACACTTTCTAAAGGGAAGAAGGAATGTCTTGATTTATTTATATTTGTTTTTGGAAATCTCAGGCTTGGAATCCTTTGAGCAGTCAAAACAAAAATGGAAGCTCTAAAAATGCCATCCCACACTAAACTGGGGATCTGTGTGCTGACCAATGACAGCACTGACAGGGTCCTGGAGGGCTTTAAGTATCCAGATCAAAAGCAGCCATTTATTGTACTAAAAAAACACAGAATTCAGCACAAATATTTGCTGTTGTATTAGATAAAATGAGATTAGTGTAATATTGTATACCAACCAGTATCTCATCAAGAGAATAATTATCATTCATACATAGATTTATATTTTTTTCCAGGTGGTTTTATGTGATTTATATACAGAATTCATGGTGCTGTGAATGACGGTTTTAAGCTACCATCTCCCTGGTGGCTTTGAAAGTTTTTTTTTGATCTAACTTTGTCACCCTTCAAACATACTCACTGAAAATCATTTTTCTTTTTTAGTTACAGACAAGTAATACAATGGGAAAAACTATGAAAACTACTTTAGAAGAACATATATACTTGAGTGAAAAGTAAGTGCTTGCATGTTAGGATGTTTGTGTTTAATCGGAGTTTGTGTACCTTCCTGATATACAAGATACTAGACACTGATTTATGACCATTTCTGTAATTCCCCTGCAGTTTTATAATGACAAAATTATATCCTTAGGTAGAACTGAAAAGGCAGTTGATGATTAGTGCACTTTTACAACTTTTCACTGGATGGTAATGGAAAGTGTCTATAAATCTACCAGCTAAGAAGTCAGTACAGATTATACCAGCAGTCAACTTGGATTTTTGCTATTCTTTGGTTGGCAATTATGTGTCATATTAAAGACTTACATTAAGCCAAATTTCAAATATCTATCAAATGGTGTGCTTTTCTGCAGAAGCATCAACAAGAGCTTATTTTTTCACTGTTTTATGGTGATCCAACCGATACCAGTTTGTTGCACAAAACGTATATCAGAAATGAGCTGAGACAAGCTAAACAAACCTCTCAAAATCTACGACATGGCATTCACTTTCCATGTGTGCACGATCATTTGTACAAGACTGAATGAAATCCACTCTGTCATCTCTGTTCAATGAGGCTAGAGAAAGCAGAAACATTAGCATCAGTGAACTGTCAGAAAGCAGACCTTTTTGCAAGTGCTGCATTTGAAGCACTGAAGGGAATCTTCTGCACAGGATCACCAGCTTTGCCTAATGGAGTCATTTCAGATGTGGGCTGAACAAGTCTCAGGCAACACCGCTTAAAGGACATGTTTCACACATGTTTCATGGCTCAGCCTTTTTATGTTTTTAGCATATTTCAGAGCAGTATATGGTGGAAAGACAATACAGGAGAGGAACCACCTCAGAATTCGGTGAAAGCAGATTATGTCTATTGCATCACTTGAAGATAACAAAAACAATGATCAGACAAAGTTGTAGAATCAGACTGAATTTGGCATTGCTAATTTATAGGATAATGCCCGGGAAACATATTTCAATGCTTACAAAAATTTTTGTGAGTAACTGTGAATTTCAATGCCTGTAACATATGCTGATATTAGAGGAACTGAGAAATTACACAGAATCACAGAATCACAGAATTATCAAGGCTGGAAAAGACCTAGAAGATCATCCAGTCCAACTATTACCAACACTTCCCAGCTAAATCATATTCCTCAACACAACGTCCAAACGTTTCTTGAACACTCCCATGGTCGGTGACTCCACCACCTCCCTGGGCAGTGCATTCCAACGCCTGATTACCCTTTCCCAGAAGTAATACTTCCTAATGTTCAGCCTGAACCTCCCCTGTCTCAGCTTGAAACCATTCCCTCTAGTTCTATCACTGATTACACGAGAGAAGAGGCCGACCCCCAGCTCACCACAACCTCCCTTCAGGAAGTTATAGAGAGCTATAAGGTCTCCCCTGAGCCTCCTCTTCTCCAGGCTGAACAATCCCAGCTCCTTCAGCTGCTCCTCATAAGGCCTGTGCTCCAGACGCCTCACAAGCTTCATGGCCCTCCTCTGAACGTGTTCCAGGGCCTCAATGTCTTTCTTGCAGTGAGGGGCCCAAAACTGAACACAGTACTCGAGGTGCGGCCGCACCAATGCCGAGTACAGGGGGACAATTACCTCCCTGTTCCTGCTAGTAACACTGTTTTTGATGCAAGCCAGAATGCCGTTGGCCTTCTTGGCCACCCGGGCACACTGTCGGCTCATGTTCAGCCGAGCATCAATCAGTACCCCCAGGTCTGTTTCCTCAGCACATTAGAGACATATTGGACACTCAACATAAGACTGGAGAAGAAAAAAAACTCCCTGAAACCACTATTGCTTCATCAAAATGACACAATGCCTATCTATGCTGGAAAATTTATTTTAGGAGTATGTATGATGCAAAGTTGTCACTTTGAAATTGATAGTCTTATTCCTAAAATAGGGAAAAAAAAAAAAAGAGTGTTGAATATCAAGTCACTTACATGGAAGACTGGCAAGAAAAGGGTGGATGAATTACCAAAAAGGCAAACCATGCACAATATTATTTTAGAGAGGGGATTTTAATATGCAGCTTTTGTTTCCCTTCTCTATTTCAGAAAAGGTCAGTGTTTCTGAGTAGAATTGTAACATGCCTTGTAAGTCAGCTGAAACCCTCATAACACTGCCTAAGTGACTGTGCATCTCTTGACAGCAGTAAGTATGAGTGGCAGACAGCACTCTGCATTTCAGAGGTTAAATGGCATTAGTAAATTCAGGCAGTGGATAGATTACAAATATTTGGAGTTACACAGCATAGTTCTGCAAACTGTTGTTGTCTTTTTTGCCTGGAAAAGAAAGACATGAAATTAAAACTTAAGTGCTAGTTTCAACAAGTGCCCTAAAAGTCTTAATTCCATGTAAACCTCATTTTTGATGCTGGTTAGATCTGTCCTGGTGTCTTGGTTGATTTAGGGAGTGTGAGCTTGAAACTTCAGAAGTTCATGGGCTGTTGGGCAGGTGTGAGTCAAAGTGATCATCTGTTAAAAGGTGCATTTCTTATGAGTACTTTGGGTTCAAACTGATTTTGTACTCAGAGACAAAACACACATATGAGATGCATATCCTTAGTAAACCATAATAAAAGCCAAAAAAAAAAAACCCAACCCAGAAGCTAGAGCTCTTTGATATCAGTAATAGCATCCATCTCTCTGGGTGCGATTAACTGAATTTCTTTAAGGATAATACCTTTCCTACTCTCCTGCCCACTACAAGAGCTAGACAGTGAGGATTTCAAGTTGTACTTTATTCTGTGTAGACCCCAGCGAGGTCTTCTGCTATACAGTTCGGGAAGGGACCAGACTCATCGAGATTTGTAGAAACTTAGGCAAACTCCTAACTAAGTTAGTATGGCTTGTACTCCTTCAATTCACAAGAAGATAATGAATGTCTGAGCTATTTTGCACAGTTTACTAGAGATTTGGGTCTTGACAGAGTGCATACACACAGCTGTGGTGTCTCATCAAAGCTAGTCCCTGTTCCCTGTGCTGCATAAACCAGTCTCTACTATAGCTTCACTCAATTCCCCAGTCATCTTCCTCCTCCTTTCTACCTGCTACAGAGAAGTGTGATGTGTTAATTACCTAATAAACACATCCTCTTTGTAATTAACCTAGCCTTCTCTTTATCCTGACTATCCGCACCAGAAAGAAGGATGTCAGCTGGATCAATTTACAGCAATCTAAGCTGTTTACAAGCATCCAGAAAGTTTAAAACAAATAGTATGTTAAAAAGGTCTCAATAGGGAAACAAGCCTTATCACTAGACACTGTGGCAGCAAACAATTATATTTCTATCTAGAATATCTATGTTATACTTCCTAATGCCCAGCTTGGGAAAAGCTAAGTGTTTGCTGGAAAAAAAAAATTGAAAACATGCCCCACTGGGCAGAAAAAGGGAAGAGGAAAAGACATTCATCTGCTGGAAGGGTGAGAGTCAGAGAGCACATTTCCTGAGAGCAACCTCTGGGTGAGGCATTAGCCATTCTCTCCTGCTTGGATGGCACTGCTTTGTGTAGGCTGGTCTCCTGGGGAAAATCCTGCTAAAGGGTGATTAGGAGAAAGAGGTTTTCAGGGATGGACTACTGCTTTTTGCAAATTGATTTAGGTGGATATTGTTAAGGAGGGATTTCATTTTTAATTTGTATGGCTGTGAGTGTAACAAAACATTTTTTAAAAACTAAGGTTAATTCAAAAAAGAGAATTATGTATTGTTGTAAAATACTGCTGGTGCCTTGCATTTAATTTGTTGATCTCCTGAGTGAAATCCAAAACCTGAAAGGAAATGTTCAGTGTAGAGACATATTTTAAGTCTTTTCCCTCTCCAGAGTATAGGTGACCTACCTACCAGAGGCTCCAAGTTTTCATTTTGTCTGCTTTACAACTCTGTTGTGGAGAGGTTTCTTGACAGTTTTCCTTTAAAGAGAATCATTAAAGAAAAGGAAAAGGGGAGGGAGGACCAAACAACCCAGTGCACTCTGTGAATATCAATATTAACTGATTACCATGAGAAGTCTAGTCCGTAATATTTCACATATATTACCTGGTTAATGTTTCATTCAAATATAGAAATAGCCTTGGCATGGGGTACTTCCCTTTGTAGGTATTTTTTTATTTTTCCTTCTTTCATAGTTGTACATGTTCTCTTTACATGGTCTTTCTAACAACTGAGGTACTACATAAAAGGAGTTGATAATATTTTCCTATGCAATGTTTAGAAAAATTAAGAGGCCATTAGTATGACTGTATGTGTAGCTTTATTCTGAAGGCTTTCTATGAACATTTTCAAGCAGTAAGAATCACAGAAAAATGAAAAAAAGAAATGCCTGTTTCTTATATGTTATTAGGTTTAGGTGGGAAATTTTATGGTATGTCTGCTCAGGTCTGTCAGTACTGAGGTGTTTGTGGAAATACACTGAAGAAAAACTTTTAAGCACTTGAGAAACTATTAGGATAAAGAAATGGAGGCAACAATGACAATTTGAAGTGTTTTAAGTTTTCTGAGACAGCTGAGCAGGGATTTCCAGAACTATAAATTCTGACTTAAGTGGCTGTCTTCTGTCTAAGTCACACTTCAAGTGCTGAAATTTTATTTTAAATCCGGCTACTAAAGCTTGGGTAGGCATGGTATAAACCCAAAAGAGTAACAATTCTACATTCCTCTTGTGCAGTGAAGAACAGCAGAACCAGATGTCCCATCCCCCTCGTCCCCCAGAGTCTCACAGCCTTTTCTTAAGGAAAAGTGAGAATTGGGCTTAAAATGGCTTCAAGAAAGCCTTTTCAGCTTACTTCTAGAATTTGGCCAGTGTTCAAGTGTAATTAACTCATCCTTAAATAAGGTGATTTTTCAAATCTTTTTAAAAGATAAAATCCTTTCTATTGCAAATGAAATTTCAGGAGCACCCTCCTGAGTGCCATGCGTGCTGTTTGGTGACGCATGGCATGAAGGATGCCATCCATATGCTGCTCTGTGACTCACAGGGGAGAGCGTCCTCAGTGCAAGGGGTTGCTGTCAGTTTATCCTGCTTTTTAAATTTTGAGTTCATTTGCTGTAGTTGTTCTTCTGGAAATGTGATCAACTTAAAAAATTAGCACCTGAGACACCTTTAACAGATTTGGTTTCTTAAGCTGAAAGAAAGCAAATCCCCAAGGCATCTTTCACTTTGCTCTGTTGCAGTCGTTTGTCTTGGCCAGTTTAAGATTGAGCCTGCAGATGTAAAGCATTGCCTTTATCTGTATGTCTACAGAGGGCGTTAGGATGCGAACGGTCTGTCAGAAATTAGTTTTTGTTATTCCATGTTTTACTAGTTCGAGAACAAATACAAAATGCCTTTTAGAGATGTGTCATCCGGAACTGATGTTAATGAGTCCAGACACTTGGTATGCTGCAGGACCCGCCGACCATTTCATGTAAATCTAGGGAATGGGCTTGTCCAAGCGAGCACAGATACCGTTCTCTGGGTGGTCTTTGAAAGTGCATCTGTGTGATTCTGAGAGTCCTTACCAGCTCTGGGCACTGTGGCTGTGAGAACTGCAGTCTTTGGAGACACTGCAACAGCTTTTGGTATTGACTCCTCCCTTTATTAGGAAGGATCTGTGCCTTTGAATCCCAGCTAAGAGCTGGCTGCCTCCAGTCAGGAAGAAATTGGCTTCCTGGTGTTCCTCTAGAGATGCTACCTGCCTTACAGCTCTTCTTGTGTGTTCTTCAATACACTTTGAAGCAGTATTAGGAATTTTCAATCATACCAGCACAAACACGTGTTCACTGAAGCGGTGGGGGCCCTACACCTGTTCTATGTCCTGCTGCCTTTAAAGTCGGCATCACACAGCAACCCACAGCACTCGAGAATGAGGTTCTGTGCAAGTCTTACAGTTATTTCTTTATCGAGCATGTTACTGCTCAAAAACAACAAGGAGAGATGATGAGCATGGCCAGTTGTATATGTCTAAACTAAAAAATCCTGACCATTAGAGAGTGAAATAAACTACACGTTATATCCGGAGCAACAGCCAACTAAATCACCCCTGATTATTCCTGACACCAGCCTCTGGGATTCCCTCTCTCCTCCTGAACTGTGTGCTGTAAGAAGAATTTACAAAATAAAAAAATTGCCAACTGCTGTTCAAATGATAAGCGGTGCATGCTAATTACATTTTATATGGTGATTAATTAAAAATAACCATGCAAATGTCTAATTTAAGAGTCATTCAATTCATAAGTCTTCAGACACTGCCTAGATGCCCCAGGCATTTCGTGGTTAGGCAATTTATTCAAGCTTTCAAAATATTCTCAAAATGTCTAAGATAATGAATGAAGGTTCTTGAAAAAGTTCCAGCTAGCTTGGAATATATAAACAGAGGTTTCAGAACAGCAAAATAGCACTGCATATATTTGCATTTTTGAACCAAAGTACACTGTGTATACATAAAAATGGACCAGGAAGGTAATAACAGAGATTCTAAATAATCTGAATATTTAGCTGCAGTGGACTAGTTCATAGATTATCTCATTGGTTGAAGAAAATAAAATAAAATCTTACTTAGATCTAACTTCCTTTTTTCTTTAAATAGGAAGGTTTTGATACACATGTAGACAGGGGCTTTGCCTGATTCACAAATAAATATAATCGTATTAGGAAAGATATAACTGTGACTTGATCCAAATATAGTGAATATTAACCAGTAGAATATGCAATTTACAGAACAGATTACAATGGCCTAGTGGATGGAAGATTAAATTATACAATGTGAATAACATTTTCAGAAAATAATTAATAAAAATTTACAGAAGTATAATTTACCATTTTTACTAATAGAAAAATAATGTTATTACTTGAATTGCTATTTTAGGATCTCATTCCGTATCCCCTTTTTTGGTAGAATTTTTATTGAATTTGATCAACAAATCACAAAAAAAATGAATGAATGTGCGTCCAAGAGAACCTCTGTGTTTAATTTAATGTTTCTGCCTATGTGGGAAACAGTACTGTAATGATTATTGTCACAGTTCCTCCTAGATGAAATACTGGTGTTGTCTCTGTATCATACAAGGGAATATATGCTTCGTACAGCACCGTACTCTCGTAACTTACTTTTTTTTATTTTAAGTCTCTTTACCAGATAGCCCAGTTTTTTTCACAGAGGTGAACAAGTCTTGGATTATGACAAATTATCTTGAAAGCATCACCTGCATTGAGGCAGCTTCACCCCAGTAGAGGAATAATTGATATAGCCGTCTTGGAATATAGAATGTTGTAAGGGCATTAACCATGCCATTCTAGGCCAGTTTAGAATTGTTTCATCTCTGAAACTGTTCCAGTAAATTTTATGTATATGGCAAATTTATCTGTAGGAATATTCCAGTGTTGAATCAATGGAAATTTAGATAATAGATGCAGAATGCACTTATTTTTCTATGTATTAGTGATGTTCTTACTGCTCTCTAAATATTCTATTCAATTTTTCAAAACATTAATTTAGTAATAACAGATACTTGTCTTCTGGGACTATTCTAGTTTACAGAAGGCTATATATAGAGTGATAGGCTTCTGTATCTGCAAACATTCCTACTTGCAAACACCTCACAAGCATAAAAGTAAGATTAATACAGTATTAATTATTAAGTATTTCTCCAGATTTTATAAATAGCAGTATTTCTTGCCACGTACAATGAAGCTCACAGTAGCTGAGATTATACTCTTCTCTAAAATGAATTTTGCATGCAGAAACGTTTAAATAAAGTTTATTTTTTTAACAATTCAGATAGCACCTGCATAGAATCTTGAATAGTAGGGATGGAAAAGACATACTGTGGTAGATTATTTTTTTAATTGTTGTTTCATACAAAACTTATAACTTGTTTTGTAAAAAAAATCTTGCAGTATGCTTTTTTTTTTTTTTAATTCTAAATGACTCAGCTATTTCAAGTGATGGGGTGCAAATTACTTCCCACTGGAAGCACCCGTTGTAGATGCATCCACGCTGGAATCTCTGTGTTTACTAAAATCCCTCTTTGTGTGTCCAGAAACTATATGTTAGCTGTCTGTTATTCTGACACTTTCCCCAGATTAAGAGAGCTTTTTCTGTTTCCTGAAGATCTGCCAGTGGGGATGTCTAGTGTAGTTTGAGGCTTACTTTATAGATTTTTTGTAAAGTATTTAACAAGCTCTGTCATATCATGGTATTGCCTATGTAGTTCCAAATGGAGATGCTTCTTCATTGAGTCCTAGGTCTTTTTAAGGAGTGTGACTCATAATTGCTTTAAATTTGGATAAGGTGCCAGAATATATGTTTATAGCTTTCTCCAGATTTGCAAATACACATCAGGACCAATTTTTGGACTTTTAATGATCAAAACCTCTTTTTTTGAAGTCGCAATTTTTTTCCTATATAAATTACCTGATATGAAATATCCTGGATCTCACCTGTAATTCAACAAATAAAAGTGATTCCTTGTTTCTCCAGGATGTTTGAATTAGAAATGAAATTAGAAAATTCATTTTTTAAACATCAGTAGAATAATAACAGAGAGAAAAGCATAACAGATATCTTTAACAAAATATTCTATTGCTCTTCCCTCTTTTGATTAGTTGCCCCCACACTGAAAATCCCCCAGATTGGTTTCATCATAGTATTAGTCAGAATCAGGTATGGTCTGAGGTCAAAATTAGTGATCATCAGTTGACCATCTCCAGTATGTAAAACACAGGTATACTATTCTAAGTATTTCTACTATTAACATTCTTTTTTTTTTTTTTTTGGACACTCACAGGAGGTTTTATTGCTACAGTTTCATAAGTATGTTTTATTTTCACCTGGTATTTAGCAGATTGGCTCTCAGCATGAAAATTATTTCCTGGGAAGCTCGAAAACTCAATCAAAGCATCACTGAGAACCAACAGAGTAAGGAATAAAGTTGCTGGGTTTGGTGGAGCACTATATATTTGGCACTGATAAGGCCTGTTTCACCTTGATCAGCAGCACAAGAGATCTGTCTGGGACCAGGAAGCAGCCGGTGACTCAAAAGCATCAATGTGTTGTCTTCCAACCACGCTCTCTTTGTTGGGGAGTTACTGCTCTGAGCTTCCTGCCTACATGGCCAGGAAGTCCACGACTTCCCTCTCCCATCCCACTAGGGACTGGTATTCCAGCCTTTCCTGGCAGCCCCCCCCCAGGTACAGCTCTACCCCTGGCCTCTCTGCAGACAAACCTGGGCAGCGAGTCTGTGAAACCATGACTGCATTAGGCAGATGTTAACTCCCTTTGTCCCGGGCATCTGCACTTGTCTCCTGTGCATACACAACAGCTACAATTAGCCTGCAGAACAATATGGTTCAGTTGAGTTGCTAATTCTGATGAGCCCAAAATAACACTGTTAATCACTTCGTTATTCAAATTGCCTGAATGTGACTGATCTCTTTTCTTTATTTTTTTTTTTTTTGGCAAATTTTAAAATTTGAAGGAAACAGAAAACCGGCTAACAGGATGTCTCACTGAGCTTGTTCTCCCTTTTATTTCAGAGTATACAAATGTTACATATCCATTAACATATAAACATAATAGGTGTTTATATTTCAGGACAATGATGATGACTTCATCTAAATCTTTGCAGTTCTTTTGTTCCGTACTTTATCCTCTGAATTATTTCTAAAGAATTTTAATAGAAAAACTTTATCTACAAATTCTGCAGGGAAAAATACCTGAACATTTTCCAAGCTCATTTACCCTTTTTACAGACCCAGTTACCATAACAACATGAATTGTCACTATAGTAGTATTCTTTTATTATGAAACACAGTACTTTTTGTACACAGGATATTTTCATAAGGATCTTGACCTTCAAAATTAAAGTCATTTGAAAATATTTACTGGAAAGCATTTCATAGGAGTAGGACCATATATGCAAGGGATAATTTTTTAAAAACTTAGATTTGGGTTTTATATAGAAAAAATCAAAAAACTTCTCAGAAATAACTAAAATCTTACATATTTCTATTGTGAGGCTCTTTACTATCCTTCTAAGCATTCATTATTTTTATCCCCTTAATTCTTTGGCTTATAGAAAGTAGAAAAGATAAAAGGTTTTTTTAAAAAGCTTATTTTTGCTTCTCACATGTTTCTCTTATCACATTTAGAAGGACGTTAGTTACTTGAAAGCTGATCATTTCTATTTACGTATGTAGGACCCTGAGGATTAAAAAAAAAAAAAAAAGATAATGTAGGATTTTAGGAAATGCCTTCTGTTTCAGACAAAAATATACATCGTAAATATAGTAACAAAATAATTTGTAAGTATAATATGTATATGAGTAGTAAAATATATTACATATAATATGTCATTTATAAAATAATGTTTGTCTTTTCTTATGCAGCCTTGTATAGGTTATGAGAGAAATACCCACATGTTCTGTAAAATTATTCTTTTCTTCTGGCCCCAAAAAACATTTTGTAAGGATATTATATTTTTCCACCAGCTTCTCTTTATTTTTCTCTTTGCAGTTTCCTATGATTTGCTGTGTGTGGAATTTCATTCTGCTTCGGCTATATGATGAGAAGCTGGTTCCCAGCTCTTACTCTGGGTCTCCAAGGACAGGAGACAGTCTATACCAAGTACTGGATTCTAAAGAGAGACTGAATAAAAGAATCAAAGCAGTTAGAAGTTAGGTTCTCTAGAGCAAGCTCTTTCTTTAAAACCAAACCAACCAACTGAAACACTAGAATTGAAGTTTTCAGAGATGTTATTCTAAAGCAAGGTATTTTAAAAAAACTTAAACATTGGTCTCTATCAGAATTCTAATGTTCATTAAAAAGAAATTTGTACTAGGTGGTTGATAACGCAAGCCAGGTGTTTTAATTTCATCAGGTCTGATTGTGTTTCTGATACCTATCGTTAGAATCATCTTTTCCCCACTGGTGTATCCTGCCTGAGGGCCACATGTTTTGAATGTGGTGTCCTGGCAGATGAGAGGTATGTGCAATGGAGAACTGTATGTTTCCCCCAATTTTTAAATGTTGCTTTAGCGCTTAGGCTCTGTGCAAGAGCGGTCAGCAATGGCATCAAAACCATTCTGAAAACAAATGATTGCTACCAACTCTCTTTGTTGCGAGTCCCATCCTTTAAAACATGAAAGGCAAAGTTTAACAAGATCAAATGCAGCTCTTTGGGGGATTTACTGGAAGAATGTGTGGTTTGTGGCTCTGAAGCAGGCTGAACATAAGTGCTGAGCCACGAAATATATTTTTTTTCAGAACTGGGACATATGTAGGAAACTTTAAGGTCAAAAACTTCCTTAGAAGACAGTGTAATTAAACTGTGTTAATTACATCTTATTATATAACACTTCCTGCTTGAGCATAGCCAAAGCCATATCCTCTGAAAGGAAGCCACTAAATTAGTTCACTGCTCTCTTGTTCATATGTAACTTTTTTATTGTATTTTGTCTAGAAGACTACAGTCACTAATCAGACACTTTTCATTTGAGCAATTTTACACCTATCTAATTATGAGCATATTGTATTCAGTTATTTTCTATTCATACATTTGGTATTCTGTGGATATTTTTCATACTGTACAACCTTTTAAAAAATCTTTTCAGTTTTGGCAACTGCAGCGATAAAAGACCAGAATGACTTTTAATAGTGTCTTTCACTATTTTTCATTTTTGTCTCACCATCATTATTTCATTTCTCATTACTGTCTGGTCTGACACTATATAATAGGTCTTTAGGAGAAAGAGTGCGATCTTTTAAGTAGGTATGAGACCATTTTTATTCTTAATATTTATAAGAGTATATCTACTGAATAGACAGTGATAGCATGTATGCACAACATGTCAGTTATATATATCAAACAATTCAAGGTACATGTACACTGTCAGTGCCTGTATAATCTTCTATTTCTATATAATATCACAGATAAACTGCAGGACCAGCACTGCAGTTGCAAATTAATGTTCACAACACAGAGGCTCTGAAGCAATTACACTGATAGTCCCTTCCTTGTTTTAATGATGTGAAAATTTGTCTTCTATGTGTTGACAGCAAAAGTTCAACAGTACTTCTTCTAATAGCTTTTCTGATAAGTTGTTATTATAGAAGAAAGGTTTTAAGTCCTTGGTTTAATGTTTGCATTAGAAAGTACATTACATTCAACAAGGGTTTAAATAGTATACGTCAGTGACATATTTTTATGCCCTGAAAGGGCCATGATCATATTCAGTGACAGTTGCTCATCTCTGGAAATATTTCTTTTTTTTTTTACTAGAATCAGTGAGGGAGTTATTACAACAACAAAAGTTAATTTGGATTTGACTCTGGTTTCCCTATATCGTAGTGCATAATAAATACTGGGAAAAATAAAGTCACCTCTATGAGATCAAAATCTGATACTAATGGTAGATCTGTACAGAACTGTGTTTTACTCCCAATTGTGTCTTGTGCACAAGCTGTTGGGATACAAGATTGTTCTTATGGTGCTGTAGGGGAAAATTTGGTTGCAGGATCCAAAAAGTACTCGCTCCCACTTGCAGAAGCCAGACAGAGGTATACCCAGCCCAAACCTGCCACTGTACATTTCTTCTGTTCTTGAAGCAACATCAAACAATCAATGTAATGCAAAAAATCTGGGACCCTGGAAAGACTCCAGTCCTGTGTTTACAAAGGCCAGTAAGATCTGTAAATCAGCCTGTGCTCAGGTTAGAGCAATGTGGCTGCGCTGTATAAACTCAGTTGTCATTCATCTACTCATAGAGGTGCCTGGAGTGCAGGTTAGGGAAAATGCTGTACTGTAACCATTTCCTTAGGTACCCAGCTCCTAAATTTTAATGTTAGAGGGTCTTGGAGATCATAGGGAATGAGGGCTTAATAGATGAAGTGAACATGTATGAGAGAAAGCAGATTGGCTTGATTTTTCCTGTACTGTCATCTATTTATTTCCTTAACAAGGTTTGTATAGAATTAATCTTCTACGTTTCCCATTTCTCTTCCCGCACCTCATTTTGCACTAGAGATACCATAGTAATGTTGTTTGCAAGTCTATGCTGTCCTTTGCATCTAAGATGCTAAAAATGCTAATTAATGATCTTTCTTTCCAGCCCCACCCCTCTGTTCTTTTGTAAGCATCCTGCAAGCCTGCCAGAACAGTCATGCAGTACTTGTCAAACAGGTGCATTCAGAATTCACTTCTATTTTTCAGGGTCAGCTTGGAGCACTATTTTCTTTTGCTTTGTGTTACGTACTTTCTAAAGACAGTCAAGGAAATTTTGGGGGTCTTGCTCTGCTCTCTTATTGTGCCTATTCAGACGGCTTTAATGGAAAACCTAATCGGTAAGGCTGTACAATTAACCATTCACTATGTCATTTTAAGTTGAAAGGGAAAGATATGCAACCATGTTGGGTTTTACAGTTCATTATGGGGTTTTTTTTACAAATAAAACCAAGTCATTGCACATGGAATGAGTTCTAAATTATCAGGTTACAAAAATTATGTTTTACCTTTCCATGGTGTTGGGACTAGAGACACAGGGCACTAAATTCAGTCCCATAAAGTTCCACTTAGACTATAGGATTTAAAAACGTGGTCCATTACCGTTCGTACCTCGGCATTAGGATCAGTAGTGTAAAGGTAATAGCTGATTCCTGACCATACACAAAGACCTACCACTCATCCAGTTGGTCTGTGGAAGAGGACAAAATGTTACATTGGACTAGAAAATGTTACAGTTGTGAGGGTCTTGGGGCTCTGGTGGCAAAACTACATACAGTTAAGTCAAATGAACATTATGCTGATTTCTCCTCCAGGTCTCAGTATTTTCTGCTGGAGGGTATTAAAGTCTCAGGTATTAGCAGCATGGAAATAATCTTGTGTGCTAAACTGTAATAGTGCAACTCAATTTATCTGACACCTAGTTAAGTAAGATGGCCACATGTCACTTTTTGTTCAAAATTTAGCAATCTCTAGGATTATCTTTTTCAGGATTTTCTTTAATGTTAGCACAGGGGAGGCTAACTGGAAATTCAGAACATCATGTGTCTGTTTTCCCTGTGGATGTTTTGCTTCCATGAAACAGAACCACAGTTTTACAGATGGTTTTTTTCACCAATTAGCAATAGCACATACAGGGCTATAATAGCAGCATACAGATTTTGTCACCCAGGAGGTCAGGTGGTAAAATATTTACCAATACCTTGCCCACTCAGAGAGAAGCTTCGGTCAACTTAGATAACCAATTTCTATGAATTTAGCTACCAAAGGATTGGGGTTTTTTACATGCTCTGAAATGAAATATTTATGTGTCTGCACACATTGTGCTTCAGTTCTCTGCAAAACCTGTCTGTAATATCAGACATGTATTTTTAGCACTTGCACATTATAACATCTCCATCACCAAGGACAAATTAGGAGTAGTAGGTAGATTGTAGTTAACATTAATTATATTTTCAAGATAAAAACATAAGACTGTAGTAAACAATAAAATGCATCATCTGTCAGTTCTGTGTGTCTTATGGCAGTCTGACTGGAACAGTTGTTTGTGTTAACTGTCATACTTGTGCTGCTAATATGAAAACAAATAAGCCAAGCCAGAAGGACTGCATAGAGTCATTTCTTGCCCACTCCAACAAAGATTTTGAAGGACAAGTATCACTGTTTGAATGGCTTGTAAAAGTTTAAACTACTTGTAAATATTTTGTAGAACAGTTAATCTCTATAAAACATGGAAATAACCTAAAAGTTACAATGCTGTCTTTGGACCATATACCTCTATTTATTTTTATCTTGTTGAATTCAAATGACATTAATGACACTATATAATTCATTAGACAAGACACTGTGAAATTGGTCTTTTCTCCTTAAAAATACCATCCTTAAATGCTAGATTAAACTAAACTCTAATTTATTTCCCAATAAATCCAAATAACTTCAGTTAAGTCACTCAAGCTAGTCTTTCTGACACCAATATTAATTACTGTAAAATATGGTCCAGTTTATCCTTTTTCACAAAGATGCAGTGTATCTGGATTATGTGGTATTTTATTAACTTAGTAAAATTAATGTTTTTTTGTAATAAAAGATGTCTATCCAGGTTTAGCCACCTTAAAACTTAACATAAACACTTCAAGAATCATCTCACTGAATTTAAGAAATTCTGTTCCTCGTGTAACAGTGTCCATAGGTAGCTAAATAAAGATTATCTGAAGCCAAAATGATGGACGAGAACTGCTAAATCCTTCATGGTTATACAGAAGACCTTCAGTCTTTAAGGGGCTAATCTCAAACAACATGAGCTTGCCCTTGATTTCTGAAGGCAGAGGATATTTGGAAATGGTGAAAAGTCTCAGAATGCTTGTTAAGAATCAGAGATAAATTAGTTTGTAGTTTTTGAGGGACGCCTTAGATGTAGGGCCATTGTGAGAAGGGAATAGAACGAAAGTTACCCTTGTGGTGTTGATACATGAGGAATATTTTGTAATAATAAATATTCTTGAATAATTTTGAAAAAAATAATTGAATAATCCTAAATTGGAAAGAGAAGCATAACAGTTAGAACTTAATACAAATAAACTCCCCAGTTCTCATGACTTTCACATCCTTGATTCCTAATGATTCCTAGCACAATAAAATATGACTAACAACAGCACAATTTCATGCTTTTCAGCAGTAGCGTCTGTGTTGTGCTCACAAATGAGAAAGCTCAAAGCCCAAATCATTCCAAAGTTGCCCCACAACAGTGATTGTGTATTTGCACTACTATTAATGTTTTCTGTTTAGATAACAGCAGAGCCAACAACCCGTTCTGTGCCTTCTGAAGCACAAATGTGTTCTTTTTAAAAGATTAATGGTTCTGTAAACCTGTAACATACATAATTAAGAAACCTATGTGCCTACATTTAACCTGATTATACTTAAAAGAAATGTGAAATTTGGCATGCGAGTTGATTTCTATCACAATATGAACCAAAAGCAACTTAGTTATGGAGCCTGCGACAAAGTAGAAATGAAAGTAGGACAAAAATTGTCTTGATCTAATTAGAAACAAAGGCATCCTTTCATCAGGCAAGATAGAGGTCAAATTATGGGGAAAAGTGACATAATTGTTGACTCTGGAAGAATTAGGAACAGTATCACAAAAGGAAGGCTATGGCTAACAGCAGCATTTATGATGGGTACTTGCAAGGTAATGGAGCCTGCAGTAGTTAGCCTGGCAATAAGCTAGAGCTAAGCCATTATATTCAAAATAGTATGTAACTGTAACCAGCAGGTAGCCATAAATTCTAAGGTTACTGCACAGAATATTCAGAGCTGTCTGAATAGCTGTTTCTTGTTTCGTTGTGACTGATACACAACACAGGTGCATTAGAGAGCATCAAGGACAACCATAACTTTTATTTATCTTTGTATTTCATTTGATTAGTGTGGGAGATGGGTTTTATTTCCCCATTAATGCTTTATTTTTCCCCACTAACACTATGAATGTATCTAAATTGTCCCTGATTATGTCTGGAACCAGGAACTGTAAAAGAATACAGATATTGTGTGTTATGGTACATGGAAGTTTCGCATATTCCATCCAAGAGCTGCTGTTGAAATGTTGGTTATAACTTCTTACAGAATTTGTATTAATCTTTTTTCTTTAGTAATTATTAATCCCTGAAACTATTTTAATGACTAAAAAGTAGTTAATTCTAACATTTTGAACGATGTATGTATTTGTGTAATACATTTCAGAGTAGCACTTACGTGTAGGGAAAAAGAAGCAGGGGAAGTGTCATGTTCAAAGCCAGGATGCTGCAAGTAAAACATGCAGAAATCACGGGAGATAAAGTACTCTAAACAAATTGTAATGAATGGAAATTTGGGGTTGATAAACATGCAGACGGAATTCTTAGCTAGTTTCAGAAATTCCAAGGGAAACTACCATCTTTTTAAGTAATAGTTCTTTAAAGATATACCTTGAGTAAACTGTCAAGGATTACTAAAGATTATGTTACGCACTGTGGGAAATCTTTCTTAGGAGAAAAATATTTATGTCTGTGAGAACTTTCTTAGAAGAAAAATACTTATGTTTATTAGAACCTTTTTAGAAAAGGGACATCATGTAGTTGATGTCTACTGCAGGAGAAGATAATACCTGCAGGGGATGAGAAAGAAGACAGTTGTTCAGGATGTCGGTGAGATAAGGAGAAATTGAAGGTAAACAATCAACAGGATTAGGTAATGTTAAGGGTCCCGTTCCCAGGACCCTAGTTAGCCAATAGTAACTCTGTCTTTAAGATTTTTAAATCATTGTATCCAATCAGTGATTGCCGAATCTGTGTGAGTTCTGTATAAAAGTGTGCAATTAAGGCATAATAAACAGCTACAGCATGATCATATTGGTCTGCGTCTGAGTCCTTATCAGCGGCAACGCACTAATACAAACATAACAGAAATGTAAAAAACAAACTTCCTTTTAAAAAAAAAGTTTACTTTCTTTTTATGGATAAAGTTATAACTTTCAATGCAAAGTGGATTCTTCTCCCCTCTACTCAGCACTGGTAAAACACATCTGGAGTGCTGTGCCTAGGTCTGGGCTCCTCACTACAATGGAGACATGCACATACTGAAGCCAGTCCAGCAAAGGGCTGCAAAGATGATTAAGGGCTTGGAACACCTTTCATGAGGAAAGGCTGAGAGAGCTGGGACTGTTCAGCCTGGAGAAAAGAAGGCTCATGCTTATCCATGTGTACAAATACCTGCTGGTGTGGAGGGGAGGGAAGTAAAGACAACAGACGATATTTACTATTGCTGGTTTTTATGAGTCCCCTTAACGAACGTCACATGAAAAAAAATTAGGCATCTTGGTAGCTGTAGGCAGCTCCAGTTAAATAATCACAAATGGTGTGAAGGTTATCGTATCTGATTAGAGAAGGAATAAGAGAAAATACTGCAATGGTTAGGTTAATAAAAATGAAAAGGCAGAGTTCTGGAGATTTCTTCTCTGTAAAGAAGTGTACCATGATAAATAAATTTTGCATGGCCTCTTCTACTCGTGGAATAACAGATTAGAGTGGACATAGTCTTCACAAATTGAATTCTTGTTGGTGTCCAGCATCTCAACAGTGAACACTCTGGTGAGGCACGGGAAGTGGGAAGGAGGAAAGCTGAAAAATAGAAATAATATTTGGGAAACCTTCATAAAGGCTTTTATATTGGTAATTGTGATTTAAATGTCTACAAAAGCTGAAAATCACAGTGGACTTGTGATAATAAACATAATTAGTGAGAAGTCCAGAAAATTGCACTGCATGGTTGCTGCTCCCTAGGGAAGGTATATTCCCTGTATGTCTCATTGCTAGATTAGAGTTTCAGTTTGGAAACTTAAGGCCAATTTAATGGACATTGGCTATCATCTGTGTCTTACAAGGCTTTTGTTTTTTTCTTTTTTTTTTTTTTAAACAACCATGTTTACATTAGTAGTGTGAATTACTCGCAGATCTTGCATGCTTTCTGAATTAATAGTGTAGCTTCTTGACTGAACAACTACAATGATTCAGCTGAGCCATACTACACGGCGTGAGACTATATTGTACTACTGCCTGTTATGGGACTCTATTTTGAGTTGTAGGCAAGATGTAGCATTCAAACAGTAACACTTGTGCTATTTTGCAGCGTAAAGCAGTTCCCACATTTATGTTGTTGTTCTCTCAAGACTGTAGGTTTGGATAGTAATTCCTGATTCATGGAACAGGTATTCAGCTGAAACGTGCTGTCCTAAGGAGGAATGGCATATGAATGCTTTTGTATTTCCAGCTACTTGACTAGTGTAGCACTTTCAGATGATTAGTCTTTGCTGACAGAAAGGTACAGTTTATATAGCACTGTCTCAGCTATGGAAGCTTCCTAAAAGCTATGATCATCTCTCACTGTCTTCAGTGAAACATAAAAAATAATTAAACTTTGGAAGTCCATGGAAATATCTGTAAAATGATCTAATATTTCATTTTGTTAGTTGAGAATGTAGTGTAAGGTTAACTGGTGATGTGCTAAGAAACTAAAGACCAGACTGGAATTGTGCTGCAGTCTCTAAGAATCTGATATACAAAAGGACTAAAATTAGATAATTTGTAATAGGATATCTAGTGATCGATATATCTTTCAGTATTTACTTATCACATAAAACAGATTAGGTTTTTTACTGTAGCACAAAGGAAAATCACTTGAATATGACTTGCTAAAATTGACCTTTACTAGCACATTGTGACTTTTACATGGCAATATTATGATAAACTGACTCTAGCTTCAAATTTATTACTCAACCCTGACCTTTGGTTATATTAGAATATTGCTTTCAACCAGACTAAATAATAATGTCTATATGAATGTAGGGAACTGGCAGATCCTAGATGTCAATTGCCAGCTCAATTTTCCTTTCACCTGGGAGTAAAGCATGTCACAGTGCTTTATTGATCTAAGAGCCATTAGAGTTCAGTGTTGTAACTCTTCAGTTTTCCACACAGTGCAGTACAGCACATTGTAAAAGAGATGAAGCACGAACTGGAGGGTGACTCCAGCCACCACTGGTCAAAATTTGGAATGACCGTTTCATCAGAAATAAGTATAATTGTTTTGAAATTATTTTTCTTCCTAAATTGGAACATGCAAATAAAATTTCTTAGGAAAGACATTAAAACAATCCTTCCAAAAGTATTATCGCATGGTATTTTTACTATGTTCTGGAAACAAACTGGTTTTGAGATTTAAGTGCTCAGTTTTGATGTTGTTGCAACACTTCAAATGCATTGTTGCAACTACATTATGCTCCTTCTGATTACAGTGCAATAAAATATTTTGATTTCACGATTGAATGTAATATTCAAAATGAAGGACATAGTTTTACTGCAAAGAAAATTCTTGAGAACATTTTTTCCTAAATATCAGCTATATTGATAGATATTGCTGATATGTTTTGGTTTAATAAAATCAGTATTTGTTGCTAGAAACTGATTAGGTAGTCAGAAAGCTTTCAATCTGTTGTAAACTAGAGGATAATAATAAATAAAAGCACCCCTATGTCACTTCTGCTCATCATGCTTCAGAAGCATGATTGTATTTCTGTGTAAGAATGTCTTTAGAGTGGTGCAGCAGCTTCACGGGCTTTTGCTTTTCAGATAGTAACTGAAATCAGTAGAATTTTTACTTTAGAAAGGACTAAGATTCTAACCCTACAGAAACTTGCATTATTAAAATAATATTTCATTTACTTAAAATCTACATAAAGATTAAAGAGTTTGGCCTACTATTATTATTATGCTACTGGTGCCAGGATTCTTCTGGATACCGAAGCACTTCTGCTAACATTCAAGCTTTAGCCAATTTTTAGGTATGTTCATAAACCTGTTAGTTGTTATTGAGTCTTAAAACAACTTGTCGTATGCTTCTGTCTGCTGTGCTACTATGTGGATGAAGAGCAGACCAGCTTATTTTTCCTTTTTATGAGGGTCTGTAACATTTATAGTTTAATGTTTTCTCTTTAATATGCAGATTAAGCTATGTTGTCTTGATTAATATTATTTTTAAGGTGTTTGCATTGGCTAAAAGTGAAAGTGATTAAGTAGATAGGTATTTGTAATATGGAGATATTTTAACAAGATCTTTTCTAGAAGACACATTTTATTCTTTTATTCTTCCAATTATATTTAATCAGTAGTGGAAGAAGAAAGGAGAATTTTTCCATAGATTAGCAGTGTATAGTTTATATATATATATATATATAGTTTTACAGTGGTTTAATATTTCCTGCAAACCAAATACATATTAGCAGAGGGTTTTTAATATTTTAGGCAGTTTTGTGTAATTATTTTGTGTACCTTTTTCCTTCCTTACCCATGGTGGATTCAAACGTACTTCAGAATCTACCAGAGCAACTTAATAATAGAGGTGATAAGTGAAATAAAAAACACTGATTTCATCTTACAAATAGCAATGTCTTTCAAATTCCTGTTTGTTGAAACCTAGTTTTCTGATTATTATACTTGAAGAAATAGGCGCTGTACATGATGTTTTACACTTTCAAACATCATCTTTAAAATTCACTGGTAGTCATTCAACCATCACAAAGAGGTGTCTAGTCTTTCTCTAAAATCAGAACTGGTTACAAAAGATACAGGATTTCACTTGTTTGTTGGCTGCAACAATGTTTCTTTTAAAATGTTCAGTTTAAAGCAATGGTGATTTCTGGAAACAAACTCAATATATGAGGCTTTGAAAGAAGCCATCAGTCAGCAAAATGGTTGTAGGAAAATGATTCCACAAACTATTCCTCATTTCATTTGACTGGTTGATCTGATAAGACCAGTACAGCAGAAGTAGTTTATTATTCCAAGCACTCTAAACTTAATCTCACTTAAGAAAAAAAAAAAAAAAAAGAAAAAAGGAGAAAAATCAATTGTCATTTTCAGTTTTTTAGGAACCACTGCATCTTATTTTACAAAACAAATACTTGTTCCTGTTATGATGGGGGAAATAAAAAAAGCAACTTCTGTCTAGAAATTACTGCTTAGCTTATTGCTATTTTATGAGCATTTCTTCCCCCTGACTGAGATCACACTTTAATTGCTCAATAAAATTGTAAGGTTTTAAGACAAAAAAAAAAAACTACTATAAAATTAAATTAGATTTAAAGAATGTATGCTAAACAATGTATTGGTTCATTATACCAGCACTGGTGGCTTAGAGAGCTGAGAATTAGAGGGTCAGATTCAATAAAACTATATCGGTATCAGATGAAGTTGAGGCAACATTTCGTCCTAAGTTTACAACATACTCAAATTCAACAAAACACTGACACAAAAATTTTGTGGAACTGATCACTACTGGGGATATGAGGCCTTTATTCACAGATAACTCCATCTTCTCCAATCAAAGAGACGAGACAGATTGCAACACTTTTTTGTTTGGGTTCTGTGATATTTTATCTGTGAATTTCATTTACTGGGCAGAGATGAGGTAGACAAACAGAATTCTCCATGCCTGCTCCACTACTCAAAAAATAATGAGAAAAGACAGTAAAGCCTAGGTTTTAAAGCTCCTGGGAGGAGGGTGTTGGAGATGCACCACAGGGGAAGGATTTTTGCCTGTAGCATTTTTAGAGATTCACAAGATTTGTGAATAAAGCCAGTGCCTGACAGTTCAATGTGATGGTACTCCACAAAAACTCCTGTCAGCCATTGTATTCACCTCCACAAAGTGTCTGGCATTTCTGTGCTGGAAGAAATGTTCCAGCTTCTTTAACCTTCAAACCATAACCAGGGCACTTTTCATACTGTCTTTGGCACCCTGTCAAAACTAAAGCTGAATTTTTCAGAGACTGTGGCCAAACAGCGGTCAGAGGGACAGGTCCAAGACTGGTGTCTAGCCAAGGTTTTCCCCTTCTTCTGCTTGTGCAGGAGTTGGGAACTCCTGGTTCAGGGGAGGACCTAGGTGGTAGGAGACCTTTCCCCCAGCCTGGATGTCAGGGAGCAGCAGGCAGCGGCAGTGTGGAGACCAGCCCACAAGAAACCATTGATGGGACAGTTTGAGGTCAAGTGGAGGCTTCTGGTTCCATTTTGATTCAAATTCAGAAAAATTGGTAGTGTTTGGGTTTTTCTAGAATTACTTATAACAAAGTAAAAATCAGGGGTCTTGTAAGCCAATGTGATATTAAATTTAAATTGTGAATCCTTTCCAGAATCCTGGCCAGGATTAAAGCATACTGATAAGATGAATCTTACAGCCATTTTTACATATATTTGTTTTCAGTTTTTTCTAAATATTTCATTTTCTGTTAAACCCTCTCATCGCTAGAGAGCCTAAAATAACTTTCTTCTAAAGCTGAAACCACATGGATTTCATTATAATGACAATAGCATACTTTAGTCTTCATTATTTTTTTGTTTCATCATTAACCTTTGTTACCTCATAGCTTTTCATCTGCTACTTGTCTTTGTTCTACAAGTTGGAGAAGAAAGAATTCCATAGTAATAAGCCCAAATTGAGTAATAAGATAAATTCACTGGTCCTACCTTCATCTTGAACCGTGGAAGCAGGACATTTTCTTGCAGTTTGTACCCCTGAGTCTCAGGCATGTTTGTTGTCAGAGAAGTATAAATCTCTATAGGAATATGCTAGCAGAATTGCCGAATCTCCTGCAGTTCTCAATGTCTTATTAAATTTAGATTCCATTTTCTGAATATTTCATGAATTTGTGCATTTCCTCCTTGATGAATGGTTACATCATAACAACACAACATCTTTTACCACATTGCTGAGCAAAAGGTGGTACAAATTTTGAGTTACTGACCATTGCAGGATGAATCATCTACCAAGAGGGAACTCTTCTCTGGACTTTGATTACTGTTTGACACCTCTGCTTTTCTGAGATAAAGTCTATTTCCAGATGTCCTCTGAATATTTGCAGTGATGAAAAAGACATGTGTGACGCATGTGGAAAAATGCCTCTTAAAGAAATGTAAAAAGAGAGAAAGATGTAACCCAGAAAAACTCTGCATAGTGATGTGCCGCTGATAGGGACTCAGACGCAGACCAATATGATCATGCTGTAGCCGTTTATTATGCCTTAATTGCACACTTTTATACAGAATTCACACAGATTCGGCAATCACTGATTGGATACTATGATTTAAAAATCTTAAAGACAGAGTTACTATTGGCTAACTAGGGTCCTGGGAACGGGACCCTTAACATTACCTAATCCTGTTGATTGTTTACCTTCAATTTCTCCTTATCTCACCGACATCCTGAACAACTGTCTTCTTTCTCATCCCCTGCAGGTATTATCTTCTCCTGCAGTAGACATCAACTACATGATGTCCCTTTTCTAAAATGGTTCTAATAAACAAAAGTATTTTTCTTCTAATAAAGTTCTAACAAACATAAGTATTTTTCTCCTAAGAAAGTTCTCACAGACATAAATATTTTTCTCCTAAGAAAATTCTCACAGACATAAATATTTTTCTCCTAAGGAAGGTCTCATAGACATAAGTATTTTTCTTCTAATAAAGATTTCCCACAGTGATGCGTATTGATGTTTCTCCACAAAAAGAAATATTAGATACTGTTTTATCTATTGCAACCTTGTAAAGTGCAGGTAGAGATAAGCTGACTTTTCAGTTCATGCTTGCAGTTTCTTTAGCATACCTTCCCTACCTGAGAGAAAAGAAAGGAATATTTACTTGAATTTACATTTTTTTGAAACAGTGGCTTTGAAATCAGCCACTTAAAGATTTCCCACAGTGATGCGTATTGATGTTTCTCCACAAAAAGAAATATTAGATACTGTTTTATCTATTGCAACCTTGTAAAGTGCAGGTAGAGATAAGCTGACTTTTCAGTTCATGCTTGCAGTTTCTTTAGCATACCTTCCCTACCTGAGAGAAAAGAAAGGAATATTTACTTGAATTTACATTTTTTTGAAACAGTGGCTTTGAAATCAGCCACTAACATAGTAAAATTAACAGCCTAGTGCTGCAGCTCCTGAGCAGAGAAATCCTGTTGACTTGCTTGGGAGTTCTCAGACTGCAGCTGAAAAATTTTATTTTGGATTGAGCCTGATGCACTTTCTCCTTGTAATCTTGTTTTATGTACAAAAAAGTGATGATATTAATTCTTCTAGATACTTCTAGCACTTCATAAAAAAAATCTTACTTGCTTTCTCTATAACATAGCACTTTTTGTTAAAAAAAGTCCTAATATATGGACACTAAATATTACAAACTTTACATAAAAATTAAAAATAATGTGACCATTTTTACGACTATATGTTTTCGGTTTGTTATCTATATTTCCTTGTTAAACCCTTGCACCAGTACAGAGCCTAAAATAACACTTCAGGTTTATGTGGGCCAAATCTTCTCCTTCTCTGTTTAGCAGTCGTTAGGTAGACCAGGGGCTTTCGATAGGTCGTGATAGTTGGTTATATAAAAAGACAGAGTTTACAACTGCTGCTGAGGTTGCAGCTGTGTGATTAATCTCACTTAATTTTCCATGTCATTTTTTACCTATTTTTGTGAGTCAAATGAGTTAAGTATTTGTTAGTGTGATTGTACTATAGGTATCTGAGTAAGGGAGGTGTGCCTCATTGTATATACTTCTATTGAGAAAACACCCAATGTTTCACTGAGTAAATCCATCATTCAGGATTTTAAATGTTTTCTAAATAATGTTTAAATAACTCAGTGTTCTACCAAAGAACTCTTTCACCCACTTTTATGTTCCCAAAGCTTTTAATTGTTTAACACACCTGGAAAGCCTCACTGTTGGTGAGTGACTTAAAGAATTGTGGGAATTGACATCTTTTATTCTGATAAAATTATATGGTAAGTAATGGGCTCATTTGTTTTGAATGAACAATGCAAAAATTGGAATTGTCACTGTCATTTTTTGAAGCAGCCTCAGTACTCAGTTTGAAGGACTTTTTTATGCTTTTTGCTACATAAATTATAAAGATGTATATTTTGTATTTTATTTCATTTTAGAAAACCATGAACGCCAATTAGAAGGAACCCTACGGCTCTTCAGGACATGTAGGACTCAACAGACAGTATTTTCCTCCGCCAAGACAACTGGGTCGATGAATTAAACAGGCAAAGTATTGAAGAGATACCCATCTTCACCCTAGAGCACTGAGAGCGATAGTTCTTTGTTCTGGCTGTTGTGTTTTCTGTAATTAGAATATATTTTTCAATCATTCCAGATGCATTCAAGTTGCACATAGCAAATTATTATACTGCCGGACTATACTGGAAACTTTATGAGTTGTTCTGTATCCTGGTTTGTCAAAGGAAGATAAAGCAACACAAAAAATCAAGCTGAAAGGTACAAAAAGCATTGCTGCTTTGATTTTCCTATTTATGAAGCACTGAACTGTAGAGTATTCTAATGATAGCTTGTATTAATTTTAACAAACTTGAAAATCTTGCTGACTAATCTAACATTTAGGTGCTTTTTCATTCTGTTTCTCATCAACCTTTGGCTTTCTGCTGGAGGCACCACATTTGTTATGCTAGTGTAAATAGATAATTACAAACAGTGGTAAAAAAGAAACACCACCACTGGTAAAGCTAAGAGTCTTTTAAAAGCTTCATCCTACTTAGTTTAAAAAAAAAATAAAATGGATTGTGAATATACTGGTTTTATTAACACAGAACTCCTTTCTGTGATGCTTGCTAAATATCTCCAATTCTGTTAGAAAGTATTTGTTTCCTAAAACTAGCATTTTCTGGTTCTTGCTTTCTACTTACACATGAACAGTGGAATACCTCTTCAGAAACTATGCAGGGGATTTGAAAAAAATACTTAATGCCTCTTCTCACAGATTGGTCTTTAACTAAAGGTTAAACTGTATGACAGTTGAAACTGGTGATTCCGAGTCATCTGTTGGAGGTGATCTTTAGCCTTTTGTAAACAGAGCTTTATTTTGCAAAGACACAGGGGGACATGTTGTAGGAGAGATAGGGTATAATGCCTGATGTGTTGTACTGGAGAGCTGAAGTGAATACTAAAGAGGGAATAAGTGTTAAGAGAATAGCACAGGGCACAGCAAGTGTTTCCTCTTCAGTTAAGTTTAACAAATAAGAAAAACATGGTGCTTCATTTGGATCCTTAACCCACAGCTGCATCTACTGATGCTGCCTCAAAATCTGCTTATGTCTAGGCAGAATATACTTCATATAAACACTACAGCTCCTGTAAACACTACAGCTCTTAATGCTTTCTTTGGCCTTAGTTGTATATTCCATTACCCCCTGTGAAATTCATCCTGGGAGTAGACATTGGGTACAGGATTGCACAGGAGTCAATGAAGTTGTCAAATTAAAACCCAAATGGGACATGGACTATGTGCTGGCCATTTTCCCAGGATTAATTTCATATCTTTGTCATGAATTCCTGACTCCTCCTCTTCCTTTGTGAGATGTGCTTAACGAGTTCTTTACCTCAGTCTTCACTGGCAAGAGCTCAAGCCACACTGCCCAAGTTGCAGAAGGCAAAGGCAGTGACTGGGAGAAGGAAGAACTGCCAGCTGTAGGAGAAGATCAGGTTCGAGACCATTTAAAGAACCTGAAGGTGCACAAGTCCATGGGACCTGATGAGATACATCCGCAGGCCCCGAAGGAACTGGCAGATGAAGTTGCCAAACCGCTATCCATCATATTCAAGAAGTCATGGCACTCTGGTGAAGTTCCCACAGACTGGAAAAGGGGAAACATAACCCCCATTTTTAAAAAAGGAAATAAAGAAGACCCGGGAAACTACAGGTCGGTCAGTCTCACCTCTGTGCCTGGCAAGATCATGGAGCAAATCCTCCTGGAATCTGTGCTAAGGCACATGGAAAACAAGCAGGTGATTGGTGACAACCAACACGGCTTTACCAAAGGAAAATCGTGCCTGACAAATTTGGTGGCCTTCTATGACAGGGCCACAGTGCTGGTGGATAGAGGAAGGGCAACAGACATTATCTACCTGGACATGTGCAAAGCTTTTGACACAGTCCCACATGACATCCTTGTCTCTAAGTTGCAGGGACATGGATTTGAGGGAAGGACCACTCACTGGATAAGGAATTGGCTAGACGGCTGCACTCAAAGAGTTGTGGCCAATGGCTCAATGTCCAAGTGGAGATCAGTGACAAGTGGTGTTCCACAGGGGTCAGTACTGGGACCAGTGTTGTTTAACATCTTTGTTGGAGAGATGGACAGCGGGATGGAGTGCACCCTCAGCAAGTTTGCCGATGACACCAAGCTGTGTGGTGTGGTGGACATGCTGGAGGGAAGGGATGCCATCCAGAGGGCCCATGCAAAACTCATGAAATTTAACAAGGCCAAGTGCAAGGTCCTGCACATGGGTCGAGGCAATCCCAAGCACAAATACAGGCTGGGTGGAGAATGGATAGAGAGCAGCCCGGAGGACTAGGATTTGGGGGTACTGGTAGATGAGAAGCTGAACATCAACCGGCAGTGTGAGCTTACAGCCCAGAAAGCCAACCGTGTCCTGGGCTGCACCAAAAGAAGCATTAGCAGCAGGTCAAAGGAGTTGATTCTTCCCCTCTACTCTGCTCTCGTGAGATCCCACCTGGAGTACTGTGTTCAGATGTGGGCCCCCCCACCCGAACATAAAAAAGACATGGACCTGTTGGAGAGAGTCCAGAAGAGAGCCACAAAATTAGTCAGAGGGCTGGAGCACCTCCCCTATGAGGACAGGCTGAGAGAGTTGGGGTTGTTCAGCCTGGAGAAGAGAAGGCTCCGAGGAGACCTAATAGCAGCCTTCCAGTACCTGAAGGGGGCCTACAGGAGAGATGGGGAGGCACTCTTTGTCAGGGAGTGTAGTGATAGGACAAGAGGTAACGGGTATAAGCTGAAAGAGGGTAGATTTAGACTAGATATTAGGAAGAAGTTTTTTACTGTGAGGGTGGTGAGACACTGGAACCCATTGCCCAGGGAAGTTGTGGATGCCCCATCCCTGGAGGGGTTCAAGGCCAGGCTGGATGAGGCTTTGAGCAACCTGGGCTAGTGGAGGGTGTCCCTGCCCATGGCAGGGGGGTTGGAACTTGATGATCTTTAAGGTCCTTTCCAACCCAAACCATTCTGTGATTCCATGATTCCGTTAAGGAGTCCTTGAGCTCTTTGTAGATGAATATGTATTTTAGTCCTTTATTAAAGAATGTGACAAGAATACTGACAATGAGTAATATTTTTCCTTTCCATTCTTATACCTTAGTGAGATTCGTTGGAGAAAAAGAAGGAAATAAAAATAGATTGGTACTTCATAATACTTATTTGTAAATAATATCCTCAAAAATCATGTTTGGTTTTTTTTTCTGTTTCTATATCGCCATATGTCCTAAGGGGACATTAGAAAAAAATTGTAAATACATTACTAACATTTTTTCATTTCCATGACATGCAAAAGAGTAATCAGTATTGCAGCACTGTAGTTTTTTGATCCATCTGACTTTATAACGCAGGAAGAATGCATATTGCATCCACAGGTATTTGCTACTAACCTTGTCTTCATGATTCCTGATAAAAATAAGGATAATATCCTGTTTTGTATCTGCAGATGTTGACGGATTCTTCAGTAATATTTTTCTAAACACCAAGTTATAGAATTTACTTTTGAAACCTGTTTAGCACTGACTTATCTATACTTGTGGTTTATAATTTAATTAATTTCTGGTTTTCTGGCTATCATGGTAATTTTTAAAGTTAGGTGGTTTTTTTACACAAAAAAAATTGTAAGCAAGTATTTATGCACAGAGCAATTCAGTTTTCTGTGTACTTTGTGAAGGTCACATTTTCAAGGAAAGCATAGACAGTTCAGGGGAAAAAAAACCCTACATGTACACAAGCACACACACTCAAGCACACATTCTATCTTTATGACATAGTTTGTTATGACAGGATCAGAAATCAAGTGTGTTGGGTGTAAGGGAATTTAGGCTATAGAAAAAATACTTTAGTTGTTTTCCTTGTATGAAGAGAAGATGAGAAACAGTAACCACACGCAGCTTTCCAGGGACATTAAAATAGTTAAGTGTTAGAACTGTGCAAGCAATTGTGTACTGCATGATGGGAATGAGGCATATGGTAAAGTTGTTGAATATCTTATTGCAGGAGTTGCAAATTGATTTCAATTTAAGTCAGTCACTGACATTCACCAGAACACAAACCATAGCTTCAATAATCATTCTTTGGTAATATTCTGCATTTATGGCAAATGTGGAATAATGGTCTTGCATTTTTAAAGTACTTTTAAGGGGCAGAAACACAAAGGAAGTGCTTTATATTGAGCTAAATAACTGAAGAATGTTGTGTTACAACTTCTTTTGTATGCTACAGCTTCAAAGTGTGCTTAACTGGTTGTTACAGTCTGTCATAAATATGCTTCAACTGAAGAGGTGTTCAGTTGACTGTTAATACTTCTAACTAATCGGTCTGTACCTCACAGTCAGATAAAACTCGTTTTTGTGACTGTAAAGTGACATCTTTGTCTTCTTCTAGTACAACATATATGCACGCTTTTCTCCACAATGTCTTTAAAATAGCTCTAAAGTGATCTCCAGGGAGCACACTTGTCATGAGATAATTACTGTCCCGTACTATATTAAACTCTTGGATGCTCTTCATGCTCTAGCATATCCCAGGAGAATAATCACTGTATTACAATGTCTTTTCTATTGTGATTTGATATCTTCTAACATTGATTGACAAAGCAGTCAAGATGAAATTAATTGATTTTGTACCAATAGTTTCCCAGCACAGTCTGAAGTGAAAAGACATTGGGTAGTGCTGTTCAGAAGTGTCCAGCAGCCCACCTTTCTGATATTAGACTTCAGCTACCTATATTTAAAAAGCTATGAAACATGACAAGTTCATTCTTCTCAACCTCTTTTTATAACCAGGCTTAAGATCTCACTGGATATTCCCCAGCTGAAGATGCTGTCTTTAGATCTTAACATACATAGGAGGTACACAAACATACAGTTGGAGAAGATGTTGAGATTCAGCACTTGAGCAAATCACAGTACAGGTCTCATTGGGGTTAGATCACTACTGTCGGATGGCGTTATTTTGTGCAAAACTAATCCAGATTCCCAAACACAGGTGTAAGTAAATCAGGGGGAACTGTGCAGGCTGACTTCACTGACCACTGAAGGGAGTGGGTAATCACCAAGGAAACCCCGGTGGTTATGTTCACCTCTTTCCTGGGAGAGCCACACAACTGCCTCTCTTTGGCTCTCCAAGGGATATGGTATACATCTCAGTCAGGCCAAAACTTGGGTACTCGGCTTCGGGGGTTAAAAAGTTACTGTTCCTGATCATACGCCACACTTGCTGAGCTTCAGTGTCACATAGCAGCATCACATGGTGCAGCTTTCCACTTTCCTCCCCTCCCAACCCCTGTGGTGCCTAGCTGCAGGAACAGCCCTTTCTCACTCAGGGGGCACAGCCTACGGAGTAAGATTCTCTGACTCACGTTGATAAAAAGACCTGCTCATAGTACTTTGAAAGGAAGAGGGAACCAAGACAGAGTCAACTTGGGAAAAGGGAGGAAAAAAAAAAAAAGCATTTGCAAATCCAAGAGAATATTTTAGTTATCAAAGGAAGGCTAACTGCTTCTTAAAGACAGGAGTTTGGTTTTGTGAACGCTTTTGTGATTGTATGTGCTTTTAAAGTATATGCACCTGCTTTCACAAAAAAACAAACACCTTAGGTTTTAATACCTATGTAATGCAACGAGGAAGCATATGGAAACCATTTAAATTATTGTATGATTTATTGCAAGAGGAAAATTAAAGTTATATAAGAATTTCTGATTCTTCTTTCTCCAGATGAAAGACAGAGAAAAAGAACAATACAGCGATGATTCATGATGCAATTTATGGTTTGCCCTTAAGATATTTATGAAACTATTATCTTTATTTCCCCTTTTTCTTCTCATATAATTTGATTTGTGGGGAAATTAATAAAAGAAATTACATACACAAAAGCATAGCCCATAACTGCTGCATACTCAAACTGATAAATGTGAAACATACTCAGTGTGATATTTAACAGAAATGAAAATATGATGGTGCTAAAGTTATATCTACTTTTTTCTCTTCATTGGCTCTGCTATTAAATGAAAGGAAATCTGAATATTATACATTTTGACAATGGACTCTTACATAGTGAAACAGCATTTAACATTATTAAAATGTGAGTTATTCTTGTAAATGCAATTTTTTTTCAACACTAAAGCAGTGATTGATATACATAATGTTCGCTTGATAACAGCAACCGTAAATTTCTTAAAGCAACTAAGCTGTCTTTTGTTAACATTGAAATTACAGCCAAATAATACTTATTAGGTTAAGAAATGTATTTGTTGCAGATATAATTGAGATTAAGGTAGAAACTAAACTTAATCAAAATGTATTTTTACACTTAATATGCTTCTAATAATATGTCTGCTTAGACAAACAGCTACAAGCTCAATCTATGCACCTTGGTGCAGGAGTGGAAACATACCACCAGAAAACTCACCACAGAAAGGGAGCTTTGAAAACTGAAAAGCTGGTCCAGTGCTGCTTTCTTTCGTGTTGTAGTAGTGTGGTTTCTCTGGTTTCCACACAGAACATAAGAACTTTGCCCTGCTATGTTTTTATTGCTATGTTGACCTTCATATGTTGTAAGATCATAAAGGTCTCTGATGCTCTGGTAACAGTGGCTGACGAGCTGTTGCATAAACAACTCAATCACCCTATCCAGCAACTGATGTCCTAGAGAGATGGATCTGAGAAATCATTAAAAACACCTTCTTATTTGAATAAAATGAAAAATGTATTTTCTGTAGAGCCTAAGAAAATCAAAGGAAGGCAGAAAATACTGGAAGAATTATTTGCACAAAACAAACACAAGTGCAGAGCACCAGTAAAGCCATGCCATGGTGGCATGTAATGAAGACTTTCATAGCCCAAATGAGAGTGACTTCCAGAATCATTTTAAAAACAGGAATTTATAGAGAGCCTTCCCATTGTGGTCAAGAAACCATTTGCCAAACTTTGGCATGCATCTTCTGTGGTTGTTACATGTTTTGCAGAAAAAAATGTTTAGAAAATAAGTTCTGATTTTTGCTACCACTTTTTGTGATCATTATCACCAATTCCTGTGCGTAAAGACTGAATACTTAGTATCTGGAAGAAAATATATAAGGGGAATATTTTAGAAATCTATTAAATTATATTTAAAAATCTTCTGTCTTGCTATCATAATCAAAAGTCTCACTCTCTTTATAGGTTATAGATAGAGGCTTCTCGTGCTTTTGGGAAGTTACGCTTTTGCAGTCTTATTCTTGGAGATTCAGTGAAGCATCATGTGCTAAATGTTTCTCTAATGCAAAGTTAAATGTTGCTAGTTTAGGAAGTAGTCTTGGAGGTAAAATTACATGTGTGAAAGCCGAGCACCTTATTTGTTTTCAAACACTGTAGTTGTTTGAAGCTATTCAGAGGTTACACTATTGCTTTGTCAAATTTTCTGTTTTCTTAGAAAACTTTCTAAAATGTGTTTCTAAGCAAATAAGCTTTTCTTCACATACGATTTGTCTGCATCTTTGTTTTCTACTGGTTTGTAAAAGCAGTGAAATATGCACACCTGAGCATCCAGCTGTTACTGTTGGCAAGCCTCCAGTACCACAGGTCACAGCATCCCAGGGTTATAAATTAACACTATCATACTGGGAAAGTGACTGTTTTCTTTCTTTTTTTTCCTTTCGTTCCAAGTTTCTGCAACTGTAGCAGAGCATAAAGTTATGTGTTTGTTCTCTCTTGGATAGCAGGACTGACCTTCAACCAGATATTTAAGAAACTCTGCAGAGCCTGACGTGCTCCACGCTGCATGAGTCGATGGGAAGAAGGCATACCTCTACAGGAGGTCATCAAAAAAGTAAGACAAAGGAGCACTCTGAAAGGAACAGCAGCAGGACATGGCTCAAAATATTATCAAAGAAAGAAAACTGTTTTCTTAAAGAGCAGCAGTCTGCATTGCAGAGGTAATATATTTGCATCATGACACTTTTGAAAAGTATGTGATTTTCAAGGGGTGTCATGGCATTCAGACAAAATGCCACATACAAAAAGTGCTTTTATGATTTATTGTATGTTTTTAAAAACTGCCTGAATGTGTGTCTGCTGCTATGAAGGACTTAAACAGTTAAAAAAAGACAAAGTTCTGCAGATTCCTTGCCTAAATTTTAAAAAAATATATATATATATATTTTCCCTTTAAAGGAATGGACATAGGCATTACAAGTGTTAGTTGCAACTTTAACTATAGCTGTTGTATAGGGCAGACGTGGTAACAATACATTATAGAAAATATTTCTTTTTCAGTCTCATTTTTCATCTTCAGGATGCACTAATGAAGGGAGAATTTAGGCTCTTAAGTGTAAAGGTCAGGAGCAATATTTTTAAAGAAAGATAGAAGACCAATATTTCAATATTTTTCTGTACAGCTTTGTGATTTATGGTAGCATAGTAAGGCCTTTGAGAAGTTTTAGCTGACCTCACTACAGTTAAGCAGTTAAATAATATATCTCATAGCAAATGACATCTAGTATTTGATGGCTGTCCTTTGTGCTTTTTAATGTAATTATACAGAATTTGAGACACCTGGAGTCTCCTCATACTCCTTCAAAGTCTTCTGCTTCAACGCAGCAGGAACTACTTCAGATAAATACTGAAATTTTGAATTAAGACCTGAGTGCCAGAGAAGAGGAGAGCAGAGCCGAGGGGAGTAGCGTAGTGCTCTGTGTGGTCAGTGACCAGCCGGATTTCGTCTGGCTCTGCACTGGTGTGAGGGTCTCTTCAGGTCCATGTCTCCAGGGCATTAGTTGCTGGATAGGATGATTGCATCTCTTGAACCAGTTGTTTATGCAACAGTGCTATACGAGCTGTCAGTTCTAGAATTCCTCTCACTGAACGTAAGGGAAAATGCTTCTTTTCCCTACTGTTAATGATCCTATATAATTCCATTTTAGATGCATCTCTGTTAAACGTTCAAAAGACTTGAGGAAGTGTAGCATTGTCTTTTGTATTATGGGCTTTTTTTTCAGTAAAGCTACATATAGATTTCTCATATATGCAAGAATACACACAAATGTTTATACACATATGCACATGTACTCACATAAGTGAAACTGAACTTGTAATAGATTTTAAAGGGTAGGTAATGCCATTAATATTAAAGAATTCATAAAACATCTCATATAAAAGTAAATACTGTCAAAATATTACAGTGTGTTTTAAATACTGCTTGAATGCTCTATGTGTCTAATACTCAAATATATAACATGAAGATTGAAGGCAAAGGAACACTAGAAGAAATATGTAAAGAGAATAAACAATACATAAAACTATCTTTCTAAGTAACTGTCAGGCATGGCACTGGCAAATATCAAAACAAATCATGATTATAATTTGCAAATTCATATCTGTATGATATTGCAGAGTAACTATGCCATGAACTTTCTACCTTCACTGAAAGTTATATAATCTCTCCCTCAGATTTTGCCTAATTTGTTTGCACTACTCTAGGTTTTAATATGTAATATAATAAAGTCAATGTAAATATATACATTTAAATAATGTGCATAGTAGTTTTCCTGTTTAAAAAAAAAAAAAAAACACCCTTCTCCCCCCAAAAAACCCACTTCCCATCTTTTAAAACCCATAGCATTTATTAAAAATGACAATGGGATTATTTCAGTTTTGGACAAACATACTGCAACTTCAAAATATATCTAAAATTATACGATATGAACATTTAACCATCCTTTTTTATCTGAACGTGATTTGATTGACCTAATATCTTCTTCTGACAAAGTGCCATAGCATTAGAAATGTAACAGTAATTGTTGCATTGGAATGATCCTACTGATCAGAGCAATGATCCTTCATTGCTGTATCCAATCTCGGATAGTGGCCAATCACAGATGCATATGGAAAGCATATAGAAAATAAAATCAGAGTAGATGCACGATCCTTTAATATTTCCTCTAAGTTTTTTTAACAATCAGTAATTTATGTTTTATTATATTATTTTCTCCCACACAAGCCACACAAGCCTTTGATGAGTTTTATTATTTCTTTTATTTGTTATTAATACATTATGGCTACTGCTAAATGCTATGACAAAGTTATGTAATTTTACAACGGTTAGTTTCTTGTGCTTCTTTTAAATCTGTTTCTTGATAATTTAAGCATGTGTCACCTAGTTCAGGTGTTCAGAGCCTACATAAGCCTATAGCTCTCTATCATATTCTCTCTCAGCCATTCCTTTTTCAAGTGGATAATACACAGCTACCTACAAGTTTTTATATGGAAGCCACTCAATGGTTAGCCTCGTCACTCTTTTCTCTATCTCTAGTTTTTATTGAAAGTACAGTTTCAAGTCTGTATTACAGAATTTATCAATTTCCTTGCACATTGTTGCAGTACAACCTAGATTTCTCTAGGAAGCTGAAATTCTACCAGCAATCTTCCTTTACACTGGCAGTAAAGCTGATTTAAAGGATAACTAATATACTTTACATGTTGGCAATTTCACATTGAAATATCAAGCAAATATCACATGATCTGTGTGATTTATTAATATTCAATTTGTTGATCTGTTTTTGAAAATGATCTATTAGTGTGTCTAACTGAAATGATTCCTCAGCCTTATCTCCTCTAAAGAAAAGCTCTGGTATCAGCTTTTCTTAGACTTCTCTGCTATGAACATCAAGGCAGTGGGATACTCAGATTTTCTCCCACTGCATCCTTTTTGTACCTACAGGATCTATTGACCCTGAAATTGCAGGTCTTTGGCACAGGTTTGCAAAGCCATACAGCTGCTTGCCAGATTCCACGCTTACAGTAAGTCTGTAAAATTAGTCATAGCTTTGTGGTATTTACGTTCCTCAAATCTTTTCTTTGTCTTGCATCATTAACAGTTTCACATTTATGTTAAGAAACGTAATGCTTCTCCTGGTCTGATTTACTCCTAACTTCCACGTCTTTAACATATTTTTGCTGTAAGAGCCTCCCATTTCATCTAATTCTGGTACACCCTATAAATAAGATAGCCCTTTTTTCAAATTGGGGGCCTTTTAGATGTGCTTTGGAGTGACGTTATTTTTATTCTAACTGGTTAGTGCAGTGTCTTTAGCTATTTTTCATGCTGTATTTTACCCTTTCAGCTGCTCTTTTTCATTTCCTTTTTTTTCACAAGCTTCACATTTTTTTATACCCCTGTTAACTGAAAGTAAGCAATAGTATTATGAATAGTATTATGAATCCTGTATCTCTTTCCTTCTATAAGGATATAGCTCACTGTTACAAAGTCACTATTTGATTGAGGTATTTTGAACCAAATCCTGCCCTTGTTCAGAACTAGATCAGCTGTTTGGTTTTTTTCCCCTCTTTTTGTGAGTTCTGCAATGAATTGCTTCAAGTAGCCATCATATAGGATATAAAAAAATCTATACTTTGCATTATATACCATCTGATATTTATCCACTGTGTATTATGTTCTCCTTTATGGTTTTATTGACCACTCTTGGAACAAGATATCCATTAATCAGTTTAATTGAGCTTTTCTTCTGACCTAAAAATAGATCAATCAAACTTCTAATCTTGTTTACTCATATACAGTGAACTGTATTTACTATTAAAATGGATCCTAGAATTACTTTGGGAACCTTAATTTCAAAAGGGCCATGGGAAATCTAGTCTACAGATAAGGAATAGGAAGAAAACAGTTTTTAGACAGAGAAGGAAGAAAGGTCTTCCATAAGCTGAAGAAGCTGATATCAAGAGATTTTTAAAGATCAAAGCAAATTTCTCCAAAGAGTGCATATAGAGATAGCCCACAGAGGAATTGGGGAGTTCTAGAAAACCGAAATAAAGTTGCATACAGAGAATAATGGAGAATATTTTAAAACTTAATTACAAGGTTACGCAAGACTTAAACAATAACTTTCAAAAGCCCCCCTTTATCCCAAAACTGCAGGGTAGCAAATTGTTTTCAGGTGGAGAAAGAAGAGCTAGAAATTGTGTTTTAATTTAGACTTTCGTCACTTGGTTTGGGTGGGGTTTGTAATTTGGTGTGACAAGGTTTTAAGTTAAATGGAAGAAACAAATATTTTCCCAAATTACTCAGATATGTCTCTATTGTGCTGAGTCTGTGCAATCACTACACATTAGATTTGTATTTAACTCCAGTATTCTTTCTCTGAAATGGTAAACATACCCACGGCACTTCGTACGAATGTCACTGTAAACGAAATTCTAAACTGAAGTACTAGCTATGAATTGCCTATCCATATAATCTGTAAATTACTTTTAATAATCCGTAAAAGGAAACAGACTGTGTCATGTTAAAGGTTTTTGCTGTATCTCAATGAGTGCAGCTCCGCAGAAGTCAGCTGAGCTCTACAGTTGCATTCATTCACTCTGCGAAAATCTGCTAATGTCTCAGGTGGAGAAAGGTCTTCGGCATCTGGTTCTTGTAGCCCAGATCTCCAAGACCGCAAGAAAAAGATGTTCCTGTAGCTGTTCAGATCGTATAGTCTCTCTCGTTGGCCCACAGTCCTAGAATGAATAGTTGAATTCTGGGGAACAGTCTAGCATAATTAAATAGGAAAGAAACAGAAGTTGTATCATGTCATTCTGATTTGTTACACAGCACAAATGCACGTTTTATATGAAAAAAAAAAACAACTTTTCTGTGAAAACCCTGCAGAAGTGGGTATTCTTTCACATTGATATATTTCTACCTCAGAACACACTTGATGCTACACTAAAGGTAATGTTAATACGTAACCACATGTAGCATATGCATACCATGCATGCCCTCCAAAGAGTACAGCCAGGCTGGGTCCACTTAGAGAAGTGGTCTCTTATAAAGCTGATGTCAGATCTTATAGCTTCTGTAAATACTAGTCAGCCTTAGTCATTGAGGACTGCTCAAGTGTTTACGGTGAATTGCAAAGAATTCACAGGATCATTGTAAGAGAGAAAAAACAAGTTTTGTCTTCAGAAATGCTGACAACCCCTTAATATAGAAAGACTGGTGTCGGTGCTTTATGATCAAAGAAAGATTTTAGTGTTACTGATATTTTAGTACAGCTGCATAGCAAGAAACAGTCAAAAGAATAAAACTGCATGGCTGAGATTCAAATATGCTCGTAAAACACACTGTTCGGGTGCTCAGCGAGCTTTGTAGCCCAAATAACTCTCACTTGTGTCACATCAGAAGCCTTAGGCACTCTTGTCCTGTGATGGCATCTTGTTAGCAAGCAGCAGACCCCAGCAGAAACAAAAGCTTAGGGCATCTCTGCCTGTTTATGAACTCCAGTTTCCCTAGAATTCTGCCTAACAAGATACTTGGTTACTAATTTGATTTGTAGAAGAGCAAAACCCTGGTAAATTGAAAAAGCAGAATAAATGAATAACTGCTTTAAATGTATCATATTTCATTAATTTCACATAACAGCAAAACCAGGATTTTTTTCCTAGTTTACAAGTGAAGTTGTCTTGTTTGAAAATATTGATTATTGGAAGCATTGATAGTAAAGATGATATATAGACAAGACTAGATTATGTCAGCCCTTGATTCAAAAGTTGCCATTTAAACAGTATTATAGATGTTGGGGGTCAACCAAGTCATCATCGCTTTACTCAAAAATTGCTTCAGAGTCTACAAGAGAAATGTATTTGGAAAAGAGTAGGAAGATTTTCATGCTTCATCATTACCACAAAATTATGAGGAATGAGAAGTATTTCTCACAAGTATGCCTCATAGTCTAATAAAATAATTGCACAAACACCTAGGTTCAAGATCAAACAAACTGGGCATACTTCAAGTATATTTTGCCATTACAAGCTTTACAAGACATTGTAACAAGAGCTAACTGCAGTAGATTAAATTAAACGGGTGAAAACTAGAACAGATAGATCTACCCTAGGTTTTGACATAGAATCATAGAATCATAGAAT
>WKFP01014381.1:1176388-1189104 GCA_011057875.1 Pterocles orientalis
GTTAAGATGCTTTATACTGAATGATACTTTTCATTGTCATGTAAAAATATTTATCTAAAATCAAAGATACTGACTGTCCCCAGGACACTTGATTATAGTTTGAAATCTTCGTGGAATGGCTTTATTTGCATGATTTCCTTTCTGAAATCGGAATTTCCCCCTTGCTGTGGTATACCTATGACATAATCCACATTCAGCAGCAATTAAACTTAATGACTGGCACTCTACATAAACAACTAGCTATTTCAGTTAATGAAATAGTCCTCCTGAAACACTTCTTCAATTGCAGTTAGGTCTAAGAAATCACTTTTCTATAGGGTATGCCAGAACATAGTGTTCCTGTAGGAAGCTGGATGCTCTCACACTTATGTTTCTGATTCTCTCTCAGCTGTAAGTGTAAAGCTCATGCTTTTGGCTCCACCATGGAGCTACCAATTGTAACTGCAACTGCACTGTTGACACTCATCATAAGACTTGCATCTTAAACTTAAGTGTCTTTATGTTACTATCTCCAGCCCGTCTATTTGTAGCATAACTTCAGACAGCCATAAGACATTTTAAAAACACGTGATGATCTACTGAAAAATAATTAGGAAGAATAGAAAGATTGCTGAGCTATAAAAAGTAATAATTACAGTTTGCAAGTTAATGCATTTTTGAGATTTTATTTAGAAATACAAACATGGAAAAAATATTCTTTTCAATTCTCAGTGAAGAATCTGTTTAAGTACATTCCTATTCATCAAAAAACTCTTTAACTTTCTGAAGTTCTTTAACTTCATCGTCAGTTCCCTAGGCTTATGAACTTTTGGTAGTCATAAAAATGTGCCTTCTTACTGAACCCTCTCAGTACATATTCCAAAACCGTAGTGTTTTAGTCTACTTTGGTAAAGCTTTTTCATGTTGTTTCCATCTTGAAAGCTATTGTATATCATTTATTTAATGTTTCATACTGTGTCATTTCCACATTAACCTCAGCTTTTAAATTCTTTTACTGTCTTCCACAAAGGGTATAACTCCTTCCTCACATACCTGTAGAGGAAAACAAAACAAAACAAAAAACCACTTCAAAAATATAAGCTCAATGCAGTTTAAAATATAACAAAAGGATCACACATACTGACATGTCACATAATACCAATCTCCTAGTATTCCATCAAAAAAGGACATAGCACAATTCACATTGTTAGATTCACTGTGTTTTAGACACAGGCAGTTGAAATGGGAGTTATTAATTGTAGGACATGCCTTGTGTGTATTGGGAAGAATCATCAGTCCTTCTACCTGATACAGATTGCTGTGTGTGGACTAATCAAGGAGGATGGCTAACCAAGCCTGCCCAGGGTCGCCATATTTTGAAATAGATTCTTCTGTTCCAGAATATTGGCAATTTACTAATGAGTCACTTCATAAATTTTCATTTTTCAGAATTTTAAGCATTCTGTGACTATGCCTTGTTCATAAAATCAATGTGTGCAAAGTCTAATTCTACCTTACTTCAGGCACCCTCTTTATAAAGTAGACTCTCTGGTGTGCAATTTTCTGAAACTTCCTGGCATGTAAAATTCTGCTGAAATTCTGTGTAGCTTTGGCCATACAAAATACCTGGCATTCCAGACAGGAAAAAACACAATTTCAGACCTTATTAAGCCAGAAATTGTATGGGGTGGATTCCCCCTAAAAGTAGGGTTTTCATATGTTTGAATTTGTCATGATGTGTACTGAGGATCTTTGACATTTTTCAACTTATCATCAATATCCTCATACAGTCACACCAAAACTACTCAAGATGTGTACATAGCTTCCTCCCCTCAAAAATAAAGAAACAAATTAAAAAAAATCTTGAGATCTATTTTGTTTTCCATTTTTGGACCTTTGTTCTGAATCAGTTGGAGAAGAAATAGTAGGCTTGCGTGACTTGGTACCTAGGGGGTGAGCCAATACATAGAAGCAGCTTTATTGCTTCCCTGAAAAGGCACTCTGACCCAATTCCAGCTTGGTTTCAGGTTTCAGTTGGGCAGAAACAGTATTTCTCTTTCCATACTTTGCCTGGTTCATCTTCTGTCCTTTTTCTTTAGCATCTTACTTGTCAAAGTGCCTAAGCTGTCAGCAGTTTAAATTGTAAGCACTTTCAAAAGGATCCAGCTTTAAAATACTAATTCTTGAAAGAAGTAGACAATGGGAAAACTAGGTAAGACAATGCTCCTGACCCTTGAGGAGGAGGGGAATATTAAATTTTGAGAGTTTCAGACTTCTTTATAACATTGATTAAGAAAGGAGCTAGGAGTAGCATTAGTCAAACAGATTAAACAAGTCAGCCAGGCCCCTTAGGCTGGATCTGTTAAGTGAGGTCTCTGCTACTGCATGTACCCACAATAAGTTCTCCTAATCATAAAGTTAGTAAGGGCCTTTTAAAACAAATTTTCTTCTAATACTCGATGGAATTTTTAGTCTACTAGCTAAAATTTCATTCCCAATTTTCAAGATCTTTTTTTCTTCCTGGACATTGTATATATGATCTTGTCCTACATGATATTAAACTCAGATTCACTTTTATTATTCTAGCCTTCAAGGTCATCTGTCTCTTCCTATATAACATTCTAATCTTCTCCTTTATTGCTGATGACTCTCAAAATGTCATTAGCATATACCTACTTTTGTGCCAAAATCACTAACATAATATTCAACAGCATTCTTCCCCAAGACTGACGCTTGATCAGCCTCCGCAAGAGCTGAATTTTACACAGTGAAGATAGGTTTATTTTTTAAAAAAAGGAAAGTATATCTAAATTATAATCTTATGTAGTGCATACTCCCTAAAGACATAAGTATATTTTCATTCAACTTGATTGAGTACAGTCAGAAGTTGAAGAGTGGAACTGAAGGAAAAACAAAATACCAAATAACTCACGCCAATAATGAAAAGTGTTTCTAAATACAGGTCTGTATGCAGATGGCTTCCCTTTTCTTTCATAATAGCATCTAATATGGGTTAGCTTCTTTTCTCTGTAAAGAACCTCAAGAAACCAGAGGAAATTTTTCAGCCTGAAATTTGAATTAGCTTATGCTAGGAATAACGTTTTGACTGACATGAAACTGACCAAAGACTGATGTAGTGCTTTGTTAT
The DNA here is from genome assembly GCA_011057875.1 of Pterocles orientalis. Classification (NCBI taxonomy): domain Eukaryota; kingdom Metazoa; phylum Chordata; class Aves; order Pterocliformes; family Pteroclidae; genus Pterocles; species Pterocles orientalis. The sequence goes on from WKFP01014381.1 coordinate 1,179,516, forward strand.
TAATCTTCAAAACTAGGCAAGCTTGGCTGAGGCCCTTTCCCTTCTTGAGAATTTTTCCAATTGTCTACTGCACTGAGAAAATAAACCTATTACCAAATAGACAGGTGCAGTCTTTCTGAAAATGAGGTAGTATAGCTGTGCATCTATATTTATGCAATTATGTTTGCTAAGCCTACCATGAAAACCACTCATAGCAGTAAAAGCACATTTTCTACATACTGCCTGTGGGCATCTCCTCCAAAACATGCTTTTCTGCTATGGCTTTAGGATACTTTTCAAGAAGGTGTTCAAACAAATATGCTTAAACTGATTTTTAAGTGCAGATATATAACTATGGTCAGCAACAGTGTATTAAAAGGTCTTGGAACCCCAGCTAAACCAGGGCTCTTGCAAAATACAGAAGAATCTTTCTCATAAAAGCATGGAGTGCTGTTTGCAAAACATATCTGTGTTCATAGAGAAGACAGGTCCTTAGCCACAGTGACCTAAGTCAGCAATTCCATGATAATAGATATAAGCAGGGGGGTTGACTCGCACACAATGGCAGTTCCACCTTCCCTCAAAATCAGGCATAAGCAGTGCTCAGAAAACCCTCTAAAGACTGTAGGGCTTTTTTTCCCCCCTTTTTCATCAATAAAATTTGTGTATCTTCACAGGATGGAGGAGTATGTGTCATTGTTATTCATGGAAACTGTCAGGCTTTTTAACTCCATTGAGAAACATGAAGAGTGAATGACAGATGGGGACAGCTATCTTGGCAAGGAAGTTCTCTGTTAGCAGAATACCATGGTATGAAACCTGAAAGAAAGAAGAAGTGACAATTTAACTTGTTCTTATACATAAAAGTCATCTGAAAAGAGGTGTTTCATTGTGAAGTAGCCTGAGATGCCATGATATTTTAACTCCTAAATACTTAGGCTGATACTGTCTTCAGTCCTGCCTTTGGAAGAGAAATGGTCTTGAAAAGCTTAAAACATGTAAATTAGGATTAATACTACTAATGCCAACCAGCTGCTCTGGTGGCTTCCCAAAGACTGGAAAGCATTTAAGTCAGGTGTAATATCTTGAGAACATGAGCTTTAGGATTTTGCAAGAAATTTCAAAATCCTTACCTATTACTGAGGTATCCAAACTGCAGCGACTCTCTGTCTTGACAAGTGCTTTGTATGACACATTTTCACATGCTCATTGTGTGCTCTTTGGGTAAAGGACCTGCATCAGAATAATTAGCTCTAATATTGTGCACTTGCACTCATGATGTGCCAATGTCCTCAGTGCAGGATCACTTAAAGCGTGGGAAGGATGTAAGTAAAAAGCTCTGCTCAACTAAACGTTTTGAGAGAGGAACACAGGTGGGCAGGGAAGGAAGTTGATGGCCTTTCTGATGGCTGAAAGGAAAAACTGAAAATGAAAATTCATTTTGGGCTAAACAAAAGCCCTTATTTTGAGATAAATGAAAGCCCTCATATACACTGAAATGGAGCATTTCATTTGAGCTTTGTTTAAAAGCAGCTCTAGGTTTTTTGTTATTTCAAATTTCAAGTTTCCTTATAGTATTCGTGTTTTACTTTTTTTTGCTTGTTGTTTAGTTTTTAACCAATTCATTTGCTTCCATGTCAGCGCAAATTCTGACAGTAGGATCCATTATTGTAGCAGAAAGCTTTTTCCTAATTTTTTTTTCTCCTCTAATATATATAAAATTGCAGATGCATGTACCTGGAAAAAGTTCTAGAGAATTTGGGATTTACTACTCGACAGACTTAAATAATCACTTTGTAAAGAGCTCTTAACATTAACTATTCTCAAATTTATCATTAACTTCAGTGATGAAAGTTTTTTGAAAATCCATTTGGCTCTATTCTTAGCTATTTTTTATCATAGAACATGGAATGATCCTTTTGATACCGTATTAAGTGACTAAAATTAGCTCACCAAGGTGTGGAAGGCCCTCTATATCCTAGCTATAACAAATGTTTCCTCTAAATGGCATTACTATGTAATAACATTTCTATTTCAGAATGTTAGAGGTTTTTTAAAAAAATAAGTTTGTCAAGCCACATTAACGAGCACAGTTTTATTGCCTGTAGCCTGATTCACCTCTCATTTACTTCAGATTGCTGTAGCTAAAATGAAGCTGTTCTTGTTCTCACTGTAAGGAAAAGCTTCAAGCTAGATACATTTGTTCAAGAGCTCTAACTCTGAAGTGAAAGGACAGGAAAGGATGCTTATTGATTCACACTACAGCAGCAAAGGATGTTGTTGGCTTACCCCAGGTACATTTCAGTGTTGTCTAAGGACTACCAGCTCTCAAGTCAAGTTAATGCAGTTCCAGCACCTGGTGCTGCTTCTGATTACTTGAAGGCAAAACAAGATTTAGAAAGGGACAGTAAACTGGGTATTTCAAAACAATGGATTACACCAAATATTTATGAAAGAGAGAAGCATGTGCTCATGGAGATGTTCACACATTTGTTAAAATTGTCCCTGCCTTCAGTTTCTTGACAGTTATCTTGTCTTTTATTCATGGTACGAGGAGAAAAAAAAAAAGACCCTAAAAACTAAACCAAAGGAAAAAAAACCTTCAGCTTCTTTACATTCAGGGTCACTTAGAGTGATGTAACATTTTTTTACATCTGAGAGCCGTTAATATTTTATCTTCTCCTTTGTGTTAATATGAAACTCACTGCAATTATAGGTTTTAGCTCAAAAATTTTGATACACTTTTGGTTAAACTCTCTGGCTAGCTTTATCTTTATTTCCTTCACAATATTTGATGGTGTCTGTGTTTCTTATGTTTGATCCTTTAATATATTCTGAGTCCTACTACTGTTGAATATCCTATGAGCCTAAATGAAGTCTTGAGACTGAAAAGACAACTTGTGATGTCTGAATTGTAATAGCCAAAAAAATATTCCAGGTCTCATGATGGCTATTTTGAAATCTGAATAACAACTTCCATGGAAAATACTAAATATCTGGTTAGTAAGACTGTAGATCAGCCTGATAGTAACTATTGGTTATTTAATAAGCATTTTTTCTGAGTGGCATTATAGTCCTTTATGTTTTAGTTTTGGTTGGCATATCTCTAGTCTTCAACATTTGCATGTAAAATGTCAAATACATTAATTATTAAAAAGCAGGAAAAAACTCTTACTAATACCCTTTAGAAAAAATAGTTTCTAATATGAAGTATTTATCTTGAGCCTTGTTTCTTTCAGCATTTATGTTCTTATTTGAATATGGTGGAATCAATATTGCAAATCACATTCATATAGCTCATCAGAAATCGCTGGATTTGGTGATTAGAATTTTAAATAAAATCACATTTTCTCCTTATTGATGGTGCAGTAGGTAGTCATTATAATCCAGGTTATGTAATTGCTGGGTTGCACCCCAGAATATATAAAACCATCATCTTGACTTCTGTGGCATCTATGATGTCTTTCTACAGTACACGATGGGATTCAGTGCAGTAATGTGCATAAATGTGCTGCTTCTGACTTGCTTCATGTTTTTAGATATATTTATGCTAGAAATTTGCACTGATAGAACTGGACCTGTCGGCATTATGATCTCCTTTTAAATTCTCTTTGACAGTTTCTTCATCTTCAAATTTGAAGAAAGTACTTATATAGCAGTTGTTGTCCTAGGTACACTTTATGAAAATTATTAGTCAACAGTCAGTAAATTATGGAAATACTACATGTTATTAGCATTGAACTCCTAGTGACAAACCAACATTTAATTTTCCTCACTTTCCAAGCTGATATCTTGGTATGTGACACAACAGGGAGAGGAAAATGTGCAGGCCATTACAGTGTCTGAAGCAACATGAGGTCTCTGTGCAAGCCACTAGAGGGAATTTCTTCAGAGCTCAAGGCTGTACAATGTACGTGAGGGAATGGCTGGAAGGCATGGTGAAGGTTTGGGCATGTGGTGCTCAGCTGCCTGGGAGTGCATGGACAGTGGCAGAGGCTACAGCCTGGTGCCATCTCATCCATTCATCCTTTTAATATGGTCAACTGAAATAAATGATTCCCAGTGTTGGACCTGGGCTTAGTCTTGCAAATAACTGTTTGGAGCAGCCCAAAACAAAACTCGACACAAATGAACAACTAAGCAACATGAGCTCCCTCTAGCCCATTGTCCTCTATTTATCAGTGCAAAAAACTCTGAAGTTTGTTGGCAATGCCTCTAGTGAGAAATCAGAACCGAAGGTGACATCTGTTACGTTTTGATGAATTCTGCACATTTTACAAATTTGGTGAGATGAGACTTCAATTCTTGTTAAGGAAGCTTTGCAGAATGTACTGTTTCATTCCGAGTAATATAAGGTTATTTGAGATCCAACCTGGATCAAGTTGTGTGATGAGAGTGTGAAGGCCCTGTGTGTTATCAGACAAAGGAAACTCTTGGATGTGAAAGGAGCGATGTTCATGTGAGGCTTTACTAGATACTTGGAAAATGTATAGCAAGCTTTCTAAAATGGGCCAGAGAGAAGACCTAAAAGGAGGGTCAATCTTCAAAAAAGCTGCATGCTTTTCCTAGCTAACATGGAGCTGAGTTTGTTCTGTTCTTGTAAAGCTAATATACTACTTCTGTTTGTGGAAAAAGATGATCTAAAAGAATGTAATTTTTTTCATCCAACTTCCTGCAAACGCCACGTTCCTGCACTATATTTAGGTCCAAATTACTGCGGATTTTTGTGAAAGGAAGAATGAGAAACTATTTTTCCTGACATCAGTGTTTTATGATTACTGAGCTATTTAGAAATATTTGACATTGTACTGATTTTCTCTCTCAAAATAAACTTTTCTGATTACTCTGACATTTCAGTGATTTCTTTTGTGCAGTAGTGAATCTGCAGCTTGCGAGGTAACTGGCAAAAAGTCTGATCCATCAGCATTTTTGTCTGCTTTCTTGAGTTTGTAGTGGCACAGCAACAATGAAGAAGCAATCATCCATCATCCAGCTAGTCAAACAGAATAAAGATTTGAAAGTGGAAATAATTCATGGCGTTAGCATTGCTCATTTAAGTTCTATGTGACTTTTACTGGAGCCATAGCTTTTCTTCGTAATTTAAACCAACCTATAATTCTGGAATAGGAATGGCGATATTTTTGGTGGGACTCCCCCAATAATCTTTTCATACAAATGAGTTCTTTTCATTGCTATTAACATTTTATTTAAGGTAATGGTATTACAATACACATGGTGTATTACAATTAGAAAATCCTCACCAGCTAAAAAGAAGAACTTTTCAGATTTATAACTACTTCAGTTTTAAGACATGTTTGTAGTATACTTCTTAGGTAAGTTTCCTGGCTCTATGCAATGTTGCCAAACCTAATAACTATAAAAAATACAAGTCATAATCCAAAAAATCTTGATAAAAGGAACTTCTTTTGAGTTTCTCTCTGGGGATGGAATTTCTGTATTTCCTACATGAGTAGGAGGGCTCCTAGCTTTCCCTTTCAGATTAAATTCTCAGTTAACTTTGAGAACAAGAGTTTGATTCTAAGAAAAACCCAATGAATGAAACTTAAAAAAAGTATTTCCATAGTTAGCAGCAGTACAAATATGTGGTGATGATTTTGAAACTTGACAAAAAAACTGGAGACAGAGGAGGCCAAAATCACCTAGAAATAGAAGGTCAATAAAAAACTGCTACACCTATTGTTATTTATAGCCAGAGTCTACACGAGCATTTCAGTTTTTGAGGTGAATATGTTGAAACTTTTCTCTGCAGAATACATTGAAAATATATGTTCTCTGTGGGAGTCCAGAGGACCTTGGATTTTGAACTTTTGGAAAAGTGTACTTTCCTATCACATTGAATTTCCGTTTCTGTTTCTAGCACACTACCAGCGTCATGCCTCTGCCTGAGGTTTTGGTCAATCGTAACACAAGTGATACAGAGAGAGGGTGTGAGGTGCTGTGAGAGACCCTTGCAGGTCTGAGGATGAAAACCAGCCATGATAAAAACATGTCAGTCCCCTAAATACCAGAATGGTCAATTGTTCACAATTCCATTTCAGATCTGGGTTATACTAGTAGAAGAAAAGACCCCTTTGTCCCTGTTCTTGTCCTTTGAGAGTGACATGGGAACAGACCCAGTCATTTTACATCCCGGGTTACCGGAAGATAAATACTGCAATCAAAGCAAACTCCCATTCCATTACCTTTACTCACTCTTTTATACAGCAATGTTAGACGGTTAATAATAATTTTACTAGATTCATTCTCTGTTTAGATTACATCAGCCTCTGCTGGTTGTAAGAGTGAACAATAAAGTCGGTCCTTTATATTTCATGTTAGTGCAGCATTTGGCTCCTGTCATACACATGCATTGAATAGTGGCTTTCCTGCACAGAGTATTGATTAGCCATGAGCTGGAGTCTCTTTTGAGTAACTCTATACATAAAGCTGTGATCTCAAAAAATTTACCTCCCAGGTTGTCTGAGTTCACCTTCTAGGTTTGAAATGCATGACTGAACAACTTCTTGTAGTCATCTTGCTTGGTAGCTCTCATCCCTGCTAGGGTGTTCCACGCTCTGCTCTGATTTTTCTGTCCTAGGTCATATCAGAAATCTTGGTGGACCTTTAGACTAAGGAGAATGTTTTGGCAGCAGAAATGAAAATATGTCCCCAATATACTAAATTGTGGTGTCAAGGTGTGCAGTTTCAGAATGTACATCTTTCATTCTTTTTCACATATGACTTGAGATTTCAGAGTAAGTACTTGAAGGTTTGAACGTATTCCCACTGAAGAAACCACATATTCTGCAGCTCTACTAAAAGATCTTCTCAGGCAAGAGTACGTTACTGCCACATGCCTTGATGTGTGTTTGCAGCTTTTAACTCACCGAACAGTGAGGCTTTTTTTTTTCCCCTTTTCCTTCCTTTATACTACCTTAGCATCTTAAAAATTCCGCAATTCTTGCTAGATTTGCATGGCTTATGACTGTGTGAAAAAAAATCATTTGCTGAAAAATGTGCCTTTATTCTTCACAAAGCAGATATGAATTTGCCAGTTGTGGACTATGACTCTTACTACAAAATCATTCTCAGGATTCAGGAAATTAAATTGAATTTCATCTCCTGAGAGTGAATGTCTGTTCTCACTTCGACCTCCAGAGACGGTCTTAACCAGAATGCTGTGGAATGCCAGTATGCAGCATCTCCTAAATATTTTCTGCCACTAGTCCTACTTTTTCTATACCATTATTATATGATCTCATAGCAAACATTTCTATACTTAGGATGGTTCTAGCTATTATGCTATCATGCTTCTTGAACTGAGTGGAAGAACATCAGGGCTGAATCTCTTCAGACGAAAAGGCAGCTGAATCAAAATCTTCCATATGCTGGGTAAGTTTCCTAACTCTGGATGACAAGCTAAAAAATTAAATGGAATTTCTGATAAGATCAATGCTCTTCAGTTTTGCGAATACTTCTAATCTTTTGCTGGATTCTGCTCTTGAATACAAACCCCACATTTTTAAATTTTGTTGAACTGAATACCTTCTTGGTTAGCTGCAACAATCAAAAAGTGTAACTTCTTGCATAGTCCCTGTGGTAATCTTCCATGACATCCTTATAGCCCGGCAGGGGTGAAAAGAAAATAGTTAAGATGATAAAGCAAAGCCTTGTATGTGACACGCTTCTAGGCAAGAATAGTTTATGTAGGTCTTGCAACTATCAAGATGGGTACAAAGCTGTCTGCAAACTACAAAGAGAGTAAAGTATCAATGGCTCACTCTCAAATGTGGGAGGATACATTCTATAGAGCTCTGCAAGGATCTGCCCTACATCTATGTTACAGTTCTTGCTAACAATCTGGATTACAGAATAGAAATTGTTTATTAAATTTGTATATGACAGTGGAAAACAGGCTTAAATTCAAAGTGATTTTGACAAACTGGATAAACATTGTGGAAAAAAATGATGATATTCAGCAGAGTGCAAAAGGGAAATGTATTCATCTACAGTGATAGAAATAGGAACAATTGAGTTAGGTGGTAGTCAGTTTGAGGGAAAAGAAATCAACCAGAGTTTAAATTGTATCACAAAATTGTTATTAGTTAACAGTGTACTGTTGTTACAGCCAAAGCTTTTGTTCCACATGGAAGCATGGAAAGTTTATACGCATGCATAATTATCCTCTTATAAACATTTGTGAGGTCCCAAGTAGCCTATTACATTCAGATTTGGACATTGCACTTTAAGAAACATACAAATCAGTTGAAGACAGTCCTGATGAGAGCACTAGGAGACAGCTGTGGAGGTGTCCTGGAGTGCCTATGGAACAGTATCTGGAAGTGGGCTTTAACTGTGTAAAGACTGAGGGGAGTACTCTGATTACTCTCTCTTTGGGGGCTAATGTAATACTCCAAAATCACAGCAAGGAAGATTCAGATTAAACATTAAGGAAAAGTCTGTAACTGCAAGTCAGAACAGATTGCCTGAGGAGGCTGTAGTGGTGCTATTGCTGGAGGACTTCAGAGTGGGTTAGACAAACACTTGTCAAAAATGACATAGATGGAGTTGATCGTGCCTTGGGGCAGAGCCATGGAGGAGATGACCTCGCAAGGTCCCTTCCAGTCCTACTTTTATGTGAAGAGCATTATGATGTTTCCTCCCACCCCATCTTCAGTGTTCAGAGTTCTTCCCACAAGCTTTCCTTTGTCATCAGCTACTCTCCTAAAAATAACCTTTAACTGCCTCTTTTACTATTTAATGCACATGTAGGAAATGCTTTCTGCAGAAGACAATTCTGTGGATGGACAAGATTGATCTCACCTGTGAAAAAGGACAAAACTACCGCTCATCATTTGTAGAGGTGCACTTTGGTTACAGAAAGAGGGTTCTCACTGCGGCATTTAGACCCAGGCATTCAGAAATATTTTAGCTATGGACAGAAATACGGACTGTGATTGACTTTGTTTTTCAGTCTTCATCCTAGACACATTAACCTTGCAAGTCTGGTACGCATCTCCCTGCTGTTTGATGTGACAAGCTGAAAGGGCACAAGGTTCTAGAAAACTTCACCTGTCTAAGTGTCCTCCTGTTTTGCGGAGAGGAGTCAGTTTGAGAAGAAAGGGTAATTGCACCACGCAGTCAGAGCGAGCAGCTGAACTCGGACCAGAAGCCCAAACGGGTCTGACGCAAAAACCAGGGTAGAGTCGGCAACGGGAGCGACATCGCTTTGAACGTCTCCTTCCCTCGTTGCTGTTCGCGGCTCCGCGGTGCGGGGAAGGCAGGGGCTGCTCGGGAAAGGCGGCGCTGCGGGGGGAGCCCGGACAGCCCCCGGCAGGTGAGCGCCCCGGACAGGGAGAGGCCCGGGGGGGCTCCCAGCGCGCTTCCCCCCCGCGCTTCACGTAGCGCCGTGGAGGACGGACCGGAACGGGAATTGCAAGCCCCGTCCCCGGTGCGCGGCGGCAGCGTCAGCAGCGCCGCCCGGCTCCGGCCCGCGGTCCCCACGCCGGGGCCGCCCCCGCAGGGCTCCGCTCGCTGCCCCTCCCGCCGGGGCGGACAGGCGCGGTGCCAGCGGCCGGCACACACGGGGCGGCCGAGGATGGGGGGGGAG
>WKFP01014381.1:1189703-1206656 GCA_011057875.1 Pterocles orientalis
TAAAAGTTAGTTTTTCTTTTTTTTTTTTTTTTTTTTTTGTCATTGAAATATTATGTGTGTGATATGTGTCCTGACTTACCTCTTCTTTTGACAAATTCCCAAGGCCAGGGTGTGTGGATACTGAATTATGCTGATAAAACTTTTAATTTCAGTTTCATGTTCTGTGGAGGAAAAACAACAATGCCGTGCAACCAGCAGGATGTAATCCTAGTCCAAACCTAGTTCTGTGATGCTGTCTAAAGTCAGTGCTACTTTACTTGGCTACAGTAAGGCTTTACCCTTGTTTGTTTATATACTTTCAATATATGAAAAACAACTTCACCTAAAGGAACCATATTTCCTGAAGCAGGTTTCCAGTGTCCATAATATAGGTGAAAAGTATAGTAAGAGATGTTTCTTTCTGTGTAAATGGCATGCCAGTGTGGTTGGCTGAAAGGAGAGAGTTCTAGTGAAGTGAGCCCTAATGCATTTCAACTTCATTTGGTACTTTTTTCCTTCAGTTGTCATCTCCCTGCTTCCTGGTGTCAATTTTCCTCACTTAAAATTGGATTGAGCAGCAGCATCTCTTAGTATTACTGAAATGCTTCATGATGTGTAAAGTAAGGAAAAAAGGTAGGTTTCTGGCTTTGTTTCGCGTACGCTTTGGCGCAGTGGGCCATGCTGCTTTAACTCCCTGATTTAGGCACATCTGCTGGAGGGGCTCTCAATGGTGTTGGCCCTTTTTATGTTGATGCATGCACAGTACTCGGAGCAAAGACCAAAATACAGCCATGCTGTGAGGGGAAAGCCTTGTTCCATGGAATAGTGTCACACTCTCTTTCCGTTGTTCTGTGAATTCTGCATTTCTGTCTGGTTAGCCTTGTGATTAGACATTTCCCTTGGGATATGTGAACTATGGATTTAAATTGACTCTTTAGGATAAAGAGAACTTAGTACTTACAAATCCTGGGCCAGCACAGTAGTTGGCAAACAAGCACGAAATCCACTTTCCAAGCCTGCTGGCTGAGAAAGTGCTAACTGTGGCTCCTAATTCCAGGAAGCAGTTTGAGCCTGAAATTTGCTTGTAGACAGTCATTGGTTTCGGAAGTCTGTGAAAGAGGTGAAAACTTGCATTTACCCCAAAGTGCAGTATTTTCGACTGTTTAGTACACAGGCTCTGATAATTATAATTGTTCCAGTGCAGTTAACACTGTTTACTCACTACTGATGCCAGTAAAGTACAAAGCTTGGGCCGATGAATTGTATTTCTGGAGGTGCGTAAAAGCTGCATCTTGAAAGTGAAACTTTCTTCCCCCACCTCATAGCTGTGTTCCCCTTGCTTGTCCAGTTGATTTCAACAGCTACAATATCTTGTATTAAGTATGATTCAGTTAGGACAGAAATAGACACATTTCCTGTTAATTCAGTGTCAGGACAGTGTCATTTGTTTATGGCTTTAGTTCCACTGTCACAGTTACTTACCTTTGCTTTCACCAAAAACTTGTGAGGTAGGAGAGTTTTGCTTCTCTTTAACGGAGGGATAAAGTATAGAGTGACAAACACACCCAAGTCTATAAGAGCAGCTGCTTGACTATTGCTAACATTAATTTGTACTATTTTGGAAGAACATGGGGCCGATCACAAAAAGTACTGATCAAGTGAAGCCTTGCTTTCTATGCTCAGCTTCTCAGTTCCTATGCCTGTGCTGTTCCGAGCAAGTCCTCGTTTCTCTCTCTGGAGCAGCAGCTGGGACCTGGTGCGTTCAATCCTCTTTTGTTCTGCAACCCTGTTCATTGCTGTGCTGGTGTGTCAGCTCCAAGAGCCCTACGGCATGGCAAAGCAGAGCTTAGTGTCTAAAATGCAATGCATTGGCAATCTGTGTTTGCCATTTAAGTATTTAACTGTCATGCAGTTGAAGAAGTAAATTACAGAAGTGTTACCTGAATTGTACAAGTATAATTTTATTCCCCTCTATTTATTGGAACCTACTGAGGAAAATATCATTTGAGATCTAAAACCTTTGCTGCTCTTAAGATACAATATTATTTTTGGCAATTAAAGGTATGTTTCTGTTGTTTTCAGTGTACCAGTGGGAGCCCTCCTGTGGTTAATTTAATACTTATCAATTTTCATGAATGTTACTAAACAGAGTATATCTTAGAGAACTGAATGGGCTGGTTTCTATATTTAGTTTTCTTTCCATTTAACTTGGTGTTTGTAATGCATTCCAGCTAATGTTATTTTGTGTAGTTACCTTTTTTTTTTTTTTTAAGGACAGTCATTTCAGATTAATCCATATCAAAACACAAGGTCAAGAAACCTCTGTGCATGCCAACATTTGGACTTGCAGAAAGACCACTGCGGTGAGGGGGACTACATGGCCTTATTGAAGCAGTGGGATGCAAGATTGCTTACTGATTAGGGGGGCATACCCAAGCTCTGTTTTGTCCCCTCACTGAGACATGGTGCTTGCATCTTCCCTAGACTTCCTCATCTTCCCCTGTTTGGGTCCGGGGAACTGCAGTGGTACTGTAGGTGTGTCCTCGTTGGGAGCCAGACTGCTCTGTGCCACTGCATGTGCTGTTTGGTGGAGGTGCAACTGTGTGTGTAGGCAGATGTCTGTTCACATAGAATCACAGAATGGTTTGGGTTGGAAAGGACCTTAGAGATCATTAAGTTCCAACCCCCCTGCCATGGGCAGGGACACCCTCCACTGGACCAGGTTGCTCAAAGCCTATGTAAAGACACATGTAAAAGAAAGAACAATTCAGCTTTTGTTTTCTTCTTTTTTTTTAATGCTCAGACAGGTAACTTATGGTCTTTGTCTAGCGATAGCGCTGATGCACACATTTATAGCAATTGACTTCAGCAAAACTGAGTGTTTGCTAACTATTTTAATGGATTGAGGCCAGGAGCGACATGTTTGGTTACTTTAAATAAGGCTGAAAAAGTTAACTTAGAAGTTGACATGTTAAATACAATGCAGCTCAGGAACCCTGAGCTAAAAATCCTACCTCTGTCGTGAATATTCCTTGCTGTCAGGAGATCCAATTACGCTGACTGTAAGAAATAGCAGTTCCAGTTTTTTAATGTTTCTTTAAAATGTGAAAAGGCTTTATTAGGAAATGTCAACCTGCTAAACCAACTCCTTTCTGAGAATTCCAGTGTAAACTGGTTTTTAAGGTCCAACTCTGTTGTGATTCATTGGTTTCCAACTGGTTTTAACAATTGTCACATTTGGATGAGTTTCACTGGGTGATGGGCTTAGCTGGGTAATCTTCCTCAAAATATGTCTTTGACAGAGAAATGCTTTCCCTCTTCTTTGTGAGAAAACACTACAGAAGAGACCTACTTGAGGAGGTTTGCTCAGGAGGTAAAGGAGAGGAAGAAATCTATTGCAGGAATTTAACAGGGTTTCATGCTTCTCTTCCAAATTCTTCACCTTAATTTCTATGATTTTCACACATCTTTCTTCACAGAGAAGATGACAGGACTCCAAGTCTGTGCAGACACCTGGTGATTCAAGTCAGCTATTTAATTGCCAAACTAATAGCGATATATTAAGAGAATTGTAGAAATAAAAATTGAGGTGTATGTGCAGCTAACATAGGCATATATAAGCTATGATGTCCCACGTTTTTCTGGATGTTTGTACTCTGCAGGATCGGAGCTGCCTTGTGCATGTTCAAGGTAGTGTTTCACAGGAACAATGTTATCTTACGCTGACATTTTAAGATCTCTTGGCAGATCTAATTGAAGGAATTTCCTGTTCCCTTGTTCTCGTGGTCAATTCCTGTATATTGAAGACCTCTGCCCTCCCTTTAGGAAGTAGTCACTATCTTAAATGGGAGGCTTTCATCTTGGCCACATGTGGATTTAACAGATAACTAAGCATCCCTTTCCCCCGTCACCTCCAGCTGTTGGTTACCATCCAATGCCTGATTTTTTCAGTCAAATCACTGGTGACAGGACATAATGGCATTTGACAGATGCTCCATTGGATCATCTGAAACTACCTCCACAACAGTTTAAACCCATCTGCCAGACTTTTCCCTGAAGTAGTTAAAGAGTATTTTGCATGTCTTCTGCAGAGCCATGTGAGCAGTAAGCCCCGTGAGAGCTGCAGCAGCAAGGAGTTTGGAAATTGGTGGCACCTGGCACTGCCGTGAATGTACAGTGCCCTGAAACTTCTCTGATTTGTGCCAGCTGAAAGTTGCTGTGCCCAGTGCAGTTTCCTACACTTTGCCAGATTTTTTTTTAATGCCAAATAGATAGTACACATTGGACATAGTAGACTAGAAAATCTGTCCCATACAACTTAAATATTTCGTCGATCAGCAATAAACCATTGATTCTGTGCTTAAGATGCATTGGCGATTTAACAGTTTAATTCTGTGCTATACAGTGGTTTATGACAGGATGCGAGACTGCGAAGAGTTTTAGCTAGGCAGAGTAGTTATCTGAGGTAGAATTTGATCAGGACACCAGTGTTAATCCATGGTGCTTTAGAAATTGGATTGCTCACTGAAGTGTATAAGTGTAGATTTATCAGAGTAACTTAAGGTGCTCATTTGCTTAAAGCATAATTTTTCATGCTTGTACTGAAAATAGAATAATGGATGAGTTTATTTAGAGAATTTTAGCCTGTTTACTTATTGTCAGTCTCTGAAAATAGTTTTCTATAAATTAAGTACTAGGATAATAGAAACAAATGTTTAGGACAAGCAAGCACATTTTGTAGCCAGACGCTGACAAGTTCTGTTTATAGATGAAGACAGGGAAGAGCAAGGGCTCCCTGTGTCTCTCTTCAGAGCCGATGTCTGGGAAATACAGGCCCTGCATGTGTATTCCTGCAATCTTAACAGCTTCTGTGGTATGAGATAAGTATTTTATCCCGTATGTTTTTGCCTCTCTGCGGTTAAAATAGTCTAGTTTTGCACTAGGTAACATAATTATTTGCCACAGGCAGTTTGTCTTTCTGTTTTGTCATTCAGTCCCTGGGATAGAAGTTGTGCTTGGAATGTAACATTTGGGTAATGCTGCTAAAAAGCCTTATGTGGTTATATCAGAGAAGGAGAGGTCAAATAAATGAATATATGCTTGGAAGGTTTGGGATATTCCTGCCTATGAGAGTTAGCTCCGACAGATATTGGCAACAGAAATCTCTCTTTTCCACAGATCAGCTATACCGTTGGCAAAATTTTGGCAGTCCTTGGCAAAACCAACACAGATGCAGCAGTAGTTAGAGCTAGATAACTTGAGAAGAGACTGTAAATTGTACCAAATTCTGTGTTGAACCAGTATCCTTCAGTGGTCCACCAGCTCTGAATCATGCCTTGTGCATGGTTTGATGCAATAGTTCACGTACGTAATTTTTTTTACATGATAGGCAAAATACCCGCTGTGGTTCTTCAATGGGGAAAGCCCTCTTATTTTCAGCATAGCAACAAAACTCCTGTCTCTTGCTTCTTTTTCTTCTTTTTGTTTGCTTTTTTGGGGGAAAACCACATTTCAGTTTCATTAATGTTTTTGATGTCTCATTTGACTGCTGGATAAGTTATTATCTTGTATCGCTTGAATCTTGGAAATTTTTAGTTTGCTTTTTCTACAGAGTGATAGTTTCACATTAGCACGGAGAATGCATGAAAAGACACATTAATGCTGTCCTACAAGAAATATATTCCTATTTTTCAGGCTCTGATAAATGGCTACATTTTAAGTTGCCTTTAATATGGATAGAAGATGAATGACAGGCTTGAATGGATGTTGTTTTTCTAGAATTGCTCAACATAAACTAAATTGGCAATCAAATTGCTGATGAAACTTTGCAGTTATAACACCAGTATAAAAATGTAAATCCAACACTTTTATGACATTAAGTAACAAATTCTCCATTAAAGTTACAAAATTGTTAGTCGCAGCATACGTGGACATAAAAAGTACTTGGCGTGGCTGTAAAGATTATCTGAAAACTCAAAAATGATGTGCAAAAGCCTCACAGCAAAATATTCCTGCATTATATTTAACCTGTGTTTCATATCAGATAAAATATTTTTCAGCATAAGGGCATTCTTGATGTAATTCCCAATGACAGTGAAGCGGTGGGAATTTCTCCAAATACATGGAGACACTCATTCTAATGATGGTCAGATTTTATTTTTATGTATATTACTTCTTGATCTATGTAGCGGTCTGAGAGAAGAGTGATTTTTAACTCTCCATTTCTCCTAAAGCAATCAATTTAGAGATACAAGCCCAATGAAAGTGCAGCCAGAACATACATTTTAGCCCATGTTTTGATAATGTGAGAATGAAACTACATTCACCTCCACCAACTGCCTATACTAATGGAATTGAAAAATGAAATTGAAAGCTGTCATCTTCAGTGCTGTGAACAGACGTGCCATGTGTGAAGGAAGGGTTGCAGAGGAGGGCAGGGAACTTCTGGAGCTCTGTTAGGGAAAGCAGCAAAGCTACAGAGGCGTGGGAAATAAATCTGACGGGAAGCACAGATCCCTACTTTATCTTTCCCCATCTTCCCTGTCTCTTTGCTTCATGAGGAGAGGATGCACCAAGAGCGTTAAAGATGCTGAGGTGTTGTTTAAACCATCCATACACAAAGCACAGAGAGAAACTGCTTGACAAAGAGTTGTTATTAACATGAGTCTTACTTTTTATAAAACTGAGATGGTATCTCAGCAAATTTCTACACAGAAATTCCAAGTGCTGCGGTGAGCTGACCCCACACAGAGTAATAGTGCAGTCACTGAAAATAAAGGTGTTTTCTTTGAAGGTACTTCAAAATGAACAAGTGAGAGAAATTTTTCTTCAAATGCTTAAGACGCAAAACAGATGTCTTCTTCAGAAGCAATGAAGAAAAATTGTATTTTATATTGAGAGAGGGGAAATGGAGATGGCATCATGCTAAGCAGCAACCTGCTTCTGCATCTGGAATGGATGTGCATGACAAACACAAGAGATCGAGCCCAGGACACATGCATTTATTGCCTGTACACGTTGTAACCCCTTCAGACAGAGATCTTAGAAAAACTTGCCTTTTTTTGTGTTGTAGTAACATTTGTTCTGTGACTTATGAGAGCAGTATCTTACTGAATTGAGTTTAAAACTAAAATTCAGTGAGTTGGGACTCTCCAGTGCATTTGAAAGAAATTGTTACGAGACTAGATTCTTCAGAAATGGTTATTAGTGTGGGCTTTGAGTTTTTCCCCTTTATTTTTGCATACATATACACACACATACACCCATGCACATATATGTACATGCATGTGTATATTTGCTTATGGGCAGGAGAAGGAGAGGAGACCATTCTTTCCTACAGGGGAAAGGAGTTCATTGTTCTTAATTTAACATGGCCTAACAATATTATGAGGAATGGAATGATTTTGTGAAAGACACCATGCAAATACATGGGAAAGTATATGTTTATGAGTATAAATTCAGTACCATCTACAGTGTCTTTGGCATTTTCCTTCTTTTTTTTTTTTAATAAGTGTGGATTTTTGGTTTGTTTTTGTCTCCTCACCCTCTTTATGCACAGATTGTACGTGGGCTGGCTTTGTGTTAGGTTTTTGAACACTGATAACTTTAGGCAATCTACTGAACTTTTTTTTCCTCTCTACTTCTAAGTCTTGGCATATGTAGGCAATAAAGATGTGGGCTGGTTTCATTGGTGCCCTTGATTTTTTTTCCCAATCTTTCCTGTTAGTTGTTTCTACTCTTTAGACACATTTCTTTAGGAGACCATACACAGGTTTGTTCAAAAAATACTTGCCCAAGGCTGCTGTTTTTACAATATACTTTGCTAACCTGCTTTTCTCTTGACATGTATGATCTGACATAATCATTCATTTAGTAACCTTTTTCATATTGCAAATTTATCTCCAGTTTACTGATCTGGTTGTTAGAGAGACCAGCTATTCTCTTAATGATCATGGAGAGTGAGAAGCTGCCAGAGTTGTAGGGTGGAAATGACAGGAAGGAAACATTGCTTCAGAAGAATCCTGGGAAGGAATAAATACCCTTTTATTTTTTGGGGTTGTTACTAGTCTAAAGTACTTCCAAGGTGCTTGAAAAGTAAGATGCCCCTGTTTCCTAGTTACGGATCATAAACAATGATCTGTGGGATCAATAGCCAGTGTTTGGAAGATTCATTGTAATGGACAGAGTTTATGTAATGGAAGAGAGAGAAAATAAAAACTGGGGAATTTGGGATAGGATACAGGCAGAGTTGTACTGCTATAGTTAGAGATCTCTCCACATAATCTTCTGTCTTTCTTCATCTAGCCCTCTGGAGTAAAATGTGGATAAATACAAAATAATGTATATGGGGAAGTAAATAATCCTAGTTTTACATATACAGAAATAACTTTCAACATAGTAATTGCTACTCAGGAAGGAGCTCTTGACGCTTATATTAGTTTTATGAAAATGTTAGCTTTCATTTCAGAGGATAACGCTATGACTACAGTGGAAATTCATGGTATTCTCTCAAATACTGTGTGCAATTCTTGTGCGATCATAATAATTGCAGATAGGGTGGAAAAGATACCTATCAAGGGTGACTGAATTAAGTAAAGGCCTCATTGTTGAATGACTGATGAGAAGACTGAGAATGCAATACAGGTATCTGAGAAGAAGGTAACACAAAAAAGATATGCAGGGATCATTTTATTCACTCTCTCAGTAGAAAGCATGGCATCAAATTAAATAGTATACCAGGGTCAAAACAAATGACAGGTACAGGTCTCTGTACAATAGGTTGCTAAGACGTGGAGCTTTCTGAACCAGGGATTGTGGATATTAAAAGCTTACATGACTTCAGGAAACAATTGGATATATTTGTGGAAGAAAAATCCATTAGGGCTAAAGAGAGCACCTCTGGCTTGCAAAGTCCTTGAACCACCAGTTGCTGCAGGCTGGAAGGGTATTGTAGGGAAGTGGAGTTGTTTGTTTGCTATGCGTTGTCTATCTTTAGGATTTGCTGTTCATCCCTGTCAGATAGTTGGCTAGATGAACCTTTCTGTAGGACTTTTACAGAAGTAATTCATAAACTAATAATGTGCGAGGTAAAGTCATCTATAGTAGCTGCTGATGGGAAATTAAGTTGTGGAAGAGGAGGAGATTTTGGATGAGTTACTCAGTGCTGGAGGGTGTTCTGGTAAGCCAGAAAGAGTAATAAATGCCAGACAGATTCAGTAGTGACCACAATCAATTTGAGGTGCGGCACACTGAGAAAGCATGCACCTTAGGCTAAGTGTATCTGTAGCAATATGGATTTTCTTGTTATAAATGCATGTCTTAGTGCCTTACTTAATATTTGAGGGAGGCTAAAGACACAATTTCAAGATTCTGAACTTTAATTCATACATACAGGGGCACTGATCCCTATCATCTCCATCATGTTCAATATGGTAGAGGGTCAGAGGGAACATCTTAAGTCTGAGATTGTGGTATTGTGTCAGTATATGTGGAACATCCTGGAAGGACTGTGGTTTTTGTTTCAGGTTGTTTTTTTTAATACTGAAGGGAAATATTTGCCTACATTGATACATTGCATATAAAGAGGAGGTTATGGCCTTTAAATTGCTCTATGGAATATTTGCAGAGCTGTACATTCATTCCCATGTAACTTGTACTTTTGAGTATGTATAGATATGAATGTGATGTTTTGCTATTTCTAAATGGTCTCCATTGTCTTGCTATTGAACTTTGTTTGTTATCAAGGTTGTATTTTAGATTTAAGTGTGAATAGAATCTACCACAGGAACTTAACTATATAGGAATAAAGAAGATATCTTTTCTCTCCCCCCACCTCAGTAGAGGTTACTTACAGGAAACCTTATTCATTAGGATTCTAAAGGCTGTGCTGGTCAGGGATTTGCCAGGTGCTTACCAGAACACCACTTAAGAGTTTGCTATTTTGCTGACAGTAACTGGTGAAGATAAAAGCTCATCTCTCTTTTTACCTTTTTTAAAATATTTTTTTAGTGAATAGTGTAATTTGAAGGTGCTAATGCAAAGCAGTGCGTCTAAGATGGAAAACGTGTTTTTAGGGAACTCTCCTGGAATTTAGTTTTGTAATCATGAAATGGTTTGGGTAGGAAAGGACCTTAAAGACCATCTAGCTCCAACACCCTTGCCATGGGCAGGAACACC
This sequence comes from Pterocles orientalis, assembly GCA_011057875.1. Taxonomy (NCBI): domain Eukaryota; kingdom Metazoa; phylum Chordata; class Aves; order Pterocliformes; family Pteroclidae; genus Pterocles; species Pterocles orientalis. The sequence goes on from WKFP01014381.1 coordinate 1,199,859, forward strand.
TCCCATGAGACCAGCTTGCTCAAGGCTTCATCCAACCTGACCTTGAACACTTCCAATGATGGGGTGTCCACCACTTCTCTGGGCAACTTGTTCCAGTGTCTCAATACCCTCATCATAAAATGATTTCTTCCTTATGTCCAATCTAAATCTACTCTTTTTCAGTTTAAAATTGTTGCCCCTTGTCCTGTCACTACAGGCCTTGGTAAAAAGTCTCTCTCCATCTTTCTTATAAGGCCCCTTTATATTTTGAAAAGCCACAATAAGGTCTTCCTGGGTCATTGCATACTCATTTACTGAAACCCGCTCCTACACTGCACTTTTATGTGTGATGTAGAAACTGGTTTTCTCTCTTTCCTGAATACATGCCTGCTATGTAGTCCTAACTTGTATATACAAGTTGCAGTGTGATACTATTAATTGTACGGTTGACCAGGTGTCAGGGCTTGAGTTTCAGAATTACACGAGTGCTCCCAGAATATTTAATAGTAAAACAAAAGGATTTTTAAAAAAGATAGTCTTCACTGCCATCATCCTCATTATAGGGGTAAAGCTCCCATTGCCTTCAATGGGAACTGAGTTTTGTAATCAGTGCTGTCAGTCACCATCTGGACTGACTTTCTCTTTCACATCTGAATTTTACTGGAGAGTCTTTCCTTTCTGGGATGCCATCTGTCAGGCAGTTTTTTTTTAACTTGTTTCCAGCATCAACCTTTGTACCTTCTTTCATGTCATCTTTTGTGCTCCAAGCAACTTCTCAATTCTTCATTGTCCCTGCTGTTTTCAAAATACATTTTGAACACTGGTGTACACAATGAAGTACACTAGCAATAATAGCTATTACCAAATCCTGGGCAACATCACAATCATCTGAAGAAAATCTGTCAGGAGGCCAAGGCTTGGAAAGTGTTGACCCCAAACCCTTTCCTCATCCCTACAAGTGATATTTCAAGGCAGTGGCTGAGGGAGTTTGAACCCCTGATTACTTTGAGTCTTTGCTGCGAATAAAAGAAATCTGATAGTATGGCAGTTAACCTAACAATAGTTTACAAAAGTATCAGCTCTTACAAGTTTTAAAATAGGGTCAAGTAGCATTAATCTAGCAGTATAACTGTTTTTTGAAAGGCTTTTACTCAGTAAAGCCATATTTAGAAGACTTAAACCTGTAGTTTTGAGCTGATGGTTGCTAACAGTTCTGCATATAGTGTTTTCACCCTGATAATGTTAAGTGCCAACAATTTGTTTGGCACTTTATAAGGAAATAGAATGAAAAGCGTGAACCCAAAACATAAGAATGTATTAGAAATAATAAATACATAACTTCAAAAAAAATAATTTTTGAAATTAAATCCAAGTTAAGTTTAAAAAGGGGTGCATCTTCTTAATGAAATAAAGATCGGTAGTTAGCATGTGGTTTAATTAATGAGTTTTAAATATAATTTGGACATGATATTCACTGTAACTCATGCATGGAGGAGATTTGTATGTATCTGAACAGCAGCTTTTCTTCCAAGTGATTTCAGGGATATGATTTTCCCAAACAAAATTTGAGTCAACTCTTGTTGGTTTATGAATTTGATTTGAACTATAAACAAGGATGATTTGGAGTTTCAAAGAGATAGAAAAAGCAGTCATCTTTATAGAACTAGGTTGTTTTGGTGTATATATTAAAAAAAACACCCAAGCTCTCTCACATTGTGACTAGACAGCCTACAGGTAGAAACAAACCAATTACTGTATTCATATTGTGTTAATTCTCAAAGGAGAACATCTAGTATGATGAGCCCTGCTTATTTAAAATGTTAGAAAATATGGCAACAGACAATGTAACAGAACATCTAGTATGATGAGCCCTGCTTATTTAAAATGTTAGAAAATATGGCAACAGACAATGTAACAGAACATTAAAAAAGAGATTTTACAGGGTCAAGGTTTGCCAACACCTTACCATGCTGTATTTGCTCATGGTTATTTTGTATAAAAGTTAATAGTAGAAGACTCTGTTGGAAAAGTATAACTACGTTGCAGAATGATTAAAAACTAACATGCAATATCTGTAGATATTTTTGTTTGTTTAAAGGTATTGAAATGAGAATAAGCAATATTCTTCCTGAGAAGCTAAGCTGGCATAAGGCACGTGCATTTTTCCAGGTGTCAAATCCATTTCTTGCTGGGAAGCGGTGTAATTAACCTCAAGTACTGGCTTGGCCCTAGGAGGCTGAGGCTCTATTAATGACTTTTCAGTTCCTCTGTTTACGGTGTCTAGCTTATCACTTTGTCTCTCTATGATTAGCTTCCCTTATTTTTAAGATGCATCTAGGAAAAACTCCTCTGGAAAGCAGTTTTCAATTGCAGGTGAAGAGAATGGTGTGCAAGAACCAGATGACTAATAATGAATGTGTGACTGATGTTATTGCGTAGTTTACCTGACAATGGTTTGTTTAAGGCTTTTTGCTTTCTGATAGGTGCTGCAGGGAGCTGGCTACTTATGTGCTTTTTTCCCCTAGAATAAGATAGTTATGATTATCTTACACCTTCAACTGTATGGTGTTATTCTTGTACTGTTCCTCCTTGAGAGGAAAATGAAGAAATTTGTCTGACAGAAAAGTTACGGTGGTTAGTGAATTGCTTTTTTTCAGTCTTACATTAAATCTTCCAGGTTCCTCAACTGACCAATGTGAACTATTTCTGTTATGGAAAGCTGTCTGTTTCCCTCATTTCCCTCTTCCTTCTAAGCAGCCAAATAAGTATGGGGGGAGGGAGGGAAGTATAATTTGAACTTTGCCATCAAATTTACTTGTGATGTCTTTCTGCGGAACAATAATAGGTGGTATCAAGGATCAGGAATCTGTCTGTAGTATATCAGCTTTCAGCAGCTCCGATAGTTTACCAGACTCATGGCAAAGCTCCAGCAGCTCCTAATCTGACTTTTCTGCCTGTCTGTCTTGGACTTTTTCTGGTTCAGTTCAAGCACTCTGAGTGGAAATGGGGGAAAAAATTTAAAGTCTGAGGACCAACCGTTGTCCTGTTGTCACCTAACTGCCTCCTTCTCCCCAGTCAAATTCCACTGGACTGTGCCAGCCCTAGCTCTGGTGGCCAGTGAGCTTGTGAGTTCATAACCTGTATAGAAAGATCACATACATGATTAGTTTTTCTTTCCAGGCAGTGAATTGTATACAGTTAAGATGCTGCTTGAAACTCTGATGGAGCAATGCATGGGAGATTTTCGTATGTGCTGGCAAAATTTGTTGTTGCTACAGACTTTGTTGGATGTCTCTGCCTTGAGGGATCTCTTCAAGTATATTTTGTCAGTATCAGGGCTTTCACTTTACTTACTCATGGGCACAATTCCATCATTTTAACTTTTTTTACACCAGGCCTGAGCTGTTACAAGTCATGAATTAGTATTTTTTTTCTGCAAAAGCAGCTAATTTCAAACACCTTCTAGGATACAGTAATCAATTATACATGCAGTCATCAGGGACTTGTAAAAAGACAAGGCATTTAAAAATTGAGGATTATATATAAAGCAAAAGGATTCTGCGATTAGGAAAGATGCTCTAATGGGCCCCTTGTACTTGTCTTTCTTACTTAAGTCTTCTGATGGTACATGGTCTGACTGAACTGCTCCAGATAGCTTAGTGCTGTGCCTGCACCTTAAAATTTCTCTGAAGCAGTGGTTTCCCAAGGAAAGTTCCCCACTTCTTATAGAGGCACTTGAAAAATCTGGCGGTTATTAGGAATTATAAAAAAATCTAGGAAAAATAGGAAAAAAGAAATCTAGGCAGACAATTCCAAGGAGACTAGAGACCTGACATTCCTAGAAAGAAATTGATGGCTTAATATAGAGAGAAGAGGGGGAGTGGAAATAACCAGGAGGACAGACCCACTACTTTTTCTATTAAAGCAGCTGTTTGCAATGGATTTCCTTTTTTTAGCAGTTACGAACACAGTTTTTCAAGACGTGTTTTCAAACTGTTATCAAATTCCTGACAACAATCTAAAATTACTATGTCCAAAATCAGGAAACTTCACAGACAGCAATTCTTTCCAAATATTGCACTGAATCATCTTTACTTTTTAATTGACAAATTTGATGTTATTAATAGGTGTTAATCACAACTTCATCAGTAAGCAGTGTGCCTTCTATTGTGTGGATGCTGATTACAGGTAGTTTTGCAGCTGTTATAATGTGTTAGCTGCTTCAGCAATGCAGAAGATATAATGACAGCTTTACTTTCTGAATTTTTATTTAGTCACGAATCTTTCTCCCTACAAACATTCAGTTCAGGTGAAAGCAAGTCATGATGCTCTGCTATTAATGTGAGAGAGGAGAAGCATGGAGTGTTTTACAAGTGAATAGGATGATGTAGTCTGGGTTCACCAGACCAAAAGTCAGTCTTTAGGGCTGAAATTAGGGGTTTGCAAAGGTGGTTTGAAGTCACAGCCCCTGGAAACTGTGATCATGTTGTCTTTTTAATGTTAACTGTATGAAATAAATGCATAAGGTATCTAAAAGGAGAAAGAAGGCCCTGCAATAACTAGTATTTTATCCCTGCAAAGTAACTAGGAATTGAAATATAGAGGAAGACAAAGAAAACAAGGGAAACAAACAAAAAAAAAGTGTGGTTTTCCCTGAATCTGCTTACCAATTTGCAAAGTATAGGAAATCTGTCATTTTACAATTTGTCTGGTTTAAACCATATGCTTTCCCTGTGTATTTAAATATGTTCTCTTTGAAACTAGTTGTATTTTAGCTTTGGTCTATGCTAAAACCAAAATACTTTGTCATTTTCTCATTGGTTTGTATTACATTAACTAAAAAGGAATTGAAACATACTCCAAATAATTTTATCATTTAGCTTTGAAAGGATATTTTGCCTTACCAGTCATATGATTATAGAACACATTAGTTTTGTATGAGCTCTGCACATGGGCAGGACTTTGAGTAGCAGGGTAGGTCATGAAACTAGTTGGCTTTTTCAGCACTTCAGAATAAATTAAGATAAGCGTGAGGTGCTGAAGGTTGCACTTATGTTATTACGTTCTTGATAAAAGGGGCACACGTCTTCAATCTGTGTGCCTTAAAGCAGCCTGTGATTCTCCTTATGTCTTTTTTTTTCTTCCCTGCTGAAATAAATCTTATTTTTGAGAGATTTTTCATTACATAGCCCCTTATAATAAGAGAAAGATGCAGTGTCTTACTTCTTTAAATTTAAGTTCTGTTTGAAAGCATTATTGCTTTCCTCAAGTTGCAGAGCAGGCTTAAAGAGAACAATAGTCTCTAAAAATAAACATAATATATAACGGTCTCTCAGGCAATGTCAAATGCAACAGAAAAAGAGTGATGAGAGTTCTCCAACAGGAGTTTTAATGAACCTTTTTCCTCTCTTGTGTCAGTCCAAGTTTCATTTATTTTTAAAGCAATTGGTCACAGCTTTCTGTTAGAATGATGGCCTCTTGACTGATTTTGTCAAAGTGCAAAACAATAAGGAATAATAATATTCCCAAACTGGAAGCCAGTAATGAACAAAATTTGAAGTCAGCTAAAATGAAGTACTGAATGAATTTATCTGTGAAGTATACGGAATATAAGTTTTGAGACTACAGGACATGAGCCAACCACTAACTGACAAGGATTAGGAAGAAATAATTTTCCCTGTGGGCATGTTATTCCATAATCATCCATCACAGGAATTCTCTCAAAAAAAAAAAATCCTCTATAACACCTCTTAAAGTTCATATTTTGTAAATATACTGTGGTTATTCCTTATAAATAAAGTGACAGAGGCAAAGAGTTACAAACAAAAGCTAACCGGTGTTTATTTTTAAAAAATTGCATAGTAAAATTTAGTAGCAATTTTTGAAGCTACTATTTTTGAAGCTCAACACACTCTGTGGAAGAGTTACTAGAAGAAGAATGTCAAGAAAATATATTTTTCTTATGCACTTTTATTTCATGCCTCCAAAATCTCAGTAGATAAGTAGGGACACTGAATAGAGTCCTCTAATTATTTCTTTGGAACTTCATGATACAAAAGTCAGCTTATAAACCTTTTTATGGGTTTTAACCAGCTTGGAGCCCTGAGGTAGAGTCTCAACTGATAAAGTACTAGAAATCCACCTTTAGAGTTTGTGAGCTTGTGCTTTGACTTGATCAACTTAAGGCTAGGTCTGAAAAGAGGCCTGACTGTTAGAAGTGCTGAGCATTTCAACACTTAGGACAGCTGCAAAGTGATCTAGAACCCTGTTTGACCCTGAGGATTCAGTGTTTTGATTATATCCTTACTTGTAACTTGCTTAACTTAGGGACGGGGTGGAATGGGCCTGCATGGAAGTAGCTGGAAAAAAATGCTGCTCAGAATGTGGTTCCTTCACTGCATCCTTCTTAAGAAGACAAGCTGAGAGGACATGTAGACAGCTTTCATCAACAGTGATCCCAGAGCCATATTTTAACATCCTTTCTGTAAAGGAGATGCAGTGGTGTTGGGTTGTTTGTTTTTTTTTCCTCAACATTTTTCTCTCAGATGTTAACATAGTGATGAGAGTGTCGTGGGTTAAGCAGAGTAGAGTTAATTTTTTTTTCCTTTTCCCTTCTCTTCATAAATAGCTAGCACGAAGCTATGTTTTGGATTCCTGCTCAGGAGAGAATTGATAAGAGAAGAACAGAGAAGAACGTTTATAGTTATTGCTAGGATGTTGCTATTTGTTCTCAAGGACGAGATACATTCAGCCTCTCTCCTCTCAATAGACAGAGAGAGAGCCTGGCTTCTAGCTTGGGATTTGCTTTTAAGTCAAGAT
>WKFP01014381.1:1214248-1227443 GCA_011057875.1 Pterocles orientalis
GGCTCCGAGGGGACCTAATAGCAGCCTTCCAGTACCTGAAGGGGGCCTACAGGAGAGATGGGGAGGCACTCTTTACCAGGGAGTGTAGTGATAGGACAAGGAGTAATGGGTATAAGCTAAAAGAGGGTAAATTTAGGTTAGACATTAGGAAGAAATTTTTCACTATGAGGGTGGTGAGACACTGGAACAGGTTGCACAGGGAAGTTGTGGATGCCCCATCCCTGGAGGTGTTCAAGGCCAGGCTGGATGAGGCTTTGGGCAAGCTGGTCTAGTTGAGGGTGTCCCTGCCAATGGCAGGGGGGTTGGAACTTGATGATCTTTAAGGTCCCTTCCAACCCTAATCATTCTATGATTCTATGATTCTATGTAGAGAGTGATAAGGTCTCCGCTCAGCCTTCTCTTCTCCAGACTAAACAACCCCAGCTCCCTCAGCCGCTCCTCATAACACCTGTGCCCCAGACCCTTCACCAGCTTCGTTGCCCTTCTCTGGACCTGCTCCAGCACCTCAATGTCCTTCTTGTGGTGAGGGGCCCAAAACCGAACACAGGATTCAAGGTGCGGCCTCACCAGTGCCAAGGGGCACAATCACTTCCCTAGTCCTGCTGGCCACACTATTTCTGATGCAGGCCAGGATGCTGTTGGCCTTCTTGGCCACCTGGGCACACTGCTGGCTCATGTTCAACTGGCTGTTGACCAGCACCCCTAGGTCCCTCTCTGCTGGGCAGCTTTCCAGCAACTCTCCCCTGAGCCTGTAGCGTTGCAGGGGGTTGTTGTGACCCAAGTGCAGGACCTGGCACTTGGCTTTATTAAACCTCATACAATTGGCCTCAGCCCATTGGTCCAGCCTGTCCAGATCCCTCTGCAAAGCCTCCCTCCCCTCAAGGGGATCAACACATTCACTCAATTTGGTATTGTACCGGGAAAGGTTATGGAACAGCTCGTCTTGAGTGTGCTCACACGGCATATACAGGACAACCAGGGGATCAAGCCCAGCCAGCATGGGTTCATGAAAGGAAGGTCATGCTTGACCAACCTGATCTCCTTCTATGACCAGGTGACCTGCCTAGTGGATGAGGGAAAGGCCGTGGATGTCATCTACTTGGACTTTAGCAAGACCTTCGACACCGTGTCCCACAGCATTCTCCTAGAAAAGCTAGTGGCTCATGGCTTAGACAGGAACACCCTTTGCTGGATAAAAAACTGGCTGGATGGCTGAGCCCAGAGAGTTGGGGTGAATGGAGTTAAGTCCAGGTGGTGGCTGGTCACCAGTGGTGTTCCCCAGGGATCGGTTTTGGAGCCTGTCCTGTTTAACATCTTTATCAATGACCTGGATGAGGGGATTGAGTGCTCCCTCAGTAAGTTTGCTGATGATACCAAATATAATCCATTTCTTCTTTGGGGGGCAGCTTCTGAGATGTATGGAAGTCAGTGTCTTGTAGAAATCTTAAACAAAATTTATGTATTTCAAGAAACTTAAGTGAATCCATTTTTTAATGCATTGATATACTATAGTGGGAGAAAGAGCAGTCATCACAGCTGCTAGTCTTCTACTCCTTTGACTTTGCTGTCAGAAATATATGTATCATTTCCCATTGATAGTGATAATTGCGTGGCTCTATACAACCACTTATGAATGGCTCTATACAACCACTTATGCATGTATTTCCTTATGATTTGTCTAAAGGATTTCTTATGCTAAATCTGTGAGTTGAGTGAAAGATGATTGGTCAAAATGAGTATAATTTCTTCAAAATACCAAAGACATTTAGACTTGAAAAATGTGCTGAAAGTCAGTTCCAACACAACTGTTCAGAGCCATTTTTTTAACATTTTCTTAGAGTTTAAAAGAGTAATAATAATAATTAAAAAAAAACAATTAAAAGGTCTTGTCTCTCCTTCCGTTCAGTCTAGCCCAAATTTATGAACTTGAGGTATGTTTGCTTAGCTTGGCTCAGTGTCATTAAAGCTCCGTGAAACATGAGAAGCATTTAGGAAAGGCTTCAGTAGGGTAACTCAAACTTAACCTAGGCCAACTACAGTTTGTGTATACTGTAGATTTTTGGGGCTTTACTGGTTATGTTTGTGAGGTTGCACGCTCATTGTTGCATTTATAGTTCTGAGTTGATATAGATTTTTGAAAAATAACTGGATTTAAAGTAATGCTGATAAAACATATAGTGATTACCTGATTAAAATAAATTACCAATTTATATAATTTATACAAATTTTTAGTTGCTTTAGTGTTGACTTTTTTTCCCTGCCTTTTGCCCATGTTATAACATATTCTGCTTGCATCAAAATAATAAATTGTTTCTGGCTGCATACATATTGTGAGAGGAGGGAAAAAACATTTAAAAAAATTGTTCAGAGGATTTCACAATCTCCTCTAGAAAAAAAAAAATCCAAGTGACTTTAAAATTTTCACTGATGATATTCTGCTGAGTTTGTGAGAAAATAAATTAGTTTCATAGGATTTTTGCAGATAGATCCCTATGCCATTTCAACAATTACTCCTGTTCTTTTTGTATCTGTGTCTCAACGAAGTGACTCACCACCACTGAATCCTTGATTTAATAGTCTGGACTTCTGGTGTTTAGATGGGAATGAATTGATCTGGTTGGTGTCTGACAACTCGTGTAGTCACGGAGATTTTTCAGTGTTAGTCTTTTTTGCTTCTGTACTTAAAAATTTGTACTCTGAAAGAGGAAGTATTTGAGGTATTACAAGGTTAACAGGACGTTAACAATTTTGATTCAGTTTGAGAGTGAAAAACGTGATGTTTGCGAGCTGTGGGAGAGGAGGGGTTGTGTGCAGGACAGAACTGTCACCAAGGTAGCCATGCTGGTGCTGCCTGGCTGCCAGCCCTTTGCTGCAAACACAGCACTCACGAGGAGAAATTTTCGGTTGTCAGATTTAAGTTCATCTTTTGAATAACAGGAGCCAAATCAACCAGAGCATTGTTTTGCCAGTACACACCGAAGAGTTTGGTAGCATGGTGATGCTAGTTTTGAGGGTGTGGGAAATGAGGAGGGATGTGTGTTTATATGTTTTGTGTCTTAGTGGAAATTATTGTGCTGACAATGTTTCAGTGCAAGCCTAAGTGAAACCTATAACTATGGGCTGTACTGAGGATAGAAAGTGTGTTTTACAATGAGAAAGTCAGCTGTCAGGAGCATGGCTTTGGTGAGGAAGTGCTGACTGAAAAATTTACGAATGGCTATTGGCCAGCTCCTGGGGAAACAGGGAGTGTGTGTCTTGTGCCCTCCCCTTTTACCAAAACAGCTGGTTCAGAGTGACTTGGAGGAGAGGTGTTAAGGGATATTAATCCACAGCGTGCTGTCGGCCATGCAGAACTGGAAGAAAGCAGGATCTCTGCCTGATGCTATCCACATCAGCTATGCTGAAGCTGTTTGGACTATGTGCAACAGTGTGTCAGGCGAGGGAAACGTCTGAAGTTACAGACACCAGACACACAGACCAACCAAGGTCATTTAAATCCGGTGTGAAATATCAAAACCAACTTAAATAATCAGGAAGTTGTGGATTGCCTTTCTGCAGGCACTTAATGATACATAAAACCCGTTTAAAGTAAAACAAACTCTTTTTCTACAATGCAAGAGCTTGAGTTAGTCCATAAGTGCACTTCTGTTGAAACACAATGATTATTTGTATAGAAGTATTTCATTAAATCAACAGTGTATTGAGTGGGTTAAATTTGCAGTGGTTCTTGAAAATGTTTACAGGCTTCTCCTCTTTTAAGTGTGACAGCAATGAATGTGTTTTGCATAGTTATTGACTTTCTGTCACTGCACGTTTACTTTTTAAACAGAACCTTTTTCCCTGAAATTACTCAGCGTTGTGGACTAAGTCGTTAACTCTGCTCTATTGCTTGGAATCATCCTGGCACTACAAAGTAATTTTTAATTTGTCTTAATTGGACCCTTGAGATTTTATTTGCTGTGATTCAACATCACTGTTTAAAAGCTCGTCACTGTTGTGGCCCTCACCTGTGGGAGAATGGTAATTTGATCACTGACAATAGAATAATACACTTTAATTTGAAGATGCAAATGCGGTTAGGGTAGAATAATGAGTCAGTTCCTCAATCGTGTAGATGGTAGCAGCACCATTGGCTTCAATGGACCTGTGATACATCAAGTGAGAATTTGACTCAAAGCCTGACTAATGAACTCATTTAACTCCTGTGACTCAGAAAAATGATTTTTTTTTCTTAGTGTAGCATAAAGGGTGAGGTATATTTAAACAGATTTAATTAAGCTGTCTAAATTTGATCATCTGAATAAAAGGTGTTCCTGTTCATTTAGGGATGAAGCAGAATCACTGTGTTTTCTAATTAAGAACTAAATTTAAGGCTATGTGCCTGTTTAAATCTGTGGTGTTTGCATTGGAAGGGGAGATTTGGAAGGGAAAAGAAAGCCAGCTGAACACTTAATAGAAAGCAACTTGGCCAAGAAGGAAACTTCAACATTACTGGTTATTACTCCAAGATAACAACAAATAGATTAGAGACTATCCTTTTCTTTCATGTATTTTGGAGTGGCCCTGTGTGAGGGTTTTCACACCTGGTGTTTTACTTCTCTTTCAAATTTATTTCTCATTTGATTTCCTTCTTTCTCCTGGCTCTCCCTGTGAGAACTGAAGCTGTAGGAAGGCTGGGTTTAACATTATTTCTTTCCAGAGAGCTCTGATTCATCCCACCTCCAGTTTAAATAAAGCATTTACAATATAATTGTGATTCTCTCTTTTTTTTTTTCCCTCTTCTCCTTGTTGTTTTCCTTCCCTGTTCTCCCCAGTCCCCTGTGCCTGACAGCTCAGGGCCTCCTTGTCTCCGTTACTGAACTTACCACCTGCTTCCATGCCCTTTTTATGTGTTTTACCAATTTCAGTAGTTCTGTGGCATTTCTCTGAGTCATGGGGAAATTCTCTCTTATTTTCCTCCCCTTGGGCAACTTGGTTTTCCCTTTGAATCGATCTGAATCACTGTTGTCTCTCCCTTCCTCCTCCTGCCCCCAAAACCGTCATCTTATTCTCTGTGAGATGAAGTGACACTGCAAATGCAGGCTCTCTCTTGCTCCTGGTTGTTCTGGGGTCATTTCTTTGCTTCTGGTTCCCTCTGTGTACTCTGACCTTGTTACAGCTACTCTTCTTCCTATTGTTCATCCTCTTCTCTCCAGGATGCTCTGGAACTACTGGGAGGGGTATTTAGGGCAGCACAAATCAGGCACATGAGTAAATCTTGATGATACTGTTCTTTTATAAACTGACTATGATCATCCTGATCAGAAAAAATATGCTGTCTCTGGCCACTACTGTCATTATTTCTTGTGCTTGCTTTTTTGTTACGTAAACCTGACTGTAATTTCTGCTTGTTAGAGCCACTTTCGCTCTTGATCCGTGTTTGCCATGCAATAGTGGGATGGCGTTTCTGTTCTCTTTATGCCTCTCGGTTGGCGAGATTGATCTTACTTTACTGAAATTTACTGTATTGAAGGCTTTGTAGAGAATGGGGTGTTTGTTTTGTTTGTTTGCTAGTCATTGAAAAGGTAAGAATTGAAGAGTTTAAAAATATATAGTGAATAATCATTACCCTTCTTGTTCTCCATATCATTAGTGATTTTTAGAGATTTTTCAGACATCTGTCTTGTTTTCTCCTCAGTCATCACCTTCCTAAGATGGAGAATCCCAGTGTCTTTAATATTGTGTCATTAAAAGGCAGGTTTTGTACTTGTGGTCATCTATTCTCAGCACTACTAATGCTTCTTAAATTAGGAAGGACCAACATTTCATGTATCCCTCAAACTGTAGATACGCCTTGACTTAGCATCAGAGTGATGTTCTCTTTATTTCCTTTCTAATGATTCTTGGCATTCTGATTGAGTTGTTGGATATCGGCTGAGCACTGTTTCTAGTACATACTTTGTTTTCTCCTAGCACATACAGTTTGTAATTGTGGCCAGTAACTGAAGAGAACGTGTTAAGTGCACTGATAGTTTCAGGTAGGTGGAAAATGCAAACCATGGAATTTGGGTAAAATCCTGCAATTAATAGGCTGGTGTAATGGAGTTTAAGTATATATATCAGCTAAAGCATTAGAGATCACTGTGATGGGAGTGTTAAGGATACTGATTTATCAGGCCAGTTCTAAACTTTTATTAAGCCAGGCAATCACTAAACCCATACCTCCTGCTAATAATTTTTTGAACACTATTAATCTTTGTCACCGTCTGTTCAAAGCAGTCAGTCCTTAAAACTCACATTCTGCTAAGTTATGGGTATACAATACCATAGAGCTGATGCAGTGCCAGATGACAAATGCTGGTAACACAAACATCATTAGCATGAGCCAAGACATCTTGAGTTTTTCCCACTTTCCCATTCTACTCCTCAGCTTTTCACAGCAGACTTGGAGGAATTTTTCTTGTCTCACTGTGAATCATAACCAGGTACTTGTCAGAGGTAAGTGCTGGGAGGAGCTGGATGGCTCAGAGGAGCACTTAGGAATTCAGATATAGCTGATCTTAGGAGCCCCGTGACCTTACCCTACACTTGGCAGCATGGGTAGAAAGGGCTCTCCTTTGCTTTGTTGTCAGGCAGGTCCTTACAGAGGTCTGCTGGTTTAATGGTAGACTGTATGAGTCGATGCACCTGAAAACACAGAGAGAAGTAGTCTCTGTGTTAGGAACTGCTGATCTCAACTCAGGCAGCACTCATTCAAGGCCAGCAGGCACAGGCTGTACAGTTCAAGGAGGCCAATATTAACATGCTCTGTGATAACGTCTGTTAACTCCAGAAAACTAAATTTTTAGGAAATTTCAAATTAATGAGATTTAGCAACATAAAAAAAAAAAAAAGTTGAACTACTGGTACATCACTGATGTCAGAAGAATTTTGGCTGAAGTTAAGGACCAAAAGGCAAAGAACACATGCTGTGACTGATCTTCAGTTACTGTAACTTGTGGTAGTTTGTAATGTCGAGCCAATGGAGCTATAAAAGTTTACACTGGCTGAGGAACTCCTTAGTTTTTAAAAGTACGTCAGCACTATTAGGTTCTGTAAATACGGCATTTCAGCAGCCAGGAATAAGGACAGTTTAAGTTGTTATTCTGTACTGAAAAAGTAATACATTTTTGGTAGGAATTCTGAATATGGTGAGCACTTTAAAATAAAATATGTATTTAGGCACCAAATTCAAATACTTTGGCTGTGTGTTTCTTAATATAGATATACATGCATATAGATATATGTTAAGGATACATATTTCTCTCTGTTTCTCTCATTAAATTCAGTTGCATCAGTCCAACTACAGTATTTTACCCAAATTACATGGTTTGCATTTTGCAAATCTAACATTGTCAGAATATATCTGTAAATAATATATCCAGATATACGCAGAAGTAGATGTGTTCAAGTAAAGGTGGAAGGCTCTGCTATAAAATCTTACTACAACACCAGAATTACTTTATACAGAATTTTACATATACCCTTGAGAAATGAGGCTTTCAAAGATTTAAAAAATTTGAAGAGGGGAAGAAAAAGAAAGTGTCAGCAGTTTGTCAACAATCCTTATAACAAAGTACTTAAAAAAATCTTCAAAAATGTTATATGGGGAAAAAATGAAACTTTTTTTGCATTCGCAATAGAAAAGAGCCCCCAAAATTACAAACTGTTCAGGAACACATCAAGTTGGATGTGAAGGACATCATTAAATGTAGAAGTCATGCAGAAACAGCTCATCTGAGCAGTAATAAAGGGGTAAAGGATCTTTGAAGACTATGTTTGACTAGTTTATGAAGTAGATTAAGCAGTTTTTGAGGTGGTAGGCAGCTGGAGTCAGTGTCTCAGGGGTTCCCTTGGTGTTTCCATTCTACAAAATACTAAACTGTATTGAGGGCACACTCAAAATTACTCCAAAAAGTAGAGATGCCACAGGAATGCTCAAGAGCTAATCTGTTCATTATTAAAGATTTTAGATGGACAACATAATTAAAATTACAAGCAAGAGTTGTGTTTTTAAAAGGCTTTCTAATCAGTATTTTGGAGGTTGTTATTGTAATATGCTGGATGCTTCCAGCACCACAGTTTAGTGAAAGTTCAGGGTGTCAGCCCCTCATGCAGTTGTACTTTCTTTCATTTCTGATTTAGTTTGATTTAATTATGTTGGTTTTTTTTGAAACTGCCAAGTTAGTCTGTGTGATAATGCAGGGCTCTTATGCATGGGGTTGCAGACTTTGCATAAATATTCAGAAAGAGAATTTTAATAAGCAGATTTACTATGCGTGCCAGGAACAATAATTTACAGCCTAATACCAACGAACTGTGTTTCAGGACACAATTAGTGAATTAGATGTCAGCACTTACATATTTCAGTGATGGTTATGTACTTTTTAAAAAGTCTTCTAGGCTCCTACATGCTATTTAGGTACCTAATTATTATAGGAAACCTGCCTCCCAATTTTTAAATCTGTTCAGTATATGAAAAAAAAAGAAGAGGGCAGCTTGCTAACAGTATATATCACAGAAATTAATTTATAAGAAATAGCCTAAGTTGTTTTTGTGATGAAAGATTCACTTCAGGACTTGTGTGTATTTTCTGAAGCTTGCAATGCCATTTTGACAGAAACTCCTCATTAAAATATTTCCATCTGTATTATATATGTAAGGACACCTGGTACAAGTTTAAGGTCTCTCATACAGTGCCAGAAAGCCTCTGAAGCAGCATGTTTCTGTTCTGTGCAGAAAGAGGAAACAATGAGAGCAGCAGCGGAGGTTGGGCTGAGGGGTGGGCATTGCCCCGACAGTCAGTCTGGGCTCCTGAGGAGCCTCCGGTGTCGGCCAAGGCTCTTCTCCCTATAGCAGCCAGCGCTGCTTTGCCTCTGGTGCTTCAGGGGGGACTGGCTTGCATCTTGCAATGCAAGCAGAGACCTACTTGATCCCATTCATAGAGTCACAGAATGGTTTGGATTGGAAAGGGCCTAAGAGATCGAGTTCCAACCCCCCTGCCATGGGCAGGGACACCTCCCACTAGCCCAGGTTGCTCAAAGCCTCATCCAGCCTGGTCTTGAAGACCAGGGATGGGGCATCCACAACTTCCCTGGGCAACCTGTGCCAGTGTCTTATTGTAAGCAATCGTAAAGTATGCTTCTATGCTGTAACAGTGGAAGCATTTTTGTATCCAATGAAAATTATAATTGTCATTGATAATAACCTGAAGCTTACTGTTCCTGTGTGAACAGGCGTTAACGCGAACAGGGTGGGGCCCAGTCCTGGCCTGTTGTTAGGCTCATTATCAACTAATTGTGAGGACTTACTGTGCAAACAAGGTCACGGTGCTTCGGGCTGCGGTGACAGTGTACAGCCTGAAGGTTGGGGTAACAGCAAAGGCCTTGGAAGCGTGGGCATAGGGTGCAAGCGGAAACCTCACAGCCACCATGCCCCACTGATGGGCAAGGAAAAGGACATCCTGGAGATCTGGGGAAAGGCTGGTTTTGTTTGAAGAAAATAATCTAAGTTATGGGATGAGGCAGCAGCTGTGGCCTGGGGAGGTAATGCCTGGGAAGTGCCTTGCTTGCAGCAGGGGTGCAATTGTCTACAAACACAAATGTCTGACAAAGTGCAAGATCCCAAACACAGGAGGGGGCAGATCTGCCTTTCCATGCTGGCTCCCCTTCTGGATGAGCTCTCTTGAGTCTGGCTGCTGTGCCCTTGGTGGCTGAGACCATCAAAGTTGAGGTGGCCATCAGCTCAATGCGATCAGAAAATCTGAAGGGGAAAAAAAAAGTTTTTTATTCTGTGGTGTTAAAATGAATTTATATTTTCATATCTCATCTTTGATAGTCTCATGTTTACATAATATTTATAATTAATCTGTGTTGTACCTTAGTGACAGAATATCCTTACTTTGCAATTTGTGGCTGATGGATTTCTGTTTACATTAAGCCCTGGATTGCAGGGGAGTAGATTGTGGGGGGCCGTAGCTCCATCCACTAGAGCAATCTGCTGTAGTAGGTATACTAGCATACTTTACTTGAATGGTGAACTGTGAGAAATGTGTAACTAAGGAATAGCATATACAAGATGCAATATACAAGTGATCCATAGGATTGACTTTTAAATTCTGCAAAGTCCTTTGTTGATGTCTAATACTAGTAATTGCAATGTGGAGCCTTTTACCTGTAGGACATGAACTAAAATCAAGTACTAATACTGGCTACTAGCTGCAGGAGGTGCCGGATCCAGTCCAGCCTGCAACAAACAAAAACTTATTTGTGTAGAGAGAATTGCAATCCCAGAGGTGGAGATGTTGAAAATCACTAAAAATTACTCAGCTGCTTATTTTTCTTTTTTTTTAACATAGTTTGTTCTGTCTTCAATCATTTTCTTCGTAGATTATGGAAGAGAGAGAGGCTTATTTTTCTGCATGACTGAGAACCAGTTCTTATTACTTTAGGGATTCTGACTAATAATTTGCAAGTGAGAAGCTGGAGTGATCTGAAAGGTTCAAGAAGAGTACTTTTTCTTTATGAGTTACTGAATATAAAAGACTGATTATGTCTTTGTTTTTGTGGGAACAGAACTCATCATTGCAACACTACCAACACCATCAATCTGGACAACATGACGATTTAGAAGTATTCTGTCATAGTTTGTAGCAGTGGTTGTTCAGCTCCTTTCCCTAGAGTGAAATAATCTCATGTAGTATTGAAACCGCCACTAAGAATTGTTAATGTATAATTTATCCTTGCAATTAAAAATCATTTTTACCCAAGTGTCACAACATAGTGACAAGTAAATTAGGCTGTGATTTACATTACAGTGCTTTGCAACTTGATTTAGTGTCACTCTGGAGGAACTGACAAACAGCCCCAGTGGAGTAAGACAGTGCTTTCAGTAAAGAATGAATTCATTTCCCATGTGTTAGCAAGGAATGAAAGGTAGTTGCTGCCTGGTACTGAAACAGTGATTCATATTTTTTGTTTCTTTTCTAAAATGTAAGCAATACAATAGCAAAACTTTCTAGACAGAAAGAATACTTGGGTCAGATACAGTGATTGATAACTCAGTATTTTTATAAAATAAAGCCTAATTTAATACTTTAAAAAGGAAAAGTAATCTGGTTGTTTTATATTTTCCTTAGTCATTGACTGAAACTGTGAGCTTTGGAATGTCAGAATATGAAAACCATAAAGAAGTCAGGTTAGATGCTGCTAAGTGAAACTCGCCACTGGATTTGGAAAAAATAGTCCCTTAAATGTCATCAGTAATATTGAATATTCACTAAATTAGTATTTGGGGATATCATTAACTGTCATTTTTGGATGCTTCCATTTTTTCTTATCCTCTTTCCAGTTAGTACAATAACTTTACAGAAAATAAGTGTGAAACTATAACGCTGATGAGATTTTTGTTAAGGGGAAAAGGAGGAAAAAATTCTCATACAATGAGCTAAATGGGTCATTCATTCTCCTCATTAGTTATAGTTAGCTGTTACTAGGGAAACTATACCAGCAGTGATAGAGTGAGATTTACCAGTTTGTTCCATCTTTACTTAATCTGCTCTGGTAGCTCACAGTAGCTGAATGAACTTCAGTGTCCTAGCAATGTGAGAAGTGTTCTTTCGGTCTGTGGGATGACTTGGTAGTTGCAGTCAATAGAAGTGGTTAAGCAAAGTGCATTCCTCCAGTAAGAGGTAACTTATGAGATATTCATAACATTCAGTCCTTTAATCCATAGTCCATCCTTCTCCTCATGTTAAAAACAAAAGAAAACAATAAAAAAACCCCAAAACACAAAAACCCAATAGCAACAAAAAGGTAAGAGGGCAAGTTCAATTGTTGATTAATTATGTCCATTTTATGGACACGCTCATCAGTAAAATAAGTTGCTGGAGATGCAAGATCTTCAGGAAAGCATCTGTGCAAGTAGATGGTGTTCAGTTTTTCACTAACAGCTCAGTTCCTCAGTGATTTTAGGTGCCTGTAGTTAAAATGACAAAGCAAGGTGGAAAAATACCATAAAAAGTTAAGAGTCGAGCCATGACTCTTTTCTTAAAAAGCAAGCTTTCACAGTCCTTAAAATCAGCAAAACATTTTGTTTTACAAATATTTCTTGTTGCAAGTGTAGAAGAAAAATACGATATGATTTAACTGGGTCTTTTTTTTTTTATGATTTTGCACTGCAAGAAAATTGTCATTTGGAAAGACCTGCTATTGTAGGGAGCAAGAATTGTAAGTGTATGTAGGTAGCATGTTAAGCATTTTTGGGGGCCTCAGAGTGGGTTTAGCAGTAGTCTTTTATACAAGGGATTATGTCTTGCTCTAAAAAATAATAACATTATTATGATTACTTACAACAGTTCTTGGGTAAAATGATGTGACCCTGGCATATTGTAATGGTTTGTCAGATAGTAGAAAAATTACACACTCTGAGAAGTGTAATAGTGTCAGTGAATTGGCAGTGTACTTTTCTGTGTGACCAAAACGTTGCATAACAAAGTTTGGAAAGGTGTGTCCTAATTGGCACTACTGGAGGAGGTACTGAAAAGCCTGTGGGTAGAAAGAGTTTTAAGCTGGGATAAAACTAGGTTTGTGCCTTTGTATGGGTCCTGATGGGATGCACCCGCGAGTGCTGAGGGAGATGGCGGAAGTTATTGCTAGACCACTCTCCATCATCTTTAGTAGGTCGTGGGAAACAGGGGAGGTGCCTGAGGACTGGAGGAAAGCGAATATCACTCCAGTCTTCAAAAAGGGCAAGAAGGAGGACCCGGGTACCTACAGACCGGTCAGCCTCACCTCCATCCCTGGAAAGGTGATGGAACAACTTATTCTTGATGCTGTCTGTAGGCATATCAGGGATAAGAGGGTCATTAGAGGCAGTCAACATGGCTTCACCAAGGGGAAGTCATGCTTGACCAACGTGATAGCCTTTTATGAGGACATTACCAGGTGGGTAGATGATGGTAAAGCAGTAGATGTGGTCTATCTTGATTTCAGTAAAGCATTCGACACCGTCTCCCACAGTATCCTCACGGCTAAACTGAGGAAGTGTGATCTGGATGATCGGGTAGTGAGATGGATTGTGAACTGGCTGGAGAAAAGAAGCCAGAGAGTTGTGGTGAATGGGATGGAGTCTAGCTGGAGGCCTGTATCTAGTGGAGTCCCCCAGGGTTCGGTATTGG
>WKFP01014381.1:1227463-1238030 GCA_011057875.1 Pterocles orientalis
TCTCTGGAGACATTCAAAGCCCGCCTGGATGCGTTCCTGTGTGATCTGATCTAGGTGTTCCTGCTCTGGCAGGGGGATTGGACTAGATGATCTTTCGAGGTCCCTTCCAATCTCTAACATTCTGTGATTCTGTGATTCTGTGATTCATCTTGGCTTATGTCTATATGAATTACATTCTGCCGTATTTGGGTGAGTTTCCTGAAAACAAGGCAGGTTTGTATTTTGGTTGCCTGTTTTTCTGCAGGTATTCTTGGTTTCACTTCATGAAAGCTGGGAAAATACCCTGTTGTACAGGGATTTTTCTCCCCAGCTGCCTTCAGATCCTCTTCAAGAAAAATGATGAAAACCTGACAACAAATCAATATCATCCAAACAGTTGCAGACAAGTTAAAAAAAAATGACACTAATTGTACATTATAAGCACATTAGCTGCCTTTCACAGGAAATTATCACAGTGGATATTAATACACAAATGTACAACATCAGTTATAAACCAGTAAGCGTGAGCTCTGCAGGGTATGCTGTGACCTGCTTCAGGTCACAACCTCTCAAGAGCCTGCAAGGAAAGAAATGCTTTTCTCAGTTTACAAAAGCTAGTTTTCCCACCTTTTTTCAAACCACAGTCTGAGCAAATTATGTCAGTTTTGGCAAAAAGCGTAATCCTTTATATCACAAAGTGATTTGGCATCGCCATGACTCGGGCTCAAGTGCCAGCTATTGTAATACAAAATATAGATAATAAGCAGACAGGTTTAGTGCCCAATGGTCTTTCCAAGAACCTTTTCTTCTTGAGAGGTTAATCCTGTTCTCATTCATCTGCTGTAGCCTTAGTACCTTAATAAAGTGCCCTCAAAGATCTGGAAACAAATTGACTTAATTTGGAACAAATCACATAGTGTTTTTTCCCCAGGGAATATTAATTAATCCCTAAATACAAATTCTTAGCAGGGACTTAGTAGAAAAGTATGGCAGCAAGAAGGCAAGATGATGTGTTTGGTAAAGCTCAGGTGTAGCAGCTTGGTTTCCTGATTTCTCAGGCTTATGTGGTATGTCGTAGCAGCCAAGAAATTAATTCACGGAAACTTATTCCAATTGTTATAGTGAACCTTTATTGCACAGTTCTGTTCCCTTATCTGCTCCTATTCCCCTGGTCATGCAGTAGTTACATTACTTCATTGGTTAGAGATAGCAAAGCACGTGGCTATACTAGTATGATAATTGGTTCTCCCGTACTATCGCACACAGTCCACGCAGCTTCTGTGGTATGTCTTAATTCTGCTTTTCTGCATACACTTCCTTCTTTCTCAAAGTTGTTATCTCTTCAAGGGCAAAGCTGTGTAGCAGAGTCAAAGCTGCCTGCAGCCCAACCATCCCCCACAATGGTATGCATAAGACAAGGTGTGCCGTTGTGTCATCTGCTCTAGAACAACGTAAGCCATAAATGAAAACAGCATAATGTGAATTTTCCTTCTTGAGGAAATTTCGTTCTGTTCCTGCTCCTGCTGTCAGTGAAGTTAATAGCAGGACTGACTTCAGAGCTCTAAGTTCAGTCATCTTTGGTCTTTCCTGTGTAAAAGTCAGGGAGCAGAACAGTGGTAAGACTGGAGCAAGAGGTGTTTGTTATATACTGGTGTGTCTATGTACTCAGTCACAGTGAAAACCAAAAACACTTCTATGACCTGCCCAACAAGAAGAACATTAATTGTCTGCACATTTTGTAGCTCTTGGATGTTGCTAATTTTCAAAAGGCTTTTTTGGTTTATTTTTTCCCATATCCTTTGGATTCTCATTGGATTCTTCTTTAAATGTTGATGATCTAATACACTGAAAAGATACTTAACATAAACGGAACAGTGCCCCTTTGGAACCTTTATTTATGGGTGATCCAATTAAAGTAATAGAGGTGTAAATCCAGATGTGTGGTCAGCTTTCTAAAGACAGAACTTCAGACTGAAAAGCTGGGTGGACCAATGCCTGTTCTTTCCCAGTTTTGGTATTAGAAGGATATATTTTGTGTTAAGAAAGAAGTAGAGAAGTCCTACTTTCAAAAGCTGTGAAAGAGCTGTGAAAGAGCACAGAGGCCAAGTTTTTTTATAGATGTGACTTGAAAGGTAGCCAGACTTTTGGATTTTTGGGCTTAAATTAATGAGATAGGGTTATTTGTACTGTGTTCTCCTTGGTAACTTACACTCATCTTTACTTGTGCCCTCCTTTATTTATCTCCATGGCAGAGGTCGGCACTACAGAAAACCTCTTGTGTCTGTCTAAAGTGATTGTATTGTGCTATTGATTTACGCATGAAATATGTCCATGTTATTGTCCAATTTAAACTGGATTATAATAAGGGACATTACCTGAATGTATATTATATTCTCAGGGGACCTGATGATATCTTTACAGTGCTAATACCAGAACATGTGAAAAAGCATAATATGGGTAGCAGTAGAGACAGAAAAGGAAAACCTTGTAGTATGTCTTAAATATTTGAATAGAACATCTGGTGGCAAACCTGTGCTGGGAGGAGGAACTGATTCCGTAGAATCACAGAATGGTTTGGTTTGGAAAGGATCTTAGAAATCATCAAGTTCCAACCCCCTGCTAAGGGCAGGGAGACCCTCCACTAGACCAGGTTGCTCAAAGCCTCGTCCAGCCTGGCCTTGAACACCTCCAGGGATGGGGCATCCACAGCTTCTCTGGGCAACCTGTTCCAGTGTCTTACCACCCTCACAGTAAAGGATTTGTTTCTTTTGTGTGGCAAAGAGAGATATTCTTGGACCTTACATTTAGAACTGTTCTAATAAAAACAAAATCTAAAAAATATTAAAAGAGAGTCTAGTTTAAACTAACTAGCTAGCTGGAAGCAGAAACTAATGTCTCCATCCCTTTATTCCTGTCTTTCTTTAAAGATCTGAGAACTGTGTGGTACTAGTAAGAATAAACTTCTTGGAGCTGGGCTTCATATGTTCCATAAGAATGTGTGTGGTTTACAGGTTTATATACAAAATAACCTATTTACCTACCGTGATCTACTCTGAGTTAGGGTGCAGTTAGGATGGATTAGAAACAGAAAAGGGTCAGCAGAGTAAGGGAAGAAAAGTAAAAGTGGTGGGGCAGGAAACTTCAGGAGAAGGGTGATGTGGCAATAGCAGGAAATAATCCTTTCTAAGAAAAGAAAACGTTTATTACCAATGGAAAGCCCAGGGTGCCTGGGGATGATAGAGAGTGCAAAATAAAGAAAATCACAGAGCCTTTGATTTTTCTGCTACAAAGAAGGTTGCAGGACCTTCATCACAGGACGTGGGCAAAGAAGGAAGAGGAAGCAAAAGGAAGGTGAAGCAGTTTTCTCTCAGGATTGCTTGGCTTGTTTCTGTTTGTGTTTTAAAATACAGACTAAAGACACTAATTCACTGTTACAAGTATTGTTATAAACAACAAAAATCAAGAGGCAAGTTTCTGTGATATATTTCTTCCACACCAACAATTGGGGAAGGCAATAGAGGAAACAGGCATTTAAGAATTAATAAATGACATCTTTTGCAAAATATATTAAAGCAGATATAATTTTCAAGCCAGTTTAATGTTATTTTTAATTATCACACATTGGTGATTTTTACTTAACCTCAGCTTTAGCAAACTGGAGTGCACATTTTTTCCTAAGAATTGTTAGATTATTCTTAAGTTATAGGAACATTTGCAATACCTTGTTGCTTTATGTAATTATGCATCCTTAAAGCTGTTTCATATGTGTTTAATGATAGGGAATTTGAAGGCATTCAAGTTGGTACAATGCAAAGACAGACAAAAGAAAGAAAGGGTTCACTTTATTAATATTTGTATTTTAGTAGGTCTTGGAAACAGCATAGCAGCACTGATTTGGAGGGAATAAAAACTTGATAAATGTTGGGATAAATTGTTTCACTAAGGAATTGGTATTAAGTAGGATTAAATTGTTCTTCTGTACTCTAAAATTCACCAGTTTGTTTCTATGTCCTGGTCTTTCAATCTTATCTAAGAAAGTGTCTTTTGTCCTAAAATTTTCTGTGTACCCTTATGGCATGCAATAGCACTGAAAGCGTAGTCAATGAGAAGATGTTTTCTCGCATGAACCAACAATGCTATGTGGTAGGAGATCTTAAGTGTAGAAGACTCGGGAAGCAAAGTAGGGGCATAAAAAAGATCAGTGAAAGATGCAGAACTTTCAGGGTGGGAAGAGGATTACATTAACAAGAATAAGGTTTTTTGCTTTCGTAAAAAAAACGAAAAAAATTACAGGTGTAAATGCTCAAATTGTAGATCTGGCATAAACACAAAATTTTGTATGTTTACAAGAAGAACACTTCATGTAATTTTGTCATTTTTATAGTCAGTGACTAAGCAATATAGCCCCTGGAGCCTTTAGAGTGATTTAACTTATCCTAAGAAGGATTAGGTCTAATAATCAATAACGGAAAGAAAGAAACAAGGAAGTGAATGCATTTGTAATCTGGATTATTCAGTGAGGAAAAAAAGATGTTCTTTATAGACACTTAAAGTGAATCTATTGTACTTATAGTGAAATATTTTGAACTGTAGAAGTATATAAAAAAGTCAGAAGAAGAAGAAGAAAAGGACTTTGCAGATAAGGCGGTTATTTTGGATGCTGTGATAATAAAAGATGATCTGCAGGAGAGGAGTAATGGCAGTGCATTAATGAGTTCTAAAGGGGAGAGAATAGCAAAAAAAAGTGTTAACTCACAATTGCCACAGATGTAGGACTTTTAATTGGGGCTGCATTTCCTGTTCTTAGGGACAATGAGTAAGGGTTTAGTTCTGGGTTTTATGAAGACATCACCTGGGATGCCTCAACAGTTTTATTTTGAATATCATCCCTGCAGTTTTGTGCAATTCATAGCATTCTGTCTTTTCTCTCTTGATCTTTTCGTGGTCATGTCACTTCTTTCAGAGAGTAGAAGGATGGCTGTGGGAGACAGGCACCTTTTGTAATGAAACTGTCATTAGCAAAGAAATAAATATTGAAAGGTTACAAGCTGACATACAATATTTAGATACTTTTGCTGTGTGATTTCCCTCTTCCCCACCTCACACCCCCTCCCACTCCCTCCATACTTAACTGAAGCCTATTCAGTAGGTAAAGATTACTTCATTTTTAATTTTTTTGTTTTTAACTGAAGATATATTTTTCCCGTTTGAAACGGCTGTACTTTCTATACCTATTTTAGAAGGCTCATTCATATGCAGGCACAGGCATGTGCTTTTTTCTGCATATGGATGCTGTAGCAGTTCTGTGAGAATCTGAACACTACATTGTTTGAATTAGAGATACCTGTAAAGCTACATTTTTATTGCACAGATTGCAAAAACAAACAAATATCCCAAGCTGGACGATAGCCTACATGTTCATAGTAAAAGAATAGAGTTCTGGAACCGTAATCCATAAATTTGATCTGCTCATTGTCGAAAATGTCTTGAAACTTCTGATTTGACTTGAGGGTCAGTGAGAGATCTGGATTGAAATCCCAATAAGAATTGGGTTCCTTGTTTCTACTGGCTAATGTTTTATAGGTTTTTAGAGAAAACCAGCAGAGAGACAATTCCACAGTGCTTTCAATAATAATTAAAGATATAACCTTCATGTTTGGAGAGGGAGAAAAATAAAAATCTCTGCAAACCGTAACCTGTATCCCAGAGGAATATACGAGTTCTGCATGCTGTGAATACATTAACTATGCAAGCTAATGCAACACTATCAGTACAGTAATCTCCAGTGGTATTCAAGTATGTTCCACATTTTGGGCTTATCTAAATCTGTTAATTAAATACTGAATTTTATATTTGAAAAAGTATGTTTTCTGTGTGTTAAGTGCTGACAAGTGTGACACGCTGCTTATGTTCTAGTCATCAGCAATTTGTCTTTAACCAAACAGTAATGGAAACCTCTGCTCTTTTCCAGAATACTTCAAAGAGGGACTTTTGTTAAAAGCAGTGAGGAACAGCTGAAGAAGTTTTGTCAAATGTAGTGTTTTGAAGTAATTCATATTTATCATCATAATGATGAATGCTAGATCTGTAAGTTTTCTTAATATTAAAACCTGCAGAGACTTGGGCTAGTAACAGTAGTTTTTCCTTCTATAATAAGCTTCTATAGATGGGGCCTACTTTTTTCACTTGAACAAAATCCCAATGAGATCCACTAGTGTACAACTGGTCCTTGTGTGTACCGTTTGGAAGCAGGAGCTCTTGGAGATTTGTATCTGATGAAGCATATCAAGATCTACTTACCTCTAAGCACAGGATTTTAACCAGGTGATTCCAAAACGAGACAACGTGTCACTTTTGATAACATGAGGCCTGAGAAATTTTAAGTTTGGAAAATAAATAAATATTTATCTAAACCTGACATTGACTGAAGAAGGTTTCTGAAGTCTGGCAAAGAATGAACCAGAAAGTAAAGAAATCATTATTAGCATATTTTCAGGAGGGAGAGGAAAGTATAATGTAAACATATTCTGCATAGTGAGGCACTGTCTACACTCAGATTCTAACTATATTAAAATATAGATGGATAGCAAAAAATCTCTGATACAGGTGTACTTAAAAATAAAGTTGATTAAGCGGGGTCTGATAAAGGTTTTTTGGCACTAAAGTACTATAGCAAAATCTGATCTAATCAGACAAAGTAATTGGTGGCATAGGCATTTTGTCTAGACTAAAGCAAATCTACTCCAGAGGTGTGTTACTAGCTTAAGGATAATTTAAAAACAAACTCCATACACACCACAGTTACCTAGTAACATTTTGGAACTACAAAGCCATCTTCTCGTAAACTTTTCATTATTAGCCTGATGTTATAATGTGTCTGAATGCCAAATAGCCAGTGGTTACTCAGATGGATGCACACAGCTGTTCACTCTGTAGGTCGCAACCTGCAGCCGAGAGGTATTTCAGGTCATCAAAGATGTTTGTTTCATGACCATGCTGTGTAAATATAAAGTGAAAAAGGCAGACCTCTAAGAAAAAAGTACTGTCACAACCTTATGGAGTTCAAGAGTAAACCTTGGAAGTCATTCCTCCACCATTTTAAACCATTGTTTAATTATTTCATTAATTCAGTTAATTGTAATTATATTGAATTAATTTCTTAATAAATTTCTATTGTTCAACCTGGTGGAAAAATGGTTTGGAGAAAGCATATCTAATTATTAGTGAATGCCTAGTACTGCAGTTAAAATTGTCTCTTCAAATAGAATATGCTGTATTTATTAAAAAAAGCTTTAATTTCAATAAAATCAGCCCCTCTGACGTAGGATTCGGTTGCTGTCATTTCTTAGATCTGTCGTTTTTATAACTAGGTAATTTTAATGGACTTAAAGGTTTTTGTTGTAAACTAATGCATATGCATATCAGCTGTCTTCCTAAATGTCTGAAGCATCAACAACATCAGTATTGAAATACCAGGGACAGATTCACGTATAAAGTATGAATCTTTACAGTCCTGTCTAATGTAGACTTTAAAATTGTTCATAACACTTCTTTTATATTGTAAACTCTTGGCTGGAAAATCACAACTTGGGGAAAATTTTTAAAAAGCTTTTATGAGTTACACCAAGTCTATGTATGCACCATCAGTGGTAGAAATATTTGGTGTTTTCTAACCTTTTCTGAAACTGGAATTAAGAGAATGTATTGCACTAAACTATTGCTTTTGGGCACAAGAAGTTTGCATTCAAAAAAGGCTCCCTGTGCTTAAATGGAAGTAACTTAGATCCCTTATTCAGAGGTAATTTAAACACTTAAGATCCACGTCCTTAGAGAACTAAATCATTACTTTTAATTTTAACTTAGGAGCCTAACTCCTGTAAGGATCTGAACAGTGGAAAACAAGGTCCTGTATGAACCAGTAGGATTTACCATTTTAAGTGTTTGCTTTTCTGAAAGGTGCTTTTTTTTTAATAATTCTGAAGAACTTGAAAGTACATACAAAGTATTGTTAGTTCTTCACTGTCCTCACAAATTTATTAGGACCATGTTTCACTCTTCTTTCTCAGGAGGGGCTAAATAAATAAAAAGCCCCCTTAATAAAACAGCTACCCTTCAAGGAATAGTGAGTATCATTCTTGTTAGACTGATTTTTTTTTTAATATTTACACATCTTTAGTATAAATGAAGCTCCTTGTTCGGGATGGTTTTCAGCTGTTACACAGTAGCATGAAAACATTTACATTAAGTTTTTTTTTAAATAAATAAATATTTATATATTTTATAAGTAAATATACATAAAATATATTTAATATAAATAATATAAGTTTATTTTTATCTTCTCAAAATTTACTGAAAGATTGAGTTTGGTAGCTCAAATAATGAAATGTTTGCAAATCTGAAATAATATCTATGACTCATGAAGTCTGAAGTAATTTTTTTGCAGATCTTGTTAGCAAAGGGTTAATCAAGTATGTTAAAAGATCTCATCATACTCTAGTAGGCAACTGTGTAAAACTGGGCCATGCAATTTGCAGCGTGAAAATTTAAATTATGAATTCCATCAGTTGATTACCAATTATTACTAAAATGATTCTTTATAGCCATTTATTTCTTACATTTCTGATTTTCTCAAATAGTTGGGTTCTTGCAATGAATTTCATGGGAACCATAAATGCCACTTGGAGCAGCTGTTTTTCCAGAGTACTGACTCTCCTTGTAAGTTTGGTTTAGTTTCTGCTTAAACTTGTGTATGGCCTAGTCCTTTTATTTTAAAGGAATATTGCACACAGGACAACTTTAAAATTGGAGAGTTTCCAAATGTGCCTGTTTTTGAGAATATAATGGAAAAGTGAGATTATAATGTTTCTAATACTTTTTTTAATTGAATAAGCAGAAAAATAAGTGATAAAGCTTTTATACTGCTGCTAAGTTTTTTCACTTGGAGCGGATCAGTGTGGCGGATATCTTACATGCAGGTGTACAGGATTTGTTACTTAAGAAGCATTATTGCCAAATGAGGGCTAAGATATAATGAAGGCATAACCTATGTTGTCTTTCATTTGCAGTTATAGGATGTTGTGTTCAGTCTTAATTAGCAGTACTTAAAATTAAACCTGAGATTTGGTTGCATAAGCAGCAAAATTTTAATGAGACATATCAAGCAGAGATGGGTATTTTGTTCTGTGTTCACATGCTTGTTTCTTATGTGTGGTTTTCTTGATTTTCAATGGTAACAATTATTGAGTGAGAAAAGGGGCAATTTTGTTATTTGTAATATGGATATGTATAAATAATTATGTGTATGAGATATATGTATGTACGCATGCTATTTTGTGTAGGTATAACATATAATGCTCACATACTTTCTGAGAGAGTTGGGGTTGTTCAGCCTGGAGAAGAGAAGGCTCCGGGGCAACCTTATAGAGGCCTTTCAGTACCTAAAGGGGGCCTGCAGGAGAGCTGGGGAGGGACTTTTTACAAGAACATGCAGTGACAGGACAAGGGGTAATGTATTTAAATTGGAAGAGGTCAGATTTATACTAGATATAAGGAATAAATTCTTTACTGTGAGGGTGGTGAGGCACTGGAACAGGTTGCCCAGGGAAGCTGTGGATGCCCCATCCCTGGAGGTGTTCAAGGCCAGGCTGGATGAGGCTTTGAGCAACCTGGTCTAGTGGAGGGTGTCCCTGCCCATGGCAGAGGGGTTGGAACTTGATGATCTTTAAGGTCCTTTCCAACCCAAACCATTCTGTGTTTCCATGATTCTGTGATTCTGTACATAGATGTAAATTCTATCCTTATTCATCTGTCACATCTCTGTATTAGCCACACACTATGGTTGGTAGTATAATATTTTCATAAAAAGGCAATTCAATATAACAGATACACATCATAAGAAAATATGGTAATCAAAATGACAGAGTTTATGAATTACAGTAACTACACACTTTATTATACACTTTACATTTTATTATAATGTACATTTTATGATTATTACACAGATTGTAGCTCCTGAAATCATTTAAATGTTGATTTGATACTGGTACTAAATTGCTCCTTACTTTTGGCTGATACAACTATAGCTATTACCTGTTCTATTGCCTGATTGTCGTGGGTTAAGCCCTTCTCTTCATAAATAGCTAGCAAGAAGCTATGTTTTGGATTCCTGCTCAGGAGAGAATTGATAAGAGAAGAACGTTTATAGTTATTGCTAGGATGTTGCTATTTGTTCTCAAGGACGAGATACATTCAGCCTCTCTCCTCTCCATAGAGAGAGAGAGAGCCCGGTTTCTAGCTTGGGATTTGCTTTTAGGTCAAGACTGAGAAGCAGACTGACCAATTATTCCATCCCATGCACATCATACCCAGTATATAGGAGAGGACTCTTCCGGGAGAGCTGGCTTTTCACTTCCTTTTGGCTCTGGATTCATCTCGCTTTGGGAACGCGTTCGCTCTCCCAAGGCTTTCCTCCCCCCACGGTCGCCGTCAGCTCTCGGCCCGGGACACTGGTTTATCTCCGTTCCGTGAGTTTTGGCATCCTCCCTCTCCAGGAGGATCATTAGCTGTTGTTTTTTTTTTTTTTTTTTTT
>WKFP01014381.1:1238080-1248563 GCA_011057875.1 Pterocles orientalis
ACCTATTCTCTCCCTCCTTCGGGGCCATTGGCTGGGAGTGGGCTGGGCCTTTGGTCATCAGGTGGGGAGGGGCAGTATCACTGTGTATCACCTTGCATCTTTGTAAATAGTATTATTTCCAATAATATTGTAGTTTAGTAATTAAATTGTCCTTATCTCAACCCACGAGTCCTCTTTGCCATTTACCTCTTGAATTCTCTCCCCTATCATTGGGTGGGGGCAGGGACTGTGTGAGCGGGTGTGTGTGGTTTGGCCCCCAGCCAAGGGCCAACCCGCCACACTGATGAAAAATGAACAAATAAAAATTAATTGGAAGAAAAGATTCTCAGATCCAGAATAAGTTTTTTGTGTTCAGACAGTAGTTCTGATGAAGTCAAAGAGAATAGCATTGCTGGCTGGCAGCATAATAGTAACAATAAGTTGTGATGGTGCTGGATTCAATATGCAGATGTCAGTTTTACTGCACGGTGAAGTCATTGTGGATATATTGGATTCGCTGTTAGCACACAGCTAGTCCTGTGCTTATGCTTCTGTAGGTTGTGGTTTTATCTTTACTCTGGACTAATTTCTGGGGGGGGAGGGAAGAAAGGACTGCAAATGGCAGTTCTGACTTCAAACCCGTTGAATATGATTTCTGTGTTGTGAGCAAAATGCTCCTTTGTTGCAGAAATGAGTTGGTATCTGTGGAATATCAAAGAAAAGTTGAGATGGCTTGTTGCAAACTTTTCCTTTGAAAACAAAATTCTGAAACTTTTCAGTCTTTACTCATGGCAAAATTTAGTTGGATGGGTTGCTTTATGACTCCAAGGATTAGTTGGCAATCCAGGACACTGAATATTTCTCATAAGTAAAGACTTTTCCCATAAGGGGAAAATGTTTCTCATGCTGTCTCTAAATTTATGTATAACTTTATTTTCAGGTAGATTGCATAACAAAAAGAGTGTAACAAAACAGTCACATGAATGGTTTATTCATAAGGCTGTTTTAAGTATGACAAACATTAACATATAAAGATTTAATGGGCACCGATATTTGAATTTTATACAACCGGGAATATGCTTGAAAGGAAATGATCATGACAGTGATACAGCTTAGTGTCATCAGAATAACAGTGAAAGAGGAGAATGTGACAAACCATAATTTGCCTGTGGGGTGGGATGCAAAAAAAGCTGGAGGGGAGACATATGGTAATTCTTTGGACCTATCCAGATGTTGGTGAAAAGAAAAAGAAATAGGTGGGCAATAGATTGATTTATTCCTTCCCCATTAGTAAGTTCAGTGGGTGCTGATTGTAGAACTGATAAATCTGGATAGGAATTTCTCATATTCATTCATAAATAGTTAATCTTTTTATAAAGTTAGGCTTTGTAGCTGATTTTATTTAAATTGTGCATTTGACATGATTTCATTAGTTATCTGATAACTCTAATCATCCTCACTGTACTACACAAAAGATGTCTCTAAAAAAACCTCTGTTTTACCCAGAATTGACAGTCACCGAAGGGCTTTTGGATTATACAGTCTTTTAAATTTAAATGTGGTCTCTGGAGGGTATTGAGCAAGGGAATAGTTTGTGCTTGATTTAGTGTATTTGTGATTGTGCTGTGGATCCTCAGGTAGTATTCCTTGGAGCTGAACAACTGTATCACTCTGTTTCTGAAAAGGGTAGAAATTGTGGCCATTTCTGGCTTAAGAAGTAGTTCTTTCTCTTCAATTTAAAACATACCTGTCTAATTCACTGATGGAAAATATGAGGGAACATAGAATTGAAAGGTCAGGATCTCTTCCCGACTTGCTGAACAGAACTCCGAAACCTGATGAAGTTACAGTCTTCTCTAGAAGAACATGACAAAAAATTAGAACTTTAGATATTTCAGGATTACTTGGGTAGTTTCTTTCATCTGGTTGGAAGGGGTCAAAGAGCAATTAAAGACCTCCCTTCTAGCTTTCAAAGTGCTTGGGCTTGTTCCATTCAGTCAGAGCTCTCAAAGTTAGTGAGGTAGCTCACAGCAGCTTTCAAAACTGGGATTTTAAGTGTAAAACAAGATGACCTAAGTTCCACCCACGTCCCCACTTCATCTTTGTTTCTTTATTGATAGCCTGTAAGTCTCCAGAACTGAAAGTCTCAGAAACATAAATAGAATTCAGACTATCTGGATCTGAGATTTTGTCCTCTAGATAAAATGAGATTCATAGCACGTACAGATTTTGGTGTTTGTGTCCTTTAACTGGTGTTCCATATACAAGTGTTTTTCACTCTTTAAAGATACATTAGTGTCTGCAATTCTTAAAAGAGAGGCTTTCATCCTGAAGTTTTGGGTCTTCTTTAAATAGCTCAATGCTTAACTTTTAGTAAGCAGGGAAATTTCTGCTTTCGTCCAGTCTCGTGACTTTTCTTTTTGGTAAATAGACAACACAGAGAATACAGAAGTCACGCCTAAACCAGGCAGAGCACATTTAATAGGGAAACTTGGGATATCTAGTCTATCTACACTCACTTTCATAATTCCCTTATGTATTTTTTTTGTGGAGAAATTTGTGATAACCTGCTTAAGAACTGTATTCATTTTGAGTTGTCATACCTGTGAATCCTCTCCTGTAAATAACAGCGGAGAGGAGTTGTTATTCTGTTATCCTATATTTTAACTCCTGGTGATCTTTTTGAAAAGAGTTTACAGTCTTTCACTTTTGTGCCAGGAGAAAACAATTTAGAGAAAAAAACCTATTTTGTTGAATAGAATTCTATTGTCTCACATTGGACAAAAGATAAAAAGACTTTTCAGCCTTGATGGATAACTAATGTAGAATAAAGTAGTATAGAATACCATCCTAGTGTAGACCTCCTTTTAAATTCAATGTTTAAATGCAATACAATCCTTCTTTAGTATTTTGCCCGTGACAATTTTTATGTTAAAAAACTAAAAACATAGTATAGACACATTTTTCTGCATCTCTTTTACCCAATTAGTGAATTAACATTTAATTTAATTGAAATTGGTAAAAGTTTTTAATTTTTTAAATTTTTTTTCAATTTTTTTTCTTCCTTCCCTGAGATACTACTAGCTGCTGGTTTTGTTACCTTTAATAGGATGCTCTGGAAAGCCAGAAAGGCTCCAGCTTTGCTTTGATCTCACTTCATGTTGCATGAAGGAAGTAGTTTGGTTGCAAAAAGGTAGCATCTTTTTTAGATCTCTTTGTCTGGAAACTATCTGTTGGGTTTAGAATTTTGCAGCAATAAAGTTTAGAGATTGAACCAGCTAGACAGAAGAAATGATTGGGCCAACTGAGTTGGAGGTGGACTCATCATTTCTGCTTTTTTTCCCTCTCCATACCCTTGTAGAATGAAATTCCAAGCAGTATCACTTTTTTTTCCTGTAGAGTTTGTGTCTGTCTCTTCAGTACTTTGAGTCCTTTTCCACAGGCTCAGTTACTGGACATAAAAATATTGAATAACCTTTGAAATTGAAATTATGATGATTTCTTACATCACCTGACAGATGAAAAAGGAAGAATGGAAAAACAGAATATCCCCCCTGCTTCTCCTCTTGCATCCTTACAGAAGAGCCAAGCTGAAATACTACTATGGTAGTATTAAATTTCTCTTTATGTTGTAGTGGATAGCAACAGATGTTTCTTGACTGAATACAAGTGAAAGCAAAAAAATACTTTTTAGAAATATGCTTGCAGTAAATACTGCCTTAATCTGCATTCAGACCACTAAAATTAAAGAAATATCTTTTCCTATCATGTATCCACTGTGACAATGTCTGCCAAAATCTGTCCCAGGTTCCCATGAATGAAGGGCTTTCATACCCAGTTATTTTTAAGAATATAGACCTCTAAAAAGAGTAGTAATAAAATTAGAAAACCACTTTATTTGCCACTCTATCTTATGGAGTGTTTCTCAGCTAAAGTGGGAAAATAAAGTGGTTATAAAAATGAGTTACTGTATTTTGTACAAGCAATGATGTGTAATTCTAGGTGTATGTGTAGTGGATACTGCAAGGAGATCACATGTAGGTTCGTAGAGGGCTAGCAGGGAAACATGCCTTACCTTCCAGAGGTGTACGGGGGCTTTTTCCTGAAAATCCCCAGTGAAGATCTTTGTTCCTTAAATAGAAATAAAAGGGAGTTTTCTGCCTAATATCTGTGTAATCTTTGCTCTAAGTTCAGAGAAGGACATGAGTACAGAAATTATAGCACGGTTAATAACCAAAGAGAAATGTAATGAATTGATGTCAAGGAAAAAAAGACAGATAATACAATTTAATTGTTTTAAAACATAGGCCTGCAAGCTGTATTACTTTGAAATAGCTTAATCTCTCTTTGCAGCTAACTTTTTCAAACTTAAATCTTGTTTTCCTTGTACTTCAATACTAATGATATAACAACATGGAAAATTTAAGCTTTTTTAATATGATTTGAATTATAAATGGAAAGAGAATGATAATATGTGTACTTTATTCATCTCCATAGTTTCTGCTATTGTAATGCGTTGTCTTTGCCTCGTAGTATGCCTAACAATAAAGGAACATTAATACATTCTCAGTGAATAGAGTTGGAAAAGCAGTCATATGCTTTTATTTTGCTATTGAATACTTGTTTCAAAACCAATCTGCTGCAGAGACACAATCACTATGAATCATCAGCTGCTATTATCACTAAATAGAGACTGTTGGTTGCTTGGAAGTTTTCTAGTCTTTGTAAGATTTACATAAGTGTTTTTCTGAACAGAATGAACAGTTATAATCTAGACAGTTGATGTTTTTGTTTGGATCTTCCAGTTGCTTTCTCTTCTTCTAGACCTATCATAATGCAGATGAAATCCATACAAATAATCAAATAAGAACAAGTCTTTTTCTTCAGCAGCTTGTATACAAGATCTGATCTCATCAAAGTCACTGGCTAAACTTAGAGTTAAAAAAACCCCCAAATACAGAATTTGAAATTCATGTCTTTTGTTGTTTATAGTGAGTGTATTTCACAAAAAGGGTGCATGCTCTGTGCTCTCAGCTGGTGCCAGCATTCATGAAGCAACTCCATCTAAGACTCATATAATTGGAGCTTGTACAAGAGGATTTGCTTTTCTCTCAGTGTGGCAATCCCACAATAATTAGTAGCAGGTAGAGAGAGCCCTAGGGAAGGTTCATTATCAACGGAGGGCAGCTGAACAAGGCAGCCCAAAGCCAGTGGGCTTGCTAAAACCTTTCAAAGGCAAAATATGTCCTGGATGGGAAACAGCTGGTAGATGGGATGTCTTGTTTGTCTTGTTTGTGTGAAGGTCTCCTGTTTTACAGCTCTTCAAAGAAAGCAAAATGCTTTGGATGTAGAATGGTCATGGAGAATTTTCTGGCACTATTTATGAGTTAATACTCATGAATGGCTGGAGAAAAAGAAATAAATATTTAAAAGAAATAAGATTTAAGGAATATTTTAGTAATATGAGATAAAGGTAATATGTAAAATGTGATTCAATATTTCTTAAGTCTAATGTGCGATAAAGCATAGTGTTGTGGGTTTGTGTGGTGGGTTTGTCTGGTAGCAGGAAGGGGCCACAGTAATGGCTCCTGTAAGTATCTGCTAAAGGTTTCCCTGGACTCCAGCTCTGCTGGCAGCAAGGGAGGGGCTGCAGTGGTGGCCCCTGTAAGTGACTGCTAAGAGTCCCCCCAGCTCCAAGTCTGCTCTGGCAGCAATGGAGAGGCTACAGTGGGGGCTCCTGTAAGTGATTGCTAAGGGTTCACTCCCCGCCCCCCGGCTCCAAGGGTCTAGTAGCCGGGGAGGGGCGAGTGGGGTAAGGAGTACCAGCAATCTAGCCCCTGCGAGAAACAACTGGAAGTTTCCCCAGCTTCAGGCTGGACCCACCCCAGGCCAGGGCTGAGCCAATTGGTGCCTCTGCGAATAACATATTTAAGAGGGGGCACAGAACGATGGGGGTGGGCAGTGCCTGGCTGTCCAGCTGCCTGCTGGGCTTTTACAAGCTGACCTGCCATAGCCCAAGCCTCTGCCACAGCTTGCCTGAGAGTCAGTTTCCTCAGGAGTCGATGAAGATCTGCAGCAGAGAGGGAAGCAGGATTTGAGAAAGACGGTTACACAGACACTCTTGTCAGTGAAGGGATGGCAAGAGGAAGGAGCACCCCCGGGATTTCCCCTGCAGCATGGTGAAGATTCATGGTGACACACGGTTTGTCCCTTATGCAGCTGTGGAGGACCCCATGCAGGAATTATGGAGAAGCCCACACCAGAGCTGGGCAGTCATCAGGGGACTGTGGCCCCGTGGGGAAAAGGACTCACACCAGACCAGTATTTGAGAAGAACTCTCCTGTGAGAAGGGACCCCACATTGCAGCTGGGAAAGACTGTGAGGATCCCTCCCCTGAGGAGGAAGGAGCGGCTGACTGACTCCATCCCCCATCCCCTGCTCCCCTGCACTGCCAGGGCTGGAGAAGGTACAGAACAAAGCCTTTGGGAAGAAGGGAGGTGTGGGGGAGAAGTGCCTTTTTAAGATGTAGTTTTCTCTCTCTCATTATCCTGCTTCTTGTTGTAGATAGTTAATAAATTCAGTCTTTATTTGTTCTTCCCAAGTTGTGTCGGTTTCTTGCCTGTGAGTGAAACCCTCCCTGTCCCTGCCTCAGCCCACCAGGTGTGGCCTTTCTAAACCACGACATATAGATATCTTAAAATAATTAAATTCATATTTTTTATTTCAGTAATACTTAAGCATTAGTGAGGTATATGGTTCCATAGTTCTGTAGTCCCCATCCCACCATAATTATAAACACAATAGTATGTACAGAGAAAGATGAGGTGTATAGGCCATGTAATATGCAATAGTGTGATTATTGCACATTTGAGGACTGTTGGTTCCCCATAGAGACCAGAAGAGCTCATTATAAAATGTCACACAGATTTTTAGGATAAGAGGCTGTGATCCATACTGGTGATAAGGGAGCAAAATATCTCTCGCCATCTCTTCAAAGTACTTTCATGATAGATGCCAACAATATGGATGATTATTATGTCATTTCAAAGGGAAAGTAAAACGCTAAATGAATGTAGGACACAACTGAATATATTCAGTAATTGTATTTTGAATAAAATGATTTTATATTTTCAATATTAGCCTCCATTCTAGCTTGTTCCCTGTTGGTTAGTTAAGTCATGATATTATTTCTGGACCATGAAAGAATATGTGCTTTCACAAACAGTTCCGGAAGGAATCATGAGATGTTTCTGTAATTTGCTCTCTGCAGAATTTGGTCTGCTACGTTTTCATAGCTTGTTCACTGAGAAAGTAAGTTATTTTATGGAACGTATGCACACTGTATGTCTATATGTACATATACACATTAATTCACCCTTAATTCTTGAACTTACAACTGCAGTGCTTTCTTTGTTCACTTCACTGATATTCTTGCGGAGCTGAGCCTGTAATTCTGGTAAAAACAATGCCTTATATTGTAATGTTAGCATTTTTGTTGTTGGTTGTTTTTGTTAGTGTTGTTCCCCTCCTCCAAAATGTAGAAGCACTGCAGAAAAAATAAAAAAAAGAGCTGTAGATTTATTGTCTTGCTTACTTTTTTCTTTCTTTTGACTTCTCCATTTCCATACTACTTAAGTCTCTATTACTTGTAGAATCAAAGCTTGAATTAATAGTTGACAGAAATGGGTTTATCTTTCCTAAGAAATCAAGAATTGTTTTACTGGTCCAACTTTCAGTGACACTTGAGTAGGTCAACATTTCACAATCCTGTTGTTCCTAAGCTCAGAGAAGAAGTTTGAGCAAATTTTTGCCACAAAAGCAATGACGTAAAAGAAAAAAATCCCAAACCCTACAACATACAGTTGATGATATACCCTTTGTAACTTGTATCTTCTTTTGAATATGATTCTTTGTATGTTTTTCTGTGTATGTAATTACAGATGTGATACAAATAAATGTTATGCACATACTGTGAAAAATTAAATAATATTGGTATAGTTATTACAAATCTTATTCTGAGAAGAGCAGGGAAGAGTTAGGTATTTCCCTTTACCTTAACCCTCACAAACTTTCTTTAATTACAGAAGCAAAAATTTAATTAAACCATTTTGAGAAGCAGTTCCTCTGCCTATTTTTTTGTTGTATCTCAAAACTTCTCCTAACTAGATCAGAAATTTCCATCGTTTTCACTGCGATTTCTCCATGCAGTAAACTTCCTTTGTAGTTGAGGAGAATTTCATCAAAGCATAGCCGTAAGATCAGCCTCCCTCTCTAGAAAGATGTTGCATCATAGAAGCAAAGTAGCCGAGGATGTGGCTCACAGTGATTTAGAGGTTTTTGCTGGGTTATATTGGTTTCAGGCAGCACCACCAGCCTGTTTAATGTAAATGAACGTGCCATGTTTAGTAGTAATAAAACAGATGGATGTAGAACTGTTATCAAAATGGACTGTATCAGAGGAGAACTTGTGCAGAACACCTTAAGCTAAGTACCTTTTTGTTCTTTTGTAACTGTATGTGCAAATATATATCCTCTCAATATATTTCTCTTCCTGCAGCTGGCTTTTATTCCTTTATCTACAAATCATTAACCAAGCAAATGTCAAAATCCTGAGAAGAAATACTGTTTTTTTAATAAACACGTATGCTGACATGATTTATATATATTAACTGCGGGAAATTTTCCTTGTTTGAAGGAATAACTTTCAAGCAATTTATTTACCTACAGCAATAAATCGATAAATGTGTTACATCTATGAACAGATTTTTGAAGTGTCTGCCTGAACATCAAAAATCCCATAGGTATTTAAAGCCATTATGTTATGAAACTGCAACGTACATCAGACTTCTTACACAAGAAGTTCTTAATATAATCAAAGATGTTCACAATAGTTGGTAAAAATATTCTTGATACTGAGGTGAGATTTAATTTAATTTAATTTAACCATTTAGTAATTTTAATTTTAAAATATATTAATTTTTCCATTTGAATTTCTACAAGTGGTTGAAGTTGTATTTATAATTGTATAAAGTTTTTGGGAGCAGTTTTGTTGTTTGTGTAACTTTATCTGAGTCTTGTGCATGTGTAAGTTGTATTTTTTAAAAGATGAAGCTGTACTTTGTATTTTGTGAATGGTTAGTGCTCGCTCTTCCCCTCATATGTCTCTGTCCTGTTAATCCATGATTATAAATCAAATACAAAACCTACTGCACTAGAATCAATTTAAAGCGGGAAACCAATATCGAAAGCTGTTGTAGTTCAGAACCACTTCCCCTGCCCAGGTCAAAAGTCTTTTGTTTTCCATTTACGTATGCAAATTTAAACATTTTTATGTAACAAAACCAAAGCGGTTCTCTCTTAATACCCTGTGAATTAAGAAGAGTGCTGTTAATGATTATTGTGATTGATCCAGTAGTCACGAGCAGCAGAAGCCTCTGCTGTCCTGGGCAGGTTTTCTGTGCACACACGCATGGGTGCAGGTGTGCAACTGATTCTGTGAGTGGATTCCGCTTTTTCTCTGGGGAAAAAAGTTATCTAGATTACTATCCTCAATGTACTGCTTCACTATTGTACCTTACACTTTCCCAGACTGCTTCCAAGAACGCTATAGAAATGCGTATGGGATTACTTAGCAGCCACCTATGTGACACTGGATTGCTGTTCTCCTAGCACTGGTCTGACTTTAACTGTCAAGTTTACGTGTTAAGTTGTCGTAGTTTTGTTGACTGTCTGTGGCTGTCAGTATTTTAATGTGGGATGCTGGAATATTTTAATGTACAGTGCATTAATAGGAAGTGATTATAAGAGGAATAGCACCTGGTGTAGAAATATGCAAAAAATTACTTAATTGCCTCTAATTTTTTTTTTAATCCTTCCACATAAAGTCTAATGTTGTTCCACACATGTATATTCTAGGCTACCATGTGTCTTTCTTTCCTCAGGAGATTCCTTCAATTATTATTGTGGAACTAATTTATTGGAAGAAGAAAATTGAGCTTCAAATTTATTATTCCTGGTGAAACGCTATGCATTTATCATCATAATCTTTCAGGGTCTGAATTATTATTCTTTTTTCTTTCACCCAAGAACTTGTAGTATTCTGGTTTCCAAATCACAGGTGACAGTGTCTTTTTATCACTAGCATTAGCTCTTTATTGCAAAACAGGTTACGCAAGGTGAAGCAGAGTCATTATAGCAACTATAAATCCCTACATAGTAACAAAGTCTACTTTCATCTCGAGAATGATCTCATCCAGCAGACAAGATAGAGGAAGGAGCAAGACTTCTATGTGATGCTAAACTGTGTTAACAAAACCCAGTTTAGAGGTAAAAGAAAGTGTCTGTGTATTCATAAATGCCTTATGTATACTTTAGAAAGTGATTTAGGAACAAGTAACCTCTAAAAGACAGTGCCATCTGCACACTCTTCAAACATTAAAGTGAAGAATCTTGTAAACATTGTATAAACCACATCACATGCAGATTTCAACATGTATTTCAGCTA
>WKFP01014381.1:1254229-1285558 GCA_011057875.1 Pterocles orientalis
GCTTGCATTATGCTTCTGTATTCAGTTCTCTATACCGTTAATTATTTCTGTAGCCCACAAGAGTCTTGAGGCTGTTCTTGGAAGCTTTTCATGCATTTGATCACTTTTGTTGGCTTTCTTTGTACAAGGTTTTTAGCTTAATTTTGATGGTCGTATGTTTCTGAGATAGGGTGAACATTGTGCAATACTCAAGGTGCTCAACCACCATAGAGTTGTATAGTGAGTGGCCTAATAATGTATTCTTTATTCCTTTATAATAATTCAAGAAGTTTTGTTATCCTTTTGGCTTCTGCTGAAGAGAGATTCCAATTTCTGTTTTTTTTCCTAAGACATAATAACAGATTTTCAACTTATCATAAAAATTATCATAATAACTGTCTTTTTGTTATCAACACTCAATTTCATTTCTCATTTTATCAACTTGTACCTCTTTTCCCTTTAGCTTTATTTTTCATTATTCTTAATCATTTCAAATCATCGTTAAACTTTGATATAATATTATTCATTCCGTCTTCCATATAATTTGTTGAACATACTGAAAAATACAGAGCTGAAGACAGATATTGTAAAACTTGTAAATACTGCTTATTGTGGAAATGATGATAGGTTCTATTTGGTTTCCCATCTTTAATATACAATCTTCCACAAAAAATGCTTTTGATTTTATTCCATGAAAAGTTAGTTTCTTTAAGAAATTTTGAAAAACTGTGACAGCATTTTGAGAATGCAGGTAGGCAATAAGACCAGCCTATTCTTTCCGTACGAATTGACTCCAAATATATTTCTGAAATACAGCTTTCTTCAAGCTGATACTTACTATACACCGTTACATGGAATGCCACCTGAAGTGCTTGTCTGGTAGATGAAATTTACCCTTATGAGCCCCTTAAGTTAGTGATTTTGTTTAGAAGGTGTATAATCAATTGCAATGATTAATAAAGATGGTACTGGATGTCTTCTTTATAGAGTTTTCTGTCTACTGGCCTTGTATTTGCCTAACAAGGCCAAGAACCAATATTACAACTTGACAATGCTAGATAAATGCTGTGGTGAGCTCTCTTATTCCATCAGTGTCTCCCATGAATTACGCCCATACCAATATAATCATTCTGATCTGCAACAGTTTAATGAGGACAAATAGGGTCTCAGAGCTAAATCTGTGAAAATACATGTCATGTATGTTTTCTGCATGACTGTTCAAGTGTCTGCCATGGTCCTGATGCCATACTGTTAAAATAATATGTGAACTCAGTTGAGGCTATATGGTGGTTGTATTATTGGATGTAAAAGACCAGTGATTATAACCAGTCATTACAACAAAACCCTACAGCCACAACACAGGATGTGAAAGAGTGTGAATGGTAAAGAAATGCTTTTTTTAAAAAAAAATGTAAACACTTTAACAGAATATAAATAAGGAATTGTCAGGCTTATGGTTAGATTTGTCAGCAGGAATAAACTCCTTTAACCTAATCAGACATTAATATCTCCTTCTCAATGACCTTAAATTAATGCTATGAATAATTGAATCTGTAACAAGAAAACATTTTCTATGTATCTTCTTTGTTAGTAAATAGCAATACAATGATTTTTCTAAAATCTTTTCATCTCTCTCCATTCGAGCTGCTCAGCATAGTTCTCTTCTGTCTCTGTGCTTTATTTTTGCTTTGATGGGTAAATAGAAGCTGTAAACTGGTGTTACTAAGGCCATAATTCTAAGCTTACAATTTCTGTAGCTCATTACTATTCTTTGGCAGCAAACATGCATATAATGTAAAGCAGGTATATTTCCTGTTTCATTACATCTCTGCTTTATCTGGTGTTCCACTGCTAAGGATGGCTTCATGGAAAAGACCATTTAGTGGATATATTTGGAAATATATCTTTTAAATTATTATTCTGAATATCATGAGTATGTAAATCAGGAAAATAATTTTCCTATAGGATGTGTTTATGAGAGATTATTTTACATACAGATGACCTGATACCTTAATCACTTAGGGCCACATTCAGCCAAAAATATAGCCAGACTCTGTGCCATAAACTGGATAGCAGATTAAGGCAGGTTTATGAAGTCATTCAGATGGTTATAGCAAGAGAGAGGGTGAAGCACTGTGCCTTACATGCAAGAGAGCAGAGTAGAGAAATTTTCTGTTTGACAGATTTAGTGAGAATCCTTTTTAATCTTTTAATTCACAACAATATTGCTCATTCTGGAATAAATTTCTGGAGGCATTGTATATAGAGTTGTTAAAGCTTGGTCTGTGGAAATGTCACATAGACACTGAATTTCTGATTTTTTTATAAACAAAGTCATGTTGCATAATTAAACTCACAAGCTCTTTTTGGTGGTATTGTTCTAGTTCAGCATTTTTCACTGCCGGGAGTATTTGTTGTCGTCATAACTTTCACTTTTTGGCTTCTTTCAACAAACGTTACATGAGTCTCAGCAATCTATGTCAAATGTATAAATCATTACCATCTGGAAATCCAGATGCACTCAGGTCTTCATACGGAGCTTTCCACTATTTGTTGCTCCTTGTATGAGATAGGATATGTTAGGTCAAATGCTATCGGGGTGTACAGAGTGATACAGTAAAGTTGTAACTCAGGAAGAAGCTCCTTCCAGCCCACAC
Organism: Pterocles orientalis; assembly: GCA_011057875.1. NCBI lineage: Eukaryota > Metazoa > Chordata > Aves > Pterocliformes > Pteroclidae > Pterocles > Pterocles orientalis. Next base: position 1,256,866 of record WKFP01014381.1, read on the forward strand.
TGCATGGATGTTGCTTCAGGATCTTTGGTGCTGCCTGATGTCAGAAAATACCACTTATGGTAATCCTGGAAATCTCCAGGTTCACATCGCTGTCGTGTACTGAAATTCAGGCACTGCAGCAGAAGTCTTGAGGTCATGGAGGGTCACACTGTATTTGGGAATGGTTAGAAGATCCAAGATAGTTTTGGGGAAGCAAGGGAAGTTTCTTTGTATTTCTGTCGTGTTGCAGTAGTAACATTTTGTGTGTGACTAATTCACTGAGGTTAGCAGACTTCTTCAAAATCACGGGACTGAGTTGAATGAATTTTCCAAAATGTTACAGTAAACCTGTGGAAAGAGAGGAAGCAAACCAGGAAGAACTCTTTTCCATTTTATTTGATGTCTTAAATTAGGATTTTACATTATTTAATTCACGTTTTAAGACCTGGAGGTGGTAGGAATTGTGATGATTATGGTTCCTTTTTTTTTTGGTGTATGTGTGCATAGTTTGGATAATCCAGAAAGTAGGTTTGTATATCTGGCTAACATGATACCATATGTGACAGGAAGGTCTGCACTAAGGATATCTTGACGTTACCTGATGTCTTGACATTTTAAGTATATGTGCTTTAAATGCCGATGCAGAAGTAGTAGGGTTGATTGTATTTTTTTTCCCTTTTTCCTCTTCAAAAGAAGCTACAATGCATAATATTTGATACTTGAGGAGGGCTGGAAGAAGAGCAGAAGGGAAATCAGTACTTTTGCTACTAATAATTAGCAGTAAATAAAATGTGACAGTAAAACACATAGAGGAATCAAGAAAAGAGGATTAGCATGGGATAAAGAATGCTTACAGTTTGTGCTGGCCCAGATGGTACAAGATGGAAATCCTGATGCCTGAATTGAAGTGGGAGTGAGAAAAAGAATAAAAAGTTATAAATGCATATAAATATCACCTTTGCCACATGAGATCACCTTTGCTTGTCTCTGTACAGTGGAGGCCAGAGAAATAAGAATTATCTGAAACAGTCTTTTGCCTTCCTGAAAATGGAGTGATTGGTAAAATTATAACCTAGAAAAAGTCAGTGAAATGAACGCTGAGGGAACAGATGTTACAGCAATAATCTGTTGGGAGTCCAGAGATTCTTAAGAGTGTGAGTACTAATCAATTGGAAACTATTGAGAAGAAACTGTAAATGTTTTAGAGCAGTCACTACAGACATACACAATTTCCCAGTTATTCTCTCAAGCATTGTCAAAATTTGGCTGTATAATATCTTTTGTGTAAGATGTATTTCAATTTGATAATGATCTGCTAGTTTATCTAGATCACCCAAACAGAGAATGCTGTGCCAAGTGTCAACAAGTGAACTAGTTTCATGATGTGGCATAGCAATGTGTGATAACTCTACATCACAGCTGTAAATAAGGAAAAAAACCTTTTCAGGGTATTTTTCCCCGCTTGAATATTTGAGCTCTTTGTCCTCTCTAACTAGGACAACTTACCTAAGTTCCACAAATTTAGAACTATTTCAAATTTGGCTTTGAAATTATTTCAGTATTCTCTCAGGACTGGAGACCTAGGCTTCAAAGTGAATAACTTGCAGACCCTGAAAGTAAACCCAATTGTGCTGTGGTTCTGGCTTTTCTAAAAATGTATTTTTTTTCTTGATGTCAGAATAATTGATTGTTGCTCAGTTGACTTCTGATCTGTCATTCAATCCAAGTGTTTTCCTCCTTTTTACCATACTCAGTAATTACTTGGAACCAGTTCTTAACAGCTTGCCTGTGGCTATTCACTCATGGCTAGCATTACTGCTCCTGGCAACATGGGGCTGTGTCACCATCAAACTTGAAACAAATAAACCCCCCATCTCAATTCACACTGAGATGTCTGAATAATTTTCTGTTACAAAATTTGTCCAGTCCTCCAATGAAGAACCTAATTGAACTACTGTTGCTTTTCTTATCGTTTTTTGGCAGTGCTGCACCTGTTTTGCTGTGTTTTCATATTCACTTTTTAATCCTTCCCAAAACTTCCAAGTAGATAACATACTGCCATTTTGCCACTTCTTCCATGTTTAGGCACTGCTTAGACTTGTATCACTTGCTGCAGTCTGTTGCTTGCAGTACATGAGCTGGTTTTTGGGTTGTTTTGGTTTGAGTTTTTTGGGGTGGGATTTTTTTTTTTTGGTGGAGTTAGATTTTAGTCCTATTTGCTTTTCTTTCTCAGGAATATTTTTCATAGTCCTTTGCATTACGTGTCCATACCATTGCCCATAGTGCAGTGGAGTTTGTGTCAACATCTTCATACACATTATGCAACCACTAGTGGTTGTAAACTGTTGCAAAGGAATTTAATGTGGATTACATTTTTTGTGTCATTTTTCCAGACACAGCTTTAGACTTTGCCTAGTTTGCATACTATTACTCCAGAACAGGTGGTTTTCAACTCTCTCATAAAGTTTTTTCCCACATTCTCCTCCTTTTTTGTAGGGTCTTAGGTAGCTTTTAAGATTAGAAAACGTCAGCACACTCAGCTGGCACATTCTGACAGTTTTTGCAAGAGTTATTTTGAGACATGATGCCAGGATGTAACTGAGTGTTTTGGTCCAGAGTGGCATGTAATGAAACATGAAAATATTCTAATTGAAAAACATTCTTAATATGGTACTAGAGGAATGTGACTGTGAAATGTGCCATGTTTAATGGAACAAAAAGAGCACAAGAGAGTGTTTACTTTGAAAGAGATTTTTAAAAAAACAGACTACCTTCCTTATCAGGAGAGCTGCTTATGCTGTTTCTTCTCTGACTCAGTCCAAATTCTATTGAAGTGACCTTTGGGAAAAGATCAGCAACAGAGAAACCAGTTAAGAAATTAGTAAAATTTATATTCATTTATGATGTGAGACCAGGAATACACATACATTATTTCAGTCAATAAGACAGAGGGATTTGCTGACGTAGAAGTAAATAAATAGGGCCAAGGCATGACTCTAGGCGCTAGCACCCGGTTTGCCATACTGCTATACAGTGAGCAATATAAAGAACATGGTGTTGCTTATGTCAGCTATCACCCCCTCAAGCAGTGCATCAACAAAATTCTGCGCTTGGGATGGCTGGTCAGCACTCACAAATTTGTTTGGAAATGGCTGTACTCATTTGAGGGCTTGGAGAGTTTGGCGCGCGTTGTATCAGTCAGTTTCGGAGACAGAGATTGGTGTCTGACCGGTTCTATCTACCAGTGTAGATACAGGTTAAATAAGTGACTGCAAATGAAGTAATAAACTAATCTTTTGTTCATCTTTGTTAGCTAATGGTGAATTTATGTCCTCCTTATTCCAGTTTAGTTCACACGACGTAAATACTGTTTTTTTCTAACTGAATTTAAAAGTTCTGGCCAGGACTCAGACTGTCTGTGAATTTAGTTTGTAAGTACTCATGCAGCCTATAGTAACAGAATAAGAAAATCTAGATATAGAATATTTTTAAAGTGATGATTAGTAGCACAAAAGATAATTTCTGTTTTAAGAGTTATGCAATTATAAGGTATTGATCAAATTCGATAATGTCATAAATATTGATAGAAGGGTAATTTATTTTAACAATAAGCCAGTCTGAAAGACTGTGCAAAATGACTGAATAATATCAGAAAACTTGTGTTACTGGACAGTTTTCCAGAAGCTCTTCTGAAAAAAGAACTGCTCAAGCCATGCTGTCTTCTCTCAGTAATGCCTCGTGTGTCAGTGCAGCTAAAAGAGTACATTTATCTCCCTACACCTCATTTGAGTCCCTTATTAATGCTGACATCTGTTCAAATCTTAATTACCACATTACCACAAATAGTCCCTTGTCAAATCTAACCTAATTTAAAAATAGCTCAAAACCAGAAGTGCAAAATGTGTCTCCATGTAATACAATAATGTTTTATTAATAAAGTAAACGGATAAATCATTTGCATAATATTAAAAGCATCAAGATTACAAAGCTTTTTATTCAGTTTTTGGAGTTCTGTGGCATGAACATCTATATAATTAATAACTTTTGTGTATATGAAAAGTGACTCAAATGCATTATGCTTGAAAGAATGATCCATAATCTTCCTAGAGAAACTTCTTTTATATGATATACAGTAATTTCCTAGTTAGGTGTCCCTAAGTGATACCTTTTGCAGAACAGCTGCAAACATTATTATTAAAAAAGAAAAAAAAATAAGTACTGACACTGAGTATTTTTATGCCATTTTTAATACCTAAATATTGAGCGAATTGTCAAATGTTTGATATGAGTATTTGAGTAGCAGAACCAGAATGTTAGAATATTTCCTGCCATTCAGCAAAGTTAGAGTGAGTCAATGGCCATTATTCCTTGATGCACGTTTTCAGAGGCGTTAAAAGACCTTTAAAGGTCATTACCAGGTGTATGCAGTTCCAGATGTCCCTACCAAATGTTATCACACTGTTTATCTTTCTTCAAGCCTTTGCACAGTCTTCTGGCCTTTAACCGTCAGGTGAAGTGGCAAATTCTTGATGGTCAAAATTACAGCAAAAGTAAAAATTTGCCCCTTAGGGTTACTTAGATGGATTGTAGGGCTTTCAGGTGCATCTAACTCTTTATAAGCTGTAAAAGGGACGTTAAGAGAATCTCAAAGATGTGTTACTCAGGCTAAGAGTAAAGGGTGCCTTGTAGTATACTGGACACCTACTTGTAACTAAACAAAAAAACAAAACATGTGAAAGGGACAGGGGAAAAGTATTTATCTGGGCCTTCCTGCCTGGTCGTTTAGAGCTTGATTACCCAGACTAATATCCAAAATGTGATTGTTAAGTATTACCTCACCCCAAGCTACTGGCAAAATAAGAGCTGTATCTGAAACTTATAAATTTCTGTTACTACGTGGGTCATTGCTTTTGGGGAAGGTTTTGAGGTAAAATCTACCAGATTGGATTTGAGACCCTGATAATCCTTGGAGTTTTCCTTTGGTACAGCTCATCTGTGCAGAGGGACTTTATTAATAGTTCTGTCAAACCTAAGAATAAATCACTTTGTAGACTACAACTGTATCAAATGTCAGTCATTCTTGTATCAAGTTGAACGAAACTGCTTCAGTGCAGGACGTGAAGTTGATTGGTTGTTTCTGAAGGGATGTTCTGAGGTGTGGAAGGTATGCAGAAGGTTTAGCCTGAGAAGCTGTAGCAGCAAGCACTTCTAGTGCTGATGGTGTGCTGACAGAGTACTTTGTAAAAGGTGTGTGTTGAAACAGTCCAAAAACTGTCTGACCCAGACAGAAACTGGTTTGGTTCATAAGCCTCCAGGTATAGAGAAAGGAAGATCTTGTAAAGTATTTGCTCCTTCCCTGTCCAGAAGATCCTTGAAATTCAGAAGACCCATGGTCATATATAAAACTAGCAGTGTTACTACTTCTATGCATCATCATGTCGTTTTGTGCTTCTCCATTTAAAACTGTTATCTTATCTAGACATATAACATGCTGTACCCACAATAAAGGTTGTGTTTGCATAATCTTTATTCCCTCAAAATGCAGGTTCTAATCATTGTGCCTTAAATTAAATTAAAAGCACAAATAGAGTGCTGTGTTTCCTTCCATGTTTATGCATATACTTGTATTTAGTTTGCAAGCTGAGAATACTCGTGTATTCATATAAAGATTTAAGTGAGAACTATCTTCAGGTAAGCTTATGAATAAAAGGGAAATCTAAACCTGTGTCCTATGTTTTCAGTTCTCTATGGTACATTTTAATTTCATCTACAACCTACATTTTAGAAGACTCAGGTGATGGTATTTCCTTTGAAGGTTTTTAAAACTGAGATCATGTTGTTCAAGTGGTCTGATGAAAGTTGGTATTTGGATAATCTATTGTGTATTGAGAATTACTTTATCCACTGGCTTGTCATACATCACTAACAGTGATTTTATTTTTTTTTCTTGGTCATGCCTTTTGTGACTAGAGAACTTTTAAGAATCTTAGGAAGTTTTGAATGAGAGAAATCAATGAGCTGAAAAATCAAATAATGGCTTCCCCCTAAAAAATTATGTTCTCTTGAGGTACTAAGGATATGAAATTATGACTAAAGCAGGCAGTTGAATTTGCTCTTTTCTCACTCTATACTATCAGGGAAAAAAAAAAGAACATATTCTCTTCATTTTCCCAAAATCTGAGTATATTGGACAGCAATGGTTTTTAAAGAGTAAGGAGTAAGGTGTGTGCTGAACATAAGGTGATTTGTCTCAAATAACTGTTTGATGCAAAAAGAACAGCATACAAGTATTTTTTTCTTCCAGAGACAATACAAAGCTTCCCTCTCTTCCCCCCCCACCCCCCAAATAAAATGACTGAAGGGTGGGGCATGCAAGAGAAACAAGTTATTCTGTCTGGTGGGTAGTCTGATCTGTGCTCAGTTAAACACTGTGTTCTTTGGCTCTGCGTTACTTTGCTGTGGACTATGTGTGTATAAAAGGTACCAGGGTGTTGAGTAGATTCTGGTTTTGCGTGTTTCGTTACATCTAGTGATGAATTATGTTTTATTCTTTGTTTATTCTAGCACAGTTTAACACCATAATACAGCATCAGCTGGGGTATCTGAATACTCCTCTAGTGCAGAATGGCTTACCCACAGCTAATGAGTTACATCTGTGAGGCTCAAGCAATAGCAGCTGATGCTTAGAGTTTATTTTGGATTACCGAACCTTTATTGTGTATAATCGCATGATAGCAAAAAGTCTACTGACCTCTCTAGCCCACAGCTGGCTGCTGGGGAAAAATAATCTGTTTTCACATTTAAACACAGCAGATTTTTGATAGCCGGTGGAAACAGCGTTCAGTGATGCGTAGTTTAAGAGTATCTAGGTAATTGCGTGATTTTGCCTGTTAGAAGGAAGTGAACGAGGCAAAGTTGGGGAATTGTTTTCTAGTTATTGAGCAAACTACCTCAAAATATACCTGCAGCTCTTAGTCCCCTCTAATTTCTGTCACCTTGCATCTGCTTTCTTAGTCCCCTCAAAAGTGTTTAAGAACAGCAGCACTTTTTATCAGTCGCAGCTTGCTGTCTGTATCAGGAGTGCTAAGATCAATTCCAGGTACTCTACCTCCAGAGGAGATCAGTGCATTTTATGCTTAAAACTTAGTGTGTCATCAGCACTTCTGTTTTAGAAATGGTAATGTAAGCCTGCAGGACTAAAGACCTTCCTGAAGGTTTACACACTTGAAACCAGCAGCAAGTCTGTTGCTGTAATTGTAGTGTGTTGTTGCAGATTGTTATGCCTGTTGGGTGGGTGCTACCTTTTCCATCTTTTCACGTGTCAGTCTCTCAGAAGTTTGTAGGGGCTTTAAAAACAAAGCAGGATTCAGTAAATGCATAGATGACATTCAGTGACTTTTGATGGGATAGAAAGTAGGTAAAGCTCTGAAATGGAAAAAGGAACTTCAGCTTTTCTTCCCCAACCGTTGAAATATTTTATTCTCCTGGTCTCATTTACTCACTTTTAGAAATACTGTATAAAAGTATCGTATCACTGTATTGTGAAACATAGTCCATATGCCTCAGCAACTGTTTGATTAGTTATCTTTTCATCCTGCAAGGATCCAGTTGCCAAAATTAAAGATGTGTAAAGTTAGGTTCTGGATATATCTTTTTTTCAAGATTGGCTATCCAAATGGTTACTGAAATGGGAAGAGCTGATCATTGCAGTCCCTTGAACAAGAACAGGGTGTAGTGCCTCTTCTTTCCTGAGGAGCAAGGACTTTCTCAGGGCCTTGTCTTGGATCCATTGCATTCTCTCATCGATTTTAAAAATTAGAATGCCTGGGTGGTAAATAGTAAATTTTGCTATTATGCTAACAAAATAGCACAGTAGTTGCATGGTCTGCACATACTATAGAGAGATAAATTTACTGTATGTGTAAGTATGATGCATCACCTTGGTCATGACTGTCCTTGAGAAGTGTCTTCAGTTGGTAGAAGTGCTTAGGTGACTCAGTTAATTGATTTCTGAGACACTATCTGTATAGAGGCATCAAATATATCTTGCTTCTCTTTCTCTGGTGATGATAACCTCTAGATACCATTCTGAAAACAGTCTGATTTTAGTCCTGGCAATGATCTGTTTCCTGTAAATTTATATTCCACATCGATACGTAACAGCACAAACATTCCCATCTGAGTCTTCAACCATGGAACTTGTTACATTTCTGAAATGGTCGCTCACTCAGTATTGCATACTGCAAAGACGAGAATAATTCAAACTAATTATTCTTTGTTATTTAACTCTTATCTTGATTTGATACCACCTGCCTGTATTTATCATTACTCCATATTGGGCTTCTTTTCTAGATGTATTTGTCACCTTTCTTTCCAGTATAGTGCTTACCCAGCACTGGTGAAATCAGGTATTCAGTCCCTTCATTCTCTTCTAATTTTCATTCTTTGCTGAAAGGAGAATGTCTATGCATTCATCACAGAAGTACTCTGTGGCCTCTCAAGTGAGTATTGCTTTTCGTTGAATGCATAGAAGTGTGCATTCTAAATTCTTCATGGATGGGATAATATTTTTTGCTTGAATACATTAATTGGACCTCATCTGCTGTGCTTCAGATTTTCTGAGTATCTGCCTACCTATGAACATGCATAATTGTCATTTATAGATGGACATACATAAGTATCTACACGTGTTGTTTTTTCCCGTGCAAAGGACTGTCCTATGAAGTGCATCTTTGCTTTTCCACTCTGTTGTCTTTGTCTCTGATCTTGTCACTAACGGCGATTCTTTTTAGCCTGTAAACAACATCCTTGTTGCCCATGCATTGTTAAAGACAGATATCTTCCATGAATTCAGGTTATATTTATCTAATGGAGCATCTGTTTATTATTGCTATTCCTGAATTTTTTTGTCTGTCCTTAAAAGCAAGACTGACTTTTCTTTTATCTCGGAAAGATGCACATCTGTGACATTGCAGTAAATAACCTCACGTTCAAAACCAGCGTGAAATTCATATCCCAAGAAGAAATTTTCCACCAGATTCCTATTTGCTGCTTATCAAAAACAAAATAAAATGCTGGTCTTCCATGCAGTTGTATGTATAAGTATATTTCTTGAAACAAAATATAGGCTTATTTTTGTTAGAATATTCTTGGTAATGTAGCAGCAACACTGTTATTTGACCAGTATTGGCAAAGGGATCAATTTTTAGTGTCTCTTGGAGCTGAGGATACCTGTTTCTTAGTTTAGATTAAATGGAGCTTTGTTTTTTTCACCTCTGAGAAAAAAATCCTGCATTACATAACCAAAACCAATTAACTCTATCTTTCCATATGTAGAACACCAGTTTTACATTGTTATTATTAACACTGATCACTAAACGTTTAAGTGTTACTATTCTTAAATAAGTGTAAAAACATAAAAACCCCAAATATGGGAGAAATAGCTTAAATAAAAATACTTTTGCTTGAGTAAAAATAGGAACACTAAAACATTTTTACAGGCACTATTTTTTCTCTCCTGTAAAATATAGATATAAATTTACTACAGTGTATATATTTTATTCCATGTAGCATATAATAGAATTACTGGTAATGGAAGCATTTGTTGGAGTTAGCTTACTGTTATTACTGTTTAAATTTCTGTAGCTTCTAATGTGCAAACAACACCATCTAACTAATAGTCTTTTTATTATATTACTAAAATGAGAAGACTTTATGTTAAAATGTAAAACAGTTTACTAGAACAGCATCACTATATGGGCAGAATAAACTTAATTATATGTAAACATTTTTGGTTTTAATTTCTCTCTGAATAATAGGAAATCTCTGAATTCTGTTTTATCAGAAAGTATTTTTCATATAAGGATCCAAGTGATGAAGCTTTTGCTATGGTTCTTTATTCAGTCTGCCCATGATTAAGCAGTTCTCCATCCTATACCGTTGCTGTTACTTGTTTGTGTGCTAGAAAGTACTCCTTGCACTAGTCCTTACGGGCTATATTGATCCACAGTGCCTGTTGCTCTACATCCTGAAAGCGACAAGAAAATTTCTGTAGTCGTCAGCAGGGCATAAGCAAGTTCAAATAGTGTACCTCCTGTCCAAGATATTCTGTGTCATGGGAAGTCAAAAAATAATTGCCAATGATTTAGAATGAATGAAGAGGGTTTTTCTTTCCACCTGAAAAGCAGTGTTTGTCCATCATAGCAAGCATTTCTCTTCCTCTGTTGAGGGTGACTTTGCTAAGTGTACTCCACTGAGCATAAATGCACTACATCCCAAATGAGTGTTAGGAACCTTTCCTTCTGATCTGTAGCGTCCACTGATGTGTTTTCCTGGTGCTCAGAATATTGTTTTGTCTCAGTAGGTTATCCTTCATGGGAGGCAGTACTCAATTCTTCACATAAACTTACTTTTATGAGTTCAGGAAATAGCAGCCCCTAACTTCTTTTGAACTTTATGGAATTTACTTGTCCGTGATACAGGCAAATAGAGTGCCTGTGGCACAGCATGTGGTGGCCACAGCTGTGTGGGTGCACAGCTTCCCATTTAGATTTGCATCCAGTCTTTACAATATGCACGTTTAATTCAGGTAGACTACATCATCTTATAGTTATAAGGCTGAAACAATGCTTGAGAGAAATTTCCTTAAGGAAAGGACTGCAGTATTCTGGTATCTTGCAGGCAAATTCACTGCTTTGTATTTGCCTCTTCTGGTTTTTCTCATACTTCTCTTAAAAAATAAGAAATTCTTTAATAGCATTTAAATACAGTAGATGCTTTTTTCAAGTGTTGAAACTGTATTCTTAACCACATCTTACCCAACTGACCAGTGCCTTTCACAAAAATAGTATCTCAAGGCTTGGACAAGAGAAGCTACAATAACACTAAACATTGAGTTCTTTGTGTGATCAGCAGCTTTAAGGTGTTGTGTGTTTTTTGTTATTTTTATTTGGTTTTCCTTAGGGCCTAAATGAAAAGTATCCTATAAAGAAGTTTTAGTCTCTGTAAGAGATCATTCTCCTTGGTGGAGGAGCACTATGTTTTTGAGCTCTCAGGGAGTCTGATTACCTGCCAATTGAATTAGTTCCTGAACAAAATCCTTAGTTTTCTTTCATACAGAGGGTTTTGGCAGCTCTTATTGGGTTTTCTTTTTAATTCCATCAGATTTATCAATGGACAGATGCAGAAGCCATGCTGTAAGCGTATGCAGGAGGAAATGGCAGAAGGAAAAAAGCTAGGGTTCCTTTCAAACTTTGGAAGATAACAACCTCATTGGTGTGGGGAGGAAAAAAAAAAAGGCAATTCAAAATCCGTTATAGTGTTTGAGTGTAACTGTGTCTATTAAGTAATGGAAAATTGTGGCTGAGAGTTATGACAAAGTATATTTCTCTTCTTAAAGGACACGTTTTGTGTGAATGTTTTTGTCTTTTAGCTTTTTACTTAAGACATCCCTAGTCTGAAAGCAAATTTTTGTTGCAATTAATTTTTCAGATAGCTTTCCAGTAGAAGGCTGTGAGTGGGCTGCCAATTAATGGTATATAATTTTTTGTTTGTACGCTTTCCCTTAGAATAATTCTGTTAAAACTCAGTTTTACATAAGCTGATACTTGCTGATTTCTAATTATTTCTCCTGCTTGTTTTAATGTAATAGCTTTTGTTATGCCATTATTTGTCTTTTCTGGGGCTGAGTTACCCCCAAGAAATCTTCAGCATATTCAAACCCAAAAGAGCTCCAGTCCTACCAGCTCCAGTGCTGCCACGTGCCCATTTAATTCCGAAATATTGAGAACTCTGTTTCATGCAGGAATGGGATCTTTGTTTTAAGTGTGTGGATCTGCTCTCTCTAACTCAATGTTTCTTTAGAGAGATGTTTGTATTTAAGAGTTATATACCAGTGTGTCATTACTTTGATATTTCTTAAGTATGTGTTTAGGAAGATGGGTTGGTATGGAGTTTGGGTTTCGAATATTATCGCTTCGCTGTAAAATCATTGACAATAGTGAGACCAGAAAGTGGGAGCTTTGTTTAAGTAAGCAAGGATCCAATAAGTCTCTGAATTGTTAAAAGGTATCTAAGCTGATTTCAGATTCTGGAAATTCTTAAATCTGGAGTTGTTGATTAGGGCCAGAATTCATTATTAACAAAGTTGTCTGTCGCAGTTTTGGTTGTCTTAGATTGGGGAGATCTGTAATGTGTCAGTTGAGATAAATGGATTTACATCTATGACAAGTGTGGAAAATGACTGCAAAAGTGAAAATCTTTGACTTAAAAACTTAAAATATAAAAGAGGATGTATGTTTTAGTATTTTTACCTTTTTATGACAGCCATTGCATTTGAAATTTTACCGCAGTGCCCAAAGAAAAGAACCATCTGTGTTATGCTTTGTTTTCATTACTTGAGTTATTTTTAATAACAAACACAAATTGTGGTTCTGTTGTTATGTGCCACAGCTGTCTGTTTAATTCTGCTCTCCTGTTTTTTCATAGTGCGAGCAGTAGCTGAATTATTTGGTTAACATTCACTTTACATTACATTTATTTAAAAATCCATAAAGAAGCCATATTAAATAAATGTTTTTGAAACTGTGTGCTTTCTGTCTATGTTGATATTTTTTCTAGAAAAACAAACAACAAAAAAATTCTCTATGTCCCTTGTTACTTTGCAGTAATGTTGGTTAAGGAGTTTATTCATGAGTTTGTTAGGAAGGCTTTCATGTAGCTGATAGAATTGCTTATATAATAGAAGTCAGTTAAGGTTGACGTCGTGTGAGTTGGAAAAACTTTTTGCACTTTTACATAAGCTTTGCTTACACCTGTTTTGTAATAACTGTTACTGTATTGGGAATGCATGAGATACATTTGTTTTTAAACTCTAAAACATGACTAATGTTTGTAGCTAACCCACAGCATACTGTCGAAAGAAGGACTTTTTCCTCTTAAGAGTGACCTTATAATATGTGTTTTAAGCTTTTTCTTAAGTTAATTTTCCTTTACAGAATAGCATTAAAATCTAATGACAAATTCTGTTTTCACTTATGCCGTTTGATTCCATTAGCTGGCAACAGAATGTGGTCACTGGTGTTTCAAAAACATATATCACAATTAAATACTTTGTCTTAGGGCAATATGCTTTCCGGAAATTGATTTTTGAGTTAAACACTGAATGTGGTATATCTGGGAAGCCTTTATATGCTACTAATGCTATTTATTATCTGTCATATAGGAAATGGGCTTCCGTGTTTTGGAATGAAGTCATCTTTGCCTTTGAAGAAAACCTGGACACAGTGATACTAAAGCATAGTGGTAGTCTCACTGGGGTAAATATTTCAAATTGGTGCTTATGCTGGTGTGTCACTAAGAAACACCAGATGAAAATTGCTTTCTCTCTCCTTTTTTTCTTGATCAATAGGAATTGACCAAAAGAAAGAGCATTAATCCCAGTTTCCATTATATCTAGGAAACAGCACAGAACATTCCTGTTTGCTTCAGCAGCAGTTTTGTGTCTTTACGTGGGGTGTGAATACCTACCTAGCCACTCCATACCAGTTGCCCGTGTTTCATGTCACGTAGGAACTGGCATTTTTTGAGCTCATTTTGTTCTGTTTATTATACCAGATATATCATGGCAGTTAAGTAAGTGAGAGTAGAAAGAAAGTAAAGTAGGTTTGGTTGAATAACTGGAGAATTCAGCACTATATTATTTGGTCACATATTCAACTACTGAATGAACATAACCAAAATCTTCGGCTTTCAGCATTTCTGACAATGGATGCTCATATGTAGGAAAGAGAAAGACTTCAGGTAACCACTATTTCAGTTTTTCATCTTGAAAAAAATAGAAATATAGGGACATGGGTTTGTTTGTCTTTGCTTTTGGTTTAAAATGAGCTTCATTCAAAGCTCTTCACAGACGATTTGCACTTGATTTTCAGCCTTTCATATGTTTTTATTGTCTTTTTTTTTCCCCCTAATTGCTAGCTGCATTTACTAACCAGCCTATCAGGCTTCAGGGTTTCATCAATTTCTGGAGGAATATTTTTTATTATTATTATTAGGAAGAAACTTCCTTCTATTGGTATTTTATTAATCCTAAAAAGTTATCTGAAAGTATCCAATTTGCTTTTTACTGAATCTCACAGTGTCTTATGCTTGTTGATTTCTGTGGTGCAGCCACCTTTTAACAAACCTCTCCACTTATGAGGTGTGGATAAATGTTCTGATCAGTTTTGCTTTTTTTCCTGTGTGCAGTTCTTTATATGCTGCCTTGTATACCAAGGTAAGTTTTTAAGGTGTTTAGGCAACAGTCCACTTGATTCTGGAAGTGGTAGCAAATAAGATACTTTATGCACAGGATCTATTTTAAATGTAGTGGAAATCCTCATCATAAGCAATGGTGTGGGAAGGAAGGGTAAGAGCGGCACTTGCATGGTCAGCAGGGTTCCCAAACAGGAATTTCAGATGTTAGTCTGGACCTTTGTAGGTGTTGGATGGACCTTGAAGGTGCAGAGATGGGCTTAGTGAATGAGCAGGATCAATGTGCACTGGAGCCTGTGAAATCCTGAGCTGATTTCTTGGTAGCTGATTACCCAGGAGCTCCCTATATTAATTGTTCTACAGTTATTTCAACTTCAGTGCTGTCACAGAGAAGAATACCAACAAAGTGACTAAGCTAGATTAAACACAATTGCTGTCTTTGAGTTTAAATCTCATCACATTTCTGGTTTAAATTTATTTATTGCTTTTTGTTTGGTCTTACGTCTTGTTCCTAATTACAGATAGGTATTAAGATTAATGCTTTCCCTAAACAACCAGTGTTTGCCAGGTTTACCTTTTGTTTTGTCTGCCTGGTGGATGTGCGGAAAGGAGAAGGCTTACAGGAGTCCCCTTCAGAAACAGGGAAGACTGATCAACTGTAACGACAAGAACAGCATCATTTTAGCTGTACCGTGGGGTAAAAGCCCATCAAAATGATATAGTTAAACAAAAGTGAAATTCAGTTAGTCAGTGACTGTGGTTTTTCTGTAGGGATTTTGTTAACTTTTTATCACCTGGTTAAATTTCTATTTCATGCAGCTGTAGAAAATGGAAAAAAAATGCACTATTTTTTTGCTTGTTTTGATGGAAACAGGTGCTATTTTCTTTTAGCATAACTTTTTAGTTTATTTCATTAACTGATTGTCACTTCCATTCCTGAAGTAGAGAACATGTGCAGTCATCTCAGCACAATAAACACACATTTAAGCTCAATGACCTAGACTGCAAGTTTAGTCAGAGGAGTTTGAAAATCTGCCCAGAGTAGAGGCAAAATGACAGAAAAACAGAAAGATGTCAGAGCACTTTTTGAATCTCAGACCTGTGAAATTTGATGTTTCCATACTTCTGTGGACTCTGCATGTGTACAGAGGGCTGCTTTTCCTCCTTTCCTGTGAAGAGATAAATACTGTGTGAAGGATGATAGTGCCACCATGTTCATTTAAGCCATATTTGACTTTAATTACGGTGTCAGGAATGAGATAAAATGATTACAAATCTGTTGTTAGTGTATTCTTCAAGCAGAGACACACCTTGATCTTTAATAAAAAAATAACTGCAGTTAAATGTCATTAAGGAACCATATACAGTCATAAGTGCCATGTCGTCCCCCCCCCCCCCTTTTCTTTTCAGGTTTTTATTGGGAGGACTGACAGTAATGGCTCCATCCTCTTGAAAAGCTGCATCGTTAACCCCATTGCCTATACATTTTAATTAGGGTAGGTGTGGTTGTCATGCTAATGCATATAGGGAGCGCTCCAGTGACCACAGCAGGTTTTGGTAGGGTTGGCCTGTCTGCCCATGTTGCTCTTTGGGAGCATGGTGAGGGAAGTGTGGGGTTCTGGTCTTGAAGAGGCAAGCAGCCGCCTTGGGGACAGACATGTTGATACTGCAACAGAGAGATGGCCTCACTAGAAAATCAAAAAAGCTGCCTGTGAAGTGGACATTTGAAGAGGAGGGGTGTCACTGTGGCAGTGCATGCTGCATGTCAGCCTGGTGCAAGTGCTGAGAGACTTGAGATGCTCCAAAGATACTCTGCAAGGTGCCCCCTGCAGGAAGCAGCAAGGGTCAGTTGCTTTTAATCCTTCATATTATATCATATATGGCATATCAGTTCAGGAACTCATTGCTCTTAAGAAGAAATATTGGTCCATGTTATATACAGAGTAGCATAAGAGGTTACTCACTACTGCCAAGGTAGTCCTTCTTCCATCTTGTTTTTCAAAGAGTGGGTGCTCCCAAAATCTTGTGCTTGTCCTAACTGATCCAGTATCCCATCTAATTAGTTTCCTTGATTAGCTTAAAAAATCTTTTTTATTCTTCTGTTGGATCACAGAGCATTTCCTCCCCTAAAACTTGATATTGCCTGCAAATTTAATGAGTCATAAATGAAAGCTCTAAGTAACATGGTGTCTTATTTGGTAAGGACCCATTTACAATGAGTATTCAGATATATTTCCCACAGTCCATACATGGAAGAGTTCGCAAATTAACTGCCCACTTCATTTTTTAAAGATGATCCCCAACACATCCCAGGAACTTGTTGGACAAGTGTTTTCAGCTGTGTCCCTTATCAAACACGTAACTGAAGTTTCCTGTTCACACTAAGTCTGAGATTTTGGATGCTTCTGTTTAGTCATTTCAAAAGCAAATTCATGCTGCCTGTTTTGATAATCTGTAATAGAACTTTATTATGAATTGTAGGTATGTACTTGTACATGCCCAACTAAGGCCTTGATAAAAAGAACTAACATGTAGCATATCTGTAGGACAGAGAAACCTTATTTTTCTGACTGCTTGCCACTTCAAATTGCTGGTCTTTGGAGATAATATTTTTTTTAAATGCTAGTTTGTTGAAAATATAGTAATTAGAATTACGAATATTTTAAAAAATATTCCATTTGGAGAGTAAATACAGAAAACAGTTCCAAAAAATCCAGTCTTACACTATAAGTTATCCCTGAATAAAACTTTTATCTAATTTGAACACTTTTTTTACTTCCTTGTAATACTTCACATGAAAAGTGTATTTTTGTATTGTAGTGGAGATGCTCGAGTAACACAATTTCCCGAGATTCGGGCAAATCAGAAGTTCTGCATTAGTCTAATCTGTTAAATGGAAAACTGTATGACTGTTGGTGTGGATAAGCTCATATTCCATGATCTAATCCTCTTTTCTGTAAATATATATATATCTAATCTTAAAATTGAAATTAAGTTATGCAATAAACTAGTAAAAATTGAGACTTCAGAAAAGACTGAAATATGCTCTTGAGAATTTTTTCCAGCTACTTTCCTTTTACAGCAAAAGTTCTTAATAAAAGCCTAATCTGCATTGTTCCTTTTTACTGTCCTTTGCTTTTTCTCCCCAAGCTAAATGTGCCACACATTGTAATGAATTCATTATACGTAGATGTCAGAATTGGCTTTGGCTCGTCACATTTGCTAACAGGTAATGAACTAGAACAATTGACAGTCTATGCAGATTTCTTACTGTGAAGGCAGTTTCTTTAATTTGAACAGATGACTTGAGTACAGGGTCCATTAGCATAACCATAGATGGTGTGCAAGGAGTTTTTAGCAAGAAGAGTTTCTTAGTATTTTTCCTTTTCCTTCTTTTGACAGAAATAGGTGAGATTTGATTTTGCAGTACCTTTGAGCCAAGAATATTTTTGTTAAGAATAGTGTTTCACAAACAGAAAACTCTGAATATCAATCTTGACACCAAAATCTAGAAATATGAATTTTTCATGTGGAATCTTTACTGATATGTTGTATAATGATCACCCCATAATATCCCACAAATAAATTGCTGATTGAATGACAATAGGAAAGACAAACTAGGGAGCATAGAGATCAGATCCTGGAGTGTGACACTGTCTTTTAAATTTAATTCTGTAGGCAAAGTAGACTAATTCATTTGCATCATTCCCAGGCATTCCTTCCCTCAACTTCCACCTGCAGTGATCTTCATAATTTTCTATTTCCTTTTGATATGAAAGTATAAGGATTTTCTTCTCATGATTCCTTCTAACCAATTTTATCCTCTTGAGGTTAAATTCAATTTTATAAATAGCAGTGAAAATATCTGGAGTCATCTTTTGCACTTGAAGGGTCAAAACTTGGTGTGTGTCTGAATTACACGCTGCCATGATGATAAACATAGCTATTAGGATAATTTGTAGAGTGCTGACAACATGATATAAACCAGGAAGACATGGCCCATGTTATAAAACAGCTTGTAAGGGTTAATTGATGCCTCTGGCTTTGCAGGAATGCAAATGGAGAAAAAACACTACAATTCACTGTTTGTATTTAACTCTTCTGGGGTGGTAGATGTCAGGATTTTGTGTAAGTGTTTAGGTAACACAAAGACAAGGAGAGAAAGAAAGAAACAATTTGAAGTAAAAAAGCCCAACAAAGCTACGACAACCTGAAGGATTGTGGGGTTTCTGTGCCAGACCCTGTGTGGTATTTGCCTTTTCTCTGGGTGCCCTACGTGATTTCCTGACTTCTGCCTGTAGGCTGTCATACTGCTTCCATTGCCTTGTTCTTTTGATAAGTTTAACTAGGAAAACAAAACAATTAAAGGAAGTCAATACATTGTACTTTCCATGCTGTGTAAATGCTAGGACCATGGGTGCCATACTGTCCATCCTAAACTCCAAGCTTAGCTGTCCCGAAAGAGGAAAAAAAAAGGGGGGGAGGGGGGGTTTGCGGGGGGGCTGTCTTTGCTATCCCATGTAAGAACTTATTTTGCTACATGAGGGTAAGTGAGTAGATTGTAAGGTAAAGCTGAAAATCATTAAAGGAAGACAAACTGAGTGTCTTCAATTAGTTCCTCTGTTAGTGCAGTACTACTGTAGAAAATCATAAAAGAGGACCTAGTTCACTAACACGAGCTTGAAACTTATGTCTGAAGACATCTTGATGAAGGCTGGCTTTTTTTGGTTCTTAAATAGAGCTACCTGGGGGAAAAATGGCCATCCTCTTCGTAAGGGGCATAAGCAGACATATTTGAAGGCTGATGAAATACATTTTAAACTTGAAGAAAAAAAAAATCCATAAAGTCACAATTTTAAATCCAGTAAACTAAATCTCTTTCATCCAACTTTTTCTGGCATTCCTTTGACCTATAATAAGTTATGTTTTTCTTCTCATATAAAATTTCAAATGGTCTCTGTGCTCTCTGTTTGCACCCAGGCAGCTAATTCCAAGGTTTCCAGTTCTTCCCCTTTCTTGCCCTCGTGAAGCAATAAAGCTGTGCAGATCAAAATTCAAAAGGAACAAAACCTTTTTTTTGCATCACTTACTGCCCTGAATTTTCTCATTTTAATTCCTCTCCAGAACTGTTCCTTTTTGCTGATTTATTCCTGAGTTCAGGATATCCTGGTCATGCTGGAACAACAAAAAACACTTCTATTTATTAAACAAAACCTAAAATTACATGTGCTGTGGATGGAATGAGTGATTTAAAACTCTACATCATTCAAGCAATTTGGCTTAGCAAACCTTAATGTACAAATTAAGTTCATAGTAGAGACAGGTGCTAACCATTCACTTACTCAATTATAGGGGATAAACTGAAAAAAATTACAAGGTCTATTCCTAAGTCTCCTTCCAGTGCTGAACAAATGGGGACTTAAGTAAAGCACCAGACCTCATCAGAGTGTTGATAATCACTTGATAAGAGAACTTAAACTTTCTACATTTCAGCGAAAAACACCAAAGAAATCAATAAGAAAGTAATTGTGGTAAAAATTAATTCTGTAGAAAATAAGCTTCCTATGCATTTATCTGTGGTATTGTTGTTTTCTTTTTATTATTTTTTAAACTGTGTCCTGATTGTATTTTTTTCAGATCTAAATTTTTCATTTTTTTTTTTCAATTTATGGCTTAGCAGGCATGCTTCTTCTGACAACATAGTGTTCCCTGCATGATTGTGAGGGGCAAAGATTTATCCCTGGCATATTAGTTACAAGTGAAATAATAAAAGAGATCTTGTAATTTTGATTAATCTGTTGC
This sequence comes from Pterocles orientalis, assembly GCA_011057875.1. Lineage (NCBI taxonomy): Eukaryota > Metazoa > Chordata > Aves > Pterocliformes > Pteroclidae > Pterocles > Pterocles orientalis. The sequence goes on from WKFP01014381.1 coordinate 1,276,900, forward strand.
GTATACAGGGATAAAACATATTACCAATAAGGTAGTTGTGTAGATGTGCTGTTTTTCATACACTCCTTGCAAAATTTAAATTAATATAGCTCAAAAGTATGAATTGTGATGCTCTGCCATCCCTGATGGTGATGAGATGGTGAAATGTTTTTGTTTTTAGTGAGATACTGAGATTTGTTGAGACAGCTGCTTCAGTAGACTTTGTACTAGTCATTTGTTTGCGTGTGTTTATTTATTACTTTATAAATATGAGGAAGACTACTACTGGTAAATTGCTTAGATACACATTTACAAAAGCTTCATGGAAGCTCAATTCTTGCTAGCAATTTCCTTATGAATGTAGAATTTGTTTAAGAAAAAGAGGTTTTTTTTAAGTGTTGTGAGCTGCAATAATTGCTTATCTCAACCCAAAGTAAAAAGTTCAAATACAGAGTTTACATTCACAGAAGGTGAAACAGGTATGCTGCTTGTGTGTTAATAGGGATTATGCTGTCAACGAACTAAGGACAGATAGCAGTAGCTAGGCATAAAACCAGGCTGTCATTTCTCCAGGTCTTTATTCAGTGCATAATCAGAGAAGGTCTGTTGTCAGGAGATTACAGAACTCTAACTAAAGCTAGAGAACATGGCAAAAAAATTGCCATCTCTACACCAACTGTTAAAGGAATTTTAAGGTGTATTGTCTTGCATAATTTTGAAAAAATGGAATTAACATTCTTTTTGACAATCATAAGAAAGATTATTAAGCTGATTTGAGTAAGATTTGCTGGAAAATATGATTGGGCTACTAATTCATTAGCAGGTGAATTTTGTAAACTACATCTAATGGCAATGATGGATCTACCTATCACTTTTTTAGAAGTGAACTGCCTCAGGAAGCATGGATGAGTAATGCTGAATGATGTAGCAAAACTATTAAATTTTTTCGTTTTCTTTGATAAGCAGATAACTGGAGCAGCCATACCAAAGTGCACTGGATGGAATTGACTCATAATGGTAATTAACAAACTCAGCAACTAAGTGTGCGGCCATGAGTCATCCTAAAGAATTAAATAAAAATCAATTAACCATTTAATTAAAAGTCATTTGATGACCTCAGTTATTCTGTTTAAATAAGATCATAATTTTTCTTCCCAGTTTAGAATTCAACCAATTAAAATGCCAATGAAATATTGACCTAGTGAAACTTTTATTCTAGGTGTTTTAAATATAGATTATCAAATTATCATAATGACTATGTATCCCATGAGATAATAACACTGGTGTTCCTTTTATTTTGTGAAAGATCTTTACTGCTGGTGTTATACTTGTGCTTTAATATAGAGGTATTTTCTTGCAGAAGGGCACTCAGGCTATTTTAATCTGCTCTTCCTCACGTATTTGGCTGGTATCTAAGGGCTGTTTGTTTTTTTTTACTCACCTACAGTCCTTGTTGTCCATTTTCTTTCACTTTCCTCTGATGAGAAAGTGCACTGGCAGTGAGTTACTAGTTTTTGTTAATTCTTTTCCAAATGTTTTTGCTGCTGTAGTTTGTCCTTCCCTTATATACAAGAGGTGTCTCAGTCCTTGACCAGGTTCTGTGTCTTGTCTATAGGAACTTCTGTTTTCCCAGATTAAGATTTTTGGCTCTGCAGGATGCTGTTAACATTCAGTTCTGTCATCTAGATTTTATGTTTGGGTTTTTTTTTTTAAGTGCAATCTGATTGATTTTAAATAGAATATGGTTCTGTTTAAGCAATGTACATTAGTCAGCTACTGTGTTTTTGTTTGATTAGTTTTTATTTTTTTTAACTTCTGCAGGGGTTTTTAAAGCTTCCATCTCTCCATATTTCTGCTAGTAAAAGTTAAAAAAAAATCTTGAATGTAAAAAGAAACATTGAAACTTAATATTCCTTGAGTGTTTTCGTGTCCATTGAGCAAAGAAAGGGGAGGAGAAAAATACAGAATATACAATAAGACAGTATATTGGCAGTCTTGTCTTGATGCCAATTAGTGAGGATATCAGGGGACCTGATATGAAAGAAGCAATTACCATCGTCCCTGCCTCTGCATTCTGCCCCAGCACACAAGCATTTGTGGTAATGAACATGTATTTCCCCATTACTGTAGTACAAGTTTCTGATAACAGAAGGTTATCAGCATTATCACCATTGTCATGGATGGGAAGAGAGGAACTTGGTAGCTTGATCTTAATGATTTCCTTAGTATCACTTGGCACTAGGACAAACACAACCATTTCAAGAGGAAACGGAGCGTCCAAGCTAACAGCAGCTAGCAGGGGTATTTGCTGCTATGAAACATATTGCAAAACTTTGAGCAATCTTCATGCATTTCTCTTGAGGAAACTTCAGGAAATCTTCCATTGTATGCATGTGTTGAGATATTTCTAATAGGCACCAGTGATCAAGATTCATGGGGGAGGAGAAACACTTGGTAAACTCAGGGTCAAAATCTTCTTTCAGAGTCCTTTTATATCAAGTGAAACCAGTATGAAGGTTCTGCTGTTGGCAGTGGTCACCAGTAGGATATTGGGCTACATGGACCCATTGTAACAGTTATGAAACTACTTGGAAAAATCATTAAATCCATAATACAAACAGACTATCAAGTTCAGTGCACCATCTTCCCTGTGTCTCTTGAAGGTGGCAGAAGTATGCAATCTTTCTGCATGGCTGCTGTACGCGAAGGAACACCGTCCCTTCCCAGCATTCCACATGCAGCATGTTTTATTAAGAAGAAAGATGGTAGTTTACATGATGTCAGTTTTACAACTCCCTTTGCTGACACAAAGAATCACTGATTATTTTTTTTAATTGTGAAATGAGCTTGAACTATTTTACAAAGCTCTAGAAGCACCAACTGCTCTCTGTGAGGACTTACACTAGGTAATGAATAATTTGAGCAACAGCAGGTATTTTTTTAAAATGAAGTTATTCATTAAACTGACCTTTTAGTTTAGACTGTCAAAAACTGGGAAGATGCATAATGTGGTATCTTAGTAACTGATGTATTGAAGGTCACAATTAAATATTTACTATGAACAAATTGAAATATTACTGAATGAGTCTTCGGGGACTAGAGGCCTCCATCCTTCAGTCCATGAAAGGAAGTTTAACATTCAGAGCTTTCCTTTCTTACATTATATTTGTATATAAAATACAATAGACATCAGAATATACAGCCGGAGAGCTAGTTATTTTTATTTTTTTAAAAAAGGCAATAGGAGTGTAGAATTTATGTGAAGAGCTGAATTATAGACGGTCGCGGTATATACGTAGTGCACTCAGTAGTTGTACTACAGAGTATATAAGGTATCTGTGCCATGGTAAGTTTGGTACTTCAAGGCAGTTGATATTACAATTTGATGTCCTAAATAGTTCTTGCCTACAGTATATGTAGTTATAATGTACTAAAATATACTTGAAATGCGATTAAATTGGTTGTTTTGTGCTTTGGAAAATTTATATCCTATTGTCTATCACAATATGTCTTCTGGATATGCTCACCCTTGAACACATTTAAACATCTTGTTTCTCTTAAGAAATCATAGTCAGCTGTTATATGTCCATTTTTATTTCCCTTGTAGACCTTTATGTTGGACCCTGTCATTATGTGCTGCTTCACAATTTATTTTATAACACTCAACTGTAAGATAAGGACTGTATCTTGCAGTTTTCTGCACTAATCCAGAATGATGTACTGCATGATTTAATAGACCAGGTCATGAGCCAGGCTTCATTCTGCTAGCTGGAGTTTATTTATACTGCTTTAAAATGTACATTGATTCCCTTCTTTTTTTTTTTTTTTTGCCTCTAAATGTGATGATTTTGTGATTCCACATGTCAATCTTGACTGAAATCTAGGGTTTAAAGCTAATCTTACTGTAAGAGTACAAATTAATTTTTTCTCATATAATTCTTTTTAACTTGGATTCTATCCTAGTCTGGGATGCTTAAAATGGGATTTTTTTTTTCTTGGATAGACCCTCTGTTTCTAAGTTGCTTAAACAAGCGTCTGACTCTATTAAACTTGATGAAAAATACCTTTTTACAGTGTTGTGTGTGATTTTTATGATGGTGGTTTGCTGGTTGTTTGTTTGGTTATAAATATCTTTTTGCAGCCACTATTTTTTGAGTTTTACTTTTTGTTTCTGTTAGTTTTATGTTAATTCTTGCACACTGAATTCTCACAAACATTGGAAATTGGTGTAGATTCTCCTGGCAGAGGCATCAATAGCACTAAAGATTGCAATTTACTTGTCAGTTCTGCTGTTGATGAATGTTCTTGACCAGTTTCTCTGCCATCTAGATCTGTAACAGTACTGCAAGCAAAACATAGCAATAATTTATTATTATAATTGGAGGAAAACAAATTTTCATGTTGATACATGTCATACATCTATTGACGAAAATATTGCTGATTTACTAATCCTTTTTCCAAGAAGAGATTTATGTAAGTTCCTTTAGTTAACCTAAATTAAATAGGCAAAGATTTGTTTGGGCAAACTAGCCTAGTGCTGTCCCTTCGTAAGTACCTGCTAGTGTAGTATTTACACTACTGGGACATGCAGTCCTGCCTCTGCCCTGTTTTCTACTTCGCCCCCTCCTATTCTGAGACAGTTTGTGTATTATACTGCTCAAATGTCATGAATTTTTTTTTTCCAAACAAGTTTAGTAGTCTCAAATGCAGTTGTAAATCCTCTTTTGTCTTCAACTTACTTAAATTTGCATTATTTTTTGCTGTTTGTAACTTTGTTATATGTGACTATGAGCATCCTTTCCTCATAGTTTCCTGAGGTTGTGAAAGTAGTGTCTTCTCTTTTAAGCCACATCCAAACACAGAGTTGGTTTTAAAACTTTTAGGTTTCTATGGGTCACAATTTTGTGCCTTTTGTTTTTTTTTCTTCTTCAATAAGCTATAGATATATTTATCTAAATGAAAGGTAATGTTTTCATAAAATTGGGTGACTCTAGAGACAGGGATTAACAGGACAACTCCAATATGTTATTTGGAAACAAGAGTCATTAAAATTTTAGTAATTTTTGGTGCCATTTCCTCACTCATTAACATTTTTCATCGCTTCTGATGGGGTCTGCATGAAGCCTCTTTTATTTTGGACAGTTTTTGTTCTGTTTTAAGCTTAAGCTATTTATGCATATTCATATTTTTCTCCGTCATCTTGGGTTTATTTGTTACAGGGTCTTCTACTTTATATTCTTTTTACTACTGCTGTAAAATTTGATTTTTGGAAAGTATTTTAGTGTGTGCTCTCTGTGGAAGATAAAATATTGTATGAAATTTTATTGTCCTTTTTAAGATTGTGAAAACATCCTGTTAAGTGTAGTAAATTGTTTTAATGTGTGGCAATGACTACTAAGAATAATATAAAGACATAAAGTAACAGGAACGTATATTTGTAGTGGAAAGTTTGGTGATAATTATTTTTCATCGTACGTGATGAATGTTTCACTATGTAAGTGGTGGCAGTTTCTCAGTGATAAATCTGTTGAGTATTGTAAAGGCTAGTAGCAAAACTTTCTCACCAAAAGTTGTCATTTTCTTCTAGTATAGCTATTTGCAAAGGCAGCCTGGAAAATAGCGCTTTATTTATGATGACATCTGAAGTTTCACAGCATGATTTTTTTTTAATCAGTATTTCATTTTCTTAGCAAACCATGCTAAAGGTAGTTCATCTAGCTTCAGCCTTATGTGGAGGTCATTACTGTAGCGAAACAATGATAACATTATTATATAAAATAATCTCGGTTGTGGTTTTTGCTGTCACCAAACCAAGAAAGAGGGCTGACAACAACTCTACCTTCCCACTTCAGTTTTCCTTGAAGTGCATGTGCATTTTATTAATCTGAAGCTTCGTAGTATACTTTTTGTCTCATCCTTCCTGTAAGGTAATACACATCTTACTTTGCAATATAATTTAGTCATATTTTAAAAATATTTAACATAAGTAGAACTTTTCTGGATGAAATTGTGACCTTGAAAACTTCTAGAACCAGTAGAGCTTTGTTACACAAAGGCCACTGCTTCTGCCATTAATCATAATAGGCTGTGCCTGCAGCTATTGTTGGCTTTTCAAAGTGAATTATTGAAGATACAAGAACATGAGAAGTAGTTATTGCAGATCATTTTATCAAGCCCAAAAGGGCAGGAGTATTGGACTACAGAAAAAGGGATGTTTTTCTTGTCTGCATTTACGGTAGGCCTGTAACTTCGTGCATTTAGAATACGTCAGCTTAAAATCAACATACTATTTAAGGAATAGGGATTTGATAAACAAACTAGTAAGTATTAGTGTCTCTATTCACAAAGGTATCTTCAGGGTCCATTATTCCAATGTCTGCAAATTATGTCATCTGAATATTTAAGCAGCTCTCTGCTTTATTTCTATGTATTGTTAGAAGCATACAGGATGTCATCGCAAAGTCCTAGGGACTATCTGTTACATAAAGGAACAAATACTTGACTGCCTTTTTATCTTAATTAAATCCTCATTGATGAAATGATATGTTGATTTATAGCTCACAGACATGCCAAGAACATGGGGTTTTAGGCTCAAATGACAGTACAAAGAATACTTTTTTTTAAAACTAAATGAAAATTGAATAGTAATATTACTTCCCAAAAAGCTCATAATTCTCTTTCTGTTGGGTTTAATTAGTTGAACTAAGGCCAGAAGAAAAAGATATAACCAGCAGTCATAAGAAATACACATTTAAGTGACAGATAAATATAGATAGTGAAGAACTTCTGAGACAGGTCAAAGTGTAGCCCTTTAATGATGCATGCCCAAGTTGCTGAGCAGATGGCTGGGATTATTCTGGGGAAGGTGTGCGTGAGAATGTTGGATGCTGCACTAGGATGCACCAGTTAGGAATTTCCAGCAAATTTCCAGAATTCCATTTACTGGAAATTCCTAATTGGCTCATCCAATAGCCATGGCCTTTAGGAATCAAGCATTGCCATAAGAGATTGACTAACAGCGTTTCCTATGAAGTCATGGCCTGGTTTGTGAAGATGCATATTTCCTTATTCAGCCTCAGGTACTTCAGTGTTGGCTCCATATAAGTGCATTGTGCGGCAAAGGGAAGGCAGGTTCCTTCAGAAAGTTCCAGAATGGGCTGGTACCACAGAGATGAGTTGATTCCTACACATAAGTCTAGAGAAGTGGTGAAAGCCATCACCACTGATGATACTGTTAGTGTTTCTGTTTCTTTCAGTCTGGAGAGTCAGGAGGTAAATGAGTGCAAGTGTAAACTACATCATTCCTTTGTGCATCCATTGAATATGCTCAGACAGTCTATGCTGTCACTTTTATGTTTATTTGTATATAAAGAAAAAAAAATTAAATATATTTCATATTTATATTTCTGCTATCTAATCTTCATTCTTAGTTGTTTGAATGCCATCAGTTCCACAATTAGATGGTATTTTTCTTAGCCAATGCTAGTTGTCAGGTTTTGGATACAAATGTTCCCCAAAATATATTTATAATGCACTTCTTGTGAGTGTCAAATCAGAAAGACTTTAAACTTACTGTATGTACTAAACAATTATTGTGTAACTACTCACAGGTGATGTGCATACAAGGATGCACCAATGATACAACCTTACAGAGAAAGTTATGACCAAGGTCTGCTCTTGTAACATGGTAAATTAAGTTTAGCGAAATTTTGTGCCACCATTACCAACTTCATTCAGCCATCTGAAATTCCCTGCTCAGGTCTATATGTGGATTGCAAGTAAAAATGTGTGTCTCATCTTTGGAACTAACTTTGAAAAAAGTATTACCATGTGAATAGTATTTAGCAGTACAGCAGCTGGTAAGGCACAGTTGTGCTTTGCTTTCTTTGTGTTCAGAGCAGAACTTGAGTTTGAAAACATTGTTGTGCAGTGGCTTACACAAATTCAGTTCCCTTTTTAAAAGTATCTTCAGTCTCTGTATTTGGCTTGCTTAGGAAGTTTCTTTTCACTTTGTCAGTGTGAAATTGAAGCTTAGTTCTCTGGGATACTGCAACTAAGTTATTTCAAGGAAAGCAAACTTTTTTTTTCCCCTGGAAACAAACAGAAATCTTTTTTATTTCTTTTCAAGGTGATAAGGTGCTGTGTAAACAGATACATTGGATAAAATAACTTGTCGATTTTTTTTTAAAATCTGAATACTCAATTAAACATTGGCCAGATAAGCTGCCAAACCCTCTTACAGATAAACGTGATTTAAATTTTTCCATACCTTCCTCTGAGAAGAAAAATCAGCAAAATAAATTTATTTGAATACAGGAGGAAGACTGAAATGAGACATTGCAATACAGACATTGAAAGGAGATAATCATGATTTTATACATCTATAGTATTTTGAGCTGGATTGTAGCAATTGCTCAGTATTCCATGTTTTACGTTTGTTACAGGCTTCCTGTGAGTCCTATTATTTAATGAGAACAGTACACAGTGTTGGATGAAAGATGAGAATGCTGTTTTTCTGAGGGGAAGAAAAAAAGGAATATTAGTGAACCTTAGCTTCTGATACAGTATTAGTTTAGGACACTGTCTTCCTAAGGAGTCGATAAGTACACTGAAGTTCACTGGTTAATTATTAAGCTTGCAACAGTGTGTAGTCTATTCCAGAGCTTCATTAGAATATTTT
>WKFP01014381.1:1285608-1297408 GCA_011057875.1 Pterocles orientalis
AAGTCTTGTATTTCTGAAGCATTCTGCCAGTTGGAGGACAGCAAGTATGTTGTATGATGAGAATTTAAATTTTCTAAAAATTTTGCTCATCACAAATGGGAGAACTAAAACATAGATCAAATTGAGTCTGAACTTTAAAGTAAAAAAGTCCCCTCCTGTCGTTGTACTCTTTGATCAATTTTAATTGTAAAAACAAAAGTAGAAGTTTTTTAGAACTAATCTAATAACTTTGTATTGCTGTTAGGGGATATGAAAAGGAGCTGCAATAGAATGCTCTCTCAGCAGAGAACTTCATTATAAATAAAAATATGCACTTGTTTTAGATAAGTATATATATAAATATTAACAGGCATTTAAATTCTTGACGGTAATATGTTTCATAAATTTCCTCCAGCCAAAGGAGGAGGAATGTCAGCCACTAGTAATGCTTTTGAAGCAAAGTAATACAGAAAATCTAGTATAGTACTCCCAGAAGATGAAGGTGTGACTTTTCCCATACATCATCTTAATGGCAACATTTTCTACAAAATGACATGGGGCACTCCTTTCATATTTCATGACTTCTATTTGCCCAGCTTCAGAATGCCAAAAGTGTCAGTGAACAGCACTTTAATATTCATGGGTTTCTGGGATGACTTTGACAGTTGTCAGCTAGAAAAATGGCTTAATTAGAAGGAATCTGACTTGTGTTTTCTTCTTCATACTCAGCCACATGCACAAACATGCAACGTGTATCTCCACATTTCTCTTCTACAGAAAATATAATTCTTGGGTGAGTGCATTCTTTTCCCATTGCACTTGAGTATGTTGATTAAAAATGCATTTTCATTTATTAAAATTACTAGAAATATAATGGAAAATATACTAGAATCCAGGGGAAAAAAAATTCTGATCAGCACTGAAACTAATGACTTGAAATTGTAAATATGATTAAAACATCATTAATATTAATTTATGTTATCAAAGAGACAAATATAAAACTAAAACTATGAGGACAGGCTGAGAGAGTTGGGGTTGTTCAGCCTGGAGCAGAGAAGGCTCCGAGGAGACTTAATAGCAGCCTTCCAGTACCTGAAGGGGGCCTACGGGAGAGATGGGGAGGCACTCTTTACCAGGGAGTGTAGTGGGAGAACAAGGGGTAACGGGTATAAGCTGAAAGAAGGTAAATTTAGATTAGATATTAAGAAGAAATTTTTCACTGTGAGAGTGGTGAGACACTGGAACAGGTTGCCCAGAGAAGCTGTGGATGCCCCATCCCTGGAGGTGTTCAAGGCCAGGCTGGATGAGGCTTTGAGCAACCTGGTCTAGTGGAGGGTGTCCCTGCCCATGGCAGGGGGTTGGAACTTGATGATCTCTAAGATCCTTTCCAACCCAAACCATTCAATGATTCTATAAAATACAGGCAACCATTTTCCACACAGCTGAGCTATTTGTGTAAGAGATGGATTTTTGAAGAGATTGAAGAGGAAGTCAGACTGTTTTGAAACAACAAAGATTCAGGTGGGGATCATGTTCATACTGAATTATTAACAGTAGAAGGGGATAAGCTAACAAAAGCTTCGGAAAGTAATTGGACTAATTTGTAAGGAAAATCAAAGGTAGTGGCAGAACATGTTCTGAGAGGAAGAAACAGAGTAGAATATAAGAATTATTGTAGTGGATGAAGCCCTGTGCAGCCTGGAGTTTTTATAACTTCTCATACACTTTAAAGAATAGGAAAGCGACTGTCAGTATGAAAACCAGGAAAACTTGTCTAGTATCAACTCCTTCAAGTTCATGCAGTACTCATTAAAATACAGTGATGATCAGTATTTGAGCATGTGCTTTAAAGAAAGTATGTTGTTTGTACCACACTGAAGGTCCTTGTTATAAATTAGATAGAAAAATACAGGAAGCTAAGCTGCTAAGCATCTTTCAGTTAAACATTACATTGTCACATGCTTTAAAGTCAGATAATAATGTATTTTATAAATGGCAGTACATAAAAAACAGGCAGGAAGTTCCCTCTTTAGTTCTGGCACACAGTATTTTAATAAGGATGCTGAGTTTCATGGATATATAGATAGAATGACAAGACTGTCGGGTCTCACATACAGCCTTATTAAGAAGCAATACAGCTGACAGGAAGGAGTACAGTCTCCTTAGTTTAACCTAACTACCTTTTGATGAAGCTAAAACTTCCGTCTTTGAATTCTGTATGCATTTTTGTTGCTATTCGAGCTCTGGTTCTGTGAAAATGTAAAGCAAATTGAAAAGATATTTTTTTTTTACAATTAGATTTTAACTTAATTTTAATTAATGTATTAGATTCAAACATGAAAAGGATTTAGAACTTTATCACTAGAATTTCATTAGTTCCGCTGTGCTTCCGGCTCAAAGGAGTAGCTAACTACTTCAAACTATTGCAATCTATAGAATTTATTCTCTGTATCTCAACCAGAGCTTTTTTGTTTTAGATCTCAACAGGACATAGAATACCAAGGCAAAGAGAAGATATTGTGCCCAAATTGCATTAAAAATAAACAAATATATAAATTTTAAAGTTGTTTTCAACCCAGGTTGTCATGCCATTTCACCAGCTCTGACTGTATTGTGGCTGTGAAGAGATGTGTCTTCTCTGCAGTTTATTCAGTGCTTGTTTTGGTCCTCATATGACTTCTGGTACAGTTCTGAAAGAGTTCTGTGAAATCATCGTGTGTGTAAAATGCAGATGCTGTACACCATGGGTAAATTGCAAAATGAGACATTCCCACAAGTTAATGAACAGAAATATTTTTCCCACTAAATTCACAATGAAATTTCCATAGTCACAAATCAGTTGTTACACCATCCTAATAGTTCAGTAGTGGTAGGAGTAAAGCCTGTCACTTTAGTTCCTGGAATCTGAAGGTAAACTAGTTTCTGTATATAGAGAGAGTTCTTAATAATGTCTTGTCTTTTGCTGTTGTGTAATAATTGCTATGGGATGGTAGATCCTGAGCAGTGGAGATATTTGTGTTGATGAGTAAGCACTTTGCTGTGCTAAATAGTCACATAGCTGAGATTTGCTCCATAGAGCTTAATTCATGCAAGACCCATTTCAGAAAAATGAATAGACATTTTCTTCAATCCATTTGTAGCTGAAGTATTTCAGGACTTGCTTGAAATACATATCTGATTTCCTTAGTATTCAATGAAAAGGTATGGCATCTGAATTAAATATTGAATTCTGAACATGAGGTTTAGACCTGATATGACAGATCAATCCTGAACTTTTTCTTCAACTGAAAAATGTGCGAAAGCCTATGATCTTTTGATTATATCAGCTGTGAAGTCTGTGGCAGTGGTCATTCATCTGCCCTTACAGTAATTCAGGCTTGTCTGAGTTATTTCACAATAATTTGTTTAGATTTTAGTTACTTTAAGATTCTAATACATGTTTTTGTCGCTTCTAGAAGTGTTTTGCTTTTTCAATTATGCCTATTCCCTGTAAAAATTACTTTTTGAAGAAAGGCATTTGTCTTGTTGCAGACATATATTTTACCAGCAGAGAACCTTTACTGAATGTATTTGCGTTGTGGTCAGTGCCCCAGGTAATTAAACCTTGAGAGAGAGGGACAGCAGAGAATTAGTTGTTATTATTAAGAAATGAACATGAAGATTCATAAATAATGATGAAGATAGCCAGAAAATTTTGCTATACTGGCTTACTGGTTCAATTCATCAATAATTATTGTTATTTCTGGACTTAGATACTGATCTTCTAAACACTTTTGTGCATGTGTATGTAAATTCAAATGAACTTCCATTTACTTCAAGAAGAGGTCTCATAAGATTATGTATGCATAAGCTTTGCTCAAGTGGCATTTCATATTATTGATATTCTAGATAAAAAACAGAGAATTAACTTCCACCTGGAATTAGCTGAAATATAGCTATAGCTTTCACTGTGGCTGGTGATTTATATCAGCTAATTTTTACCCTTAAAAGTTTTTACATTTTGTAATTATCAAAATTTGCATTTGGTCAAACAGCATTAGCAGTATTCAAGACCATCTTTGCCGTACAGAAATGGGAAGAGAGATTATGAAGATAGTGAGGTAACTGTATTTATCTTGGGATCCCAAGCAAGCAAGTATTTCCCTCCCTCTTTTACATAATGCAGCATTGCGTCATCTAAGTAATATATTGTATTCCAGAGTATTATATTAAAGTTCTGTTGTCTGATGTGAGATGATCAAGACGTTTTTCAGTGCTATGGCACTTCTACATAAGGAATACTAATCAGGCTCTTTCTTAATCTGGATGAGGAATGGGTCACTAGAGAATATAACATTCTTGGGTGATATGCCATTGTACAACAGGGATCTCTCTGAGAAATTCTTTGACATGGCAGTATTTCTTAACATGATTTGCCCAGAGCTGAAGTCAAATTTATTGTAATCCTGCACAGCTAGTAAATCTGCCATCAACCTGTCAGTTATATCAGCAAAGCTACCTTTCCTCGGATGTCAGTCAGTAAATCCTTTATTGTATTTGTTTCTTGAGCCGCAGGTTATTTCACCTCTGGCCTGATAAAAGAACAGAATTTGTTTATTCCTCAAAAAAGGATGTTCAGTTTAAGTTATGAATAACATACAATGAAAAAAATCTGCATACTGTTCAAACGTCTTGTCCTTGATGGTATTCATTTACTTCTCATGTGACTAAAGCCTAGCAAAGTGTGGGTATTTTTAATGAATTTACAAGTAATTTTATTAAAAGAAGTAGTAGACTGCAGTAGAAACTCTTGAACTTTGAACCATAATGTGTTATGTTCCAATTAGAACATGTAGTACATACTACATGTTCAGAAAACACCATGAAAGTGAGGGGAGGAAAGATTGGACTTGCTGCTGCGATGTGAAGTATACACCAAAAAGGCATAAAAGTAGTGTGAAATACACTGGACTTTTGCTCATTTTCAGTTAACAATAAACTAATTTCATTATACCTAGAATCAGTTATAATAATCATGAATTGAGGGGGGGGGAAAGGCTGTACCAGTTACTTGTGTAACAAAAATCTGTGCTTTCAGAGCAGCTTTTCAGAATAATAACATTTTCAGTAAGGTATATTTCCCGCGTGAATGCTGTTTTCCGTCAACCTTCTGTCTTCATAATACTGTGTTGTAGACATGTTCAAGTTTCATATTATAGTATTTTGAACAGATCCTAAATTTTGGTTTATTTTCCAGTGAAGTACAATTCATGACAGGAGGGGCTTTAATTTTTTCAATGACAAGCAGTTAAATTAATATGTAAATATTCTTGGGTCATTCTCCTGTTGTTTTATGCAAGTAAAAATTTGTTATGGTACTAATTTTAGTAAGAATAATACCATAGAACATGCAGGTAACATGAAAAATTAGGAACATATACCAAAGGCAGGTCTTTTTTCCTCTTCCATATTATTAAGAAAAAGACATTTGTTTAGATTTATTCATTTGAATATTAGCAAGCAGTGATAGATAATTAGTCATGCTAATAAATGGAGCACTGACATTACAGTGAGACAAGTCATCAGATACACACTTCACTGGTGGCAATTTTTGACCTGTATAACGATGAGATTGTTAAAACTGAATAGGCAGGAGAATGCAAATTCAGAAACAACAAGTGCACTTTGCATGTGCTCTCTCTATATTCCTTGGCAGCAGCAGGAAGGGTTGTCAGAAAGTTTCTAAAATGTTAGTAGCTCTGAAGTCAATAAAGATGAGAAGATGGACTTTGGGAAGTAGGGTAAAGATGTAAATCCAAGGCAATCCCTCTTAGCCTGCAAACTGCTAAATTTAATGTTGACAAACTCAGCAGAATAGCATGAAAATAATGAGTTTTCTGCTTATGATGTTTGAGAAGGTTGTGCTGAACACTCAAGAGAGAACTTTGAATTTTCAATTTGGAGTTTAAATAATAGTACTGATAATCTTGCATACAGTATACTTCAGTTACGTGGTAGTTTCTCCACGTTGGAAGTATATACCTATCCTTTTTTAGAAAGATGCGGTACAAGACAATGTGTGTTGTGAGTTAGTAAAGTGCTATACCATTTCGGTCAGTTACTGAGGTCCCCGGTCTTGGTGGACTCCTCCAAACCACGTCTCTTAGAAATTACTTCACCAGCTCTGCAGTCATTCTTTTCACCTCAGCCACCTCTGGTTCCCACTGTTACCACCCTCCCATGTGCTCCTTCCATTCAGAGCCTTCCTGGCTGTGCTCACCCTCCATTCTTTACTTTTCAATATCCGCTGATGGCTGTGGATCTCTGGCACAGTCATCCAAAACAGCCTGCCCATTTTTTTATCTTTTCTAACCTGAATTTCCAAAAATTTGCTTTGGTCTTTACGAGCTGTTTTAGATCCTGAAACTATTGGGATGTCTCTGTTACCACACAAGGTTATCATCCTTGTGACAAGGACTCTCCCTGTCACCTGTGGCTGTGAACAAATTAAATTCATAGCAATCCGAAAGTAGAAAATAGAAAAAAAAATCCAATAAGCTGTATGTTACAGCATGTCTTTCTTGATAGGCCTGTGTGACTGTTTTTTAAATTCTTTCCATATGAAAACATTTTTAGTACATTTTGACTTAATTTCTTTCTCTCAAGTTATATTCTAACTTTCTAGATAGTTTAATAATAAGGATGCCGGTAAACTGTCAAAAGCAGCTGTACCTACCCACCTATTTAACTGTTTGTTATCTCTGTATTTCCAGGTAATTCAGCTACGCTCTTCCTGATTATTAAGTGGCTGTACAGGGCAAAATTTAAACAATTAAGTAATAAACAAAGAGATATGCAAGGAAGAAATTAGGAGCAGAAGTGTAATTTTGAAATTTATCATAAAGGTCAGATCCTGTCTTTATGCTGAAGATTTAAATTGAAAGGTCAGTATGTTAATATTCTCCTTGGCTCATCAGATGTGCTATTAAATGTCAGGAGTTTACTAAGGTGCATACGAAATTCTTCTCCAGTCTTTGTCTGGGCCTGTTCTTTTTCCAAAGTGGCAGCAAACAGGCCATCATTTTAAGGTTTCCAATAGTAAGTGTACTCTGGGAAGTTAGGAAGGAGAGATGACTCAGTTTTTGTATGATTGTAAAAACCTTACTAGAGATGGTGCTTCTCAACATCATTACACTGAGCTTAAGCATGGAATGGGTACCTGCCTTCTTCCTCTTCTACTCACTGTTGCTACTTAATTGACTGACCCATCAACTGCTATTCTTCAGTTGCTGTGTCCCCTGCAGCTCTCTATTGATTTTCTGGTAAAAAAGTTCACTGAGACAGCTGCACTTGAATCTAGGGGTTTTGTTGTTGTTGGGCTTCACTTTCGATTAGTTTAAACTTGTCTGCTTAAACAGACAAGCCTGTGGTCTTCTCTTGCAATGGATATGTTGTGTAGCAATATATTAAACAATTATGCTGGACTAAAACATTCGTTAAAATTGAAATACAGTAAACATTTATTATATCAACAATAGGAAGCTGTGCACCACTGGCTAAGTAACAAATGTGTCAAAAAGATGTATTAGTGGAATCTTATTTAACTTTTTTTCTTTTTTTTTTTTTTACACTGTAGCCTGGAAAAGAAACTCTGAATCTCAAGAACACTGGTTAGGGAACCAGCTGAGACAGAGAGTGAATTGTTGAATGAGTTACATTTAAAAGTATATGTTGATTTCATAAGAATAGACTGATAGAAATCTTTTTTCACTTGCGGATTTTAGCCCAATGATTTTATAACCAAAAAGGAAATATTTTTCATTAATTTTTAAATTCCTCGGTAAAGGAAGTTCTATACAGTATTGCCCTTCTTTTTGTTAAGATGAATATGTTCTCATAAAAAAAGCATTTTGAACAGTTAGGTTTTAATTTTATTAGTAAAATGATTCGCCTCCCTTCAGCTCTACATGGAATGGAGAAGCGTGGTCTAACTTTTGCTCTGTAATTCTCTCTATTTGCACATGCCCAGCGTCACTGCTCATCTAAATCAAGAAGGCATTCAGGATTGGGCACATCCAGTTTGCACATGAGAGACACTGCTCCTTACCAATTCACACGTCCCGTTTTTCCGGATTGCTAAGAATTTGTAAAACCCCAAATCCAGCACTTTATGGGGCTGTAGAAAACCTCCCCTCCACTGGAACACATGATTTACCAAAACAGCACTACTACAGCTTACCTCATGGTATAAGATCAGTTGTGTATCTAGGCCCTTAGATCAATAGAGAGTCTGAGTGAGGCAATAAAGTTACTGATAGAGGGCAACCCAGATTAAATTGAATCAGGACACATTCAGTTTCGTTTATCAGAGACAGGAGGGAGCACAGTGTGAAAAAGAGCAGCAGAATTGTGACAGCATCACATCACTGCTGACAGCTGATGTGCACTGTAAGTGTATTTTAGGTCTGACTACAGAAATATTATTTCTTGACACCGGGGCTGAGTTTTTGGAGTATACATGGGATGCAGTTGTAGTATAATTGCATATAAAAGCAAATACTAGTGTAACATTAGTATAGTACCTGTATGTGAAATACTTGGTTGTTTCAAAGCCACGAGTTTAGGAAGCCTGTCAAACCATTCTGCCTTTCTGAAGCATAAAGCCCTGAAGAATATAATAAATTTACTTTACCTGAAACTCTAAAACTCCACACTACATGTAGTATTTTAAAATAAATGAACAAGGACAGAATGTAGCAATTTTAAGTGTTTATCTGTTTGAATAGAAGGATAGAGCTTGATATGAGAACCTATGACAGAATTGTCCCATTGGCACTGAGAGAGTCTACCCATAAGAATTCCTGGTCCCTTGTAATTCTGTTTACAGTTGTGCACTGCCTTATTTGAGTTAAAAAAGTCAAATATCATACTAATTTAAATTGTAGTAGATTGGAAGGAGACAGAGAAAGAGAGTGCTAACAGATAGTGATTTTCCTTTTTCCTTTTTTTTTTTTTTTTTTAAATGGAGTAGTATTTGGGTTGGTTTAGAAGAAACTTACTTAAGAACATTCAATGCGAATCAAGTAAATTACCTCAGTAGTTTTAAAAGGTTTTTCAAGTATCCTTAGTACTTTAAAATAAAAATATCATAATATACAATTATTTGTTCTCATTTACAACTACCTGTGGCCTGCCCAGCTAATTTTAACCAGTTGATATCTGTATTTTGTGTGAATATTATGAACTGTGAAATATAAACTATACTTTTCAAGCTAAGAGTTTCAAAGCTTCTGATTCCTCACCTGCTGCATTTTCAGTTGCATGAGGTCTTGCAAATCAGCATAAACGTGTTAGATTATGATCTTTTAAAAGGATTGCTGTGTCTTTTATCTTCATTTCATTTTTTGAAGATTGGCTTACATTATCATTACGTACCTTAACTAATACTTGAATGGGGGGAATAATTACAACATTGCTGTGTATGAGTATCAAAATACACAAAGGCCACAGGCAGCCGTACCAGCCTCCACAAAGGCACAATTGACTCTGTCAAAAAATTCTCCCTTGATGTTTTCAAGACTTGTTAACTAAAACAGTATATTATGTTGTTATGTATTTAGAGCCTATGTGTGTGGTCAGCATGGGATATTCAGTGGAATTAAATACCCGCTCACTGGCAGACTGTAATTGAGGGGTTCAGACTCCCTGCCCGGGCTGAGTTCCAGTCCTGGGAGTACCTGCCCGTTCATTCTCCCTGAATGTACTGGCGGGGGTTTCCCTTTTTGCTCTTCGACACCGTTACTGCTCCTGGACTGTATGGTAAAGAAATCTTACCACTGGTGGCATGCTGTGACAGGAGAGATAGCCGTAGTGTGGGATGTTGATGCTAAAATAAATACTGTCACAGAGTTCCATATCAATGAATTGCAGCTCCATCTGTTTTTCTCAAGTATGTATTTCTGAATACGTTGAAGGTAAAAAATCAAAATCCAAAAGAATTAGGATGACAGAAAATAATCATCTTTCATCCTCTTTGCTGCTGGAAGGGAGAGTGCTGATCCCACCCTCCAGCTGCTGCATAACCAACTGCTGTCAACTGCAAACAGACATATGATCTATATTTTATATATTAGCATCTTATATGTAACAGTCAGCCGTTGGACTGTCGCTAAGACTCTCCTGAGCCTCTCGTTTCCCTGCCAGGATTGCCAGCTCTTGTTTTTTAAGCAACCTCTTGGAAAACAATTAATGCAGAGCAGCAATAAGCTAGTCCTTTCGAAAACTTCCCAGACTGAATGTTATGACATTAAATATTTCAAATAGTAGAAGGTCTAAACCAATTTAGAAATACTTTATATTGCACAGTCTGTGAACTCTGCTGACAGTGAGAGCAGGAAGCTCAGACTTCAGATTTTTGTTTCAGAAGTTTTATTCTCCAAATAGTAATGCACGAAGTTGCTTCTTTTGTATGGAGTAATTATTAAGCAACTCCTCTAGAAATTAAATGTTCAAGTTAAACATTCCTAAGATTCTTCATTATCTACTGAATTTTGATTGGAGCCATGCTGCCCTGCGCAACAGGTGAAAATGTTGAAAATTTGGCAGGATATTTTTAAATTACAAGTTCAACTGACAAAAAACCCCTGAGTTTTCAGATGTCTGAAGTGTACACTGCGCACAGTCAGAAAGCAATTCAGTGTGATAAGTGTAAATGTGAAATGAATATGAAAAGATTAATGAAAATAATGTAAAAGTGTTTTGTTTAAATTTGTTCTGGTTACAAAATATGTAAGTACTGTGATTTTTTTGCTCTAATTATATTCTAAAAATTAGAGAACAATTAGTGCTGAGAAACATTCCCTTGTATTCATTTTTTACTACATGCTTTTTACAACATTCTCAAGTCATTACAGTCAGGGAAGTACTACATTTAAAACATATTAATCCTTTTTATCCTAACCTTGAGGTGTTTTTCAAGAACTGAGAACAAGGAAGGACATTCTTTCTACTTTTAAAGACCTGAGTGGGTCCTGCATTATATGCTTTCTCTTGAGTATCATCTTTTTGGGTGGTCTGTATATATGGTTCTGTATTGACTCCATGGTAAGGAATTGTCAAAGCTCTGAAATGCAGCCAAGGGCGCCCATGAATCACGCTTACCCAGCAAATGTACCTATAAGGTACCATCATTGGCAGGAGAAAAGCTCATTCAAAGTTCATTCTTTATTGAACTTCAAAGCTTAAATCAGGCTTATTCTCTAGCCTTAGTCTAAATTTGAACATTTAACACAGTTGGCCAATTCTAAAAGAGAAAATTCTCAATCATAACTTAGTTTTCTTCTGAAGGCTTATAATCAGACTTTAAAAATTTAGACCTGGATCCCCTAGAGTGCTAGAAGCTTCATTGCTAGTGACATCAATGGCATCTCCTTTTGAAAATTTTCTAGACTGAATGTTATGGCATTAAATATTTTAAATACTAGAAGGTCTCAACCAATTTAGAAATTCTAAAAATTGCAGTCAAATTATTTAATATATTATTTCATATTTGGTTATATTGTATTTATATAGTGTAATTAGTACAACAGAGATAGTAAAGATTATGTCTCTTAATAGAAGAAAAAAGGTAAGAAGACTGGTTAAAGCATCAACAGGTGTGTGCTTGTTGATGATCACAACAAACTCAGAAGAATATAATCTGACTTCAGAAAATAATATGCTTTATTTACTCACTGCATTGCATGATAGTTTAGAAATTTATGTATCTATAATATTGTCAGTACTGCAGTAAATAATTCCTATTGATGGCCTTCCCTTTTTTTTTTTTTTTTTTTTTTTTTTT
>WKFP01014381.1:1310617-1326284 GCA_011057875.1 Pterocles orientalis
AGGTTTACAAATTAATTATATGTGAATGACTTGCTGTCTTGGATATGCCAAAGAAATGCATTAATTCAGCTGTATTCAGTTATTTCTCATGTGCTTCTTCAACTCAGTCACTGCCTAGTTAGTTGTCATATCAAATTTTTTACTTTTTAAGCATGGATTATAAGACATCATTCTTTGTCACCGTATAAGAAGTTAAACAGCTATAAAAGGGAAACAGAGGAAGATAAATTCGGTTAGTTTGGAAAAGTGTATTTTCCAGTTATACACATAACTGACTCCTAGCAAATTTAAGGAGACATTAATTTTTATTTGGCTTGTGCAGAACTCAACAATGCTGAACTCATCAACATGATAAATCCCTTGGTGTCCTTACTTGGAAGATTCCTTGAAAGCTGGTAGCAAAATTTAGTGTTATTGACGTGAAGTTTAGACTAGTAAAAAAACCCAAACAAAACTATACAAGTAATTGATTATAATTCTGAAAATTGGTAGAAAATTTTGTAACAACCTTCCTAAGAATGAGAGAAGCAGTTTCTCTGCGATTCCCACTCTGTCAATATAGTAGTTTTATGCACTTCTCCCTTATAAATCCACTCCAAAACCACTTGTCTTGATTGGCAAACTAATTTTTTATAGTAGACTCAAAATGTAAGCTTGTGACTGTTGGTAACTGTAACACTAAGAAAAACCCCAAATATTGATTAGCTAGGACATTGCTTTGAAAGCCACAGCAGTTTTTCAATATTAGTAAATTTTTAGAGGGTTTTTTTTAGTTATTTTAAAGTTATTTAAACTGTGAGGAGTGTTGTTGTTTGTTGTTATTGCCATTTCTCTGCCTGTCTTGGCCAGTACAAGAAAATGTGGGTTTTTTTCATTTTATGGGTGGTCTTTAAGTTCTTTTTTATCATTCTTACACAGCTTCAAGTTCTTGGTAGAGTTGACAATTTCTTGTTTTATCAGTTTGGAGTTCTTAAATTTCTTGTTTCTATGAAATGAGACATTATGTCACAGAATGCATGGAACATCCCGTAAGATGTATGATCTCCATATTGTTTCAAAAGTTAAAAGCCAAGATATATGAAGATGAAATTGTGTCTCTTCCCCAGGAACATGTATACATTCAGCATGAAGTGACTATGGCTCCATGACACCATTTTCCTCATTCTTAAATTTTGTGTTGAAGCAAAAAGAGCTAGAGGGGGGACTAGATACTCGAAGATATTTAGAAACCTGTTCTACTTTTTAGTTACTTGCCTTCTGGATTGAACTTTGAGCCTGAAATTCCTAGTCAAAAGATGACCAGTGTCAGAAAATGAATTAAGGCCAGATCCAGAATCTGGCTAACCTTCTCACCAATGCCTCGTTTGCTTTAAATAGGCACAGACATTTGGCTGTCAATATTACTATAATTCAATTAAAATAATTGACATGAGTATTTACATTTATTTCTAGACAGAACTTGTTACTTTATTTCATGTTAATGAGAACAGTTTCATGACTAATGTTACTGTGCTCTTTTCTTCATGTACTGCCTGTCATCTTGTCATATTACCATACTCAGGAGAGCCAGGACTGACCCTGCATGACACACTTTGTTCTTTTCCATGTATTGTTTTCCCTTAAATTTCTGACATCTTCTCATATCTTTGGAGAGCCCTTTTTTCTTAATAGTTGCATCGTTCATGATTCAATACCTGCTTTTGTGGATGATGGGGTTGGAAGGAGAGTTTGGTTCAGTGACTCTGTTCCAACATCTTTGAAGTTATTTATGACTTTCTACAGAATACTCATTAGACTCCCCCTCTTCCTCTCTCTAGTTCTTTTGTGAACACTTTCCAGGATGGTGACCTTGTTGCCTTTCTTTCAGCAAAACAACCCAATTAGCCTCGCTAAATATGCTTGCATTTGTTTAGGCTTATTTTTCTTTTCATACTTTGAGGGCCATTTCTTCCTGTTCTGACAGTAACTACTTTGTATATTTTTTTCATTGTTTTCATTAGCTCTCCTTAATTTGTAAAGAGTTCCTATACTCTTTCAACAATATTTTTTTCTTCTAGTGTATGCTAGTGCATTTCTCCTACCTGTTTCTTTATGCAGTATGCCTTCTAATTTTTATCATGCTTATTTTCTTGCATAACAGAATATCTTTTTACTTTTCTGCATTCTTGCTATCAGTGTTCTGACTATACAGATTAGCAGCTTATTTACAGTGTTCTTACCTGTATCAATACATCAGAGAAATAATTGCCCAACTAGAGCTGTCTGTACAGTCTATGTACAATCTCTAGCATATAGTGCTAATTTTGTAATTCTGTTTATGTTCAGTTTATTGTATTTTATTCCTCATATCTTTTCCTGCAGTGCTGTTCACTAATCAGTATTTTCTGTGTTTTATATTCGTCCCTTAAAGCTTTTTCCTCTCCAAGCGTATCTAGATAAAGTCTCAGTCAAATTATTGTCATATTTGTTCAGTAACATATCTTTAATCGACATGTTAACCACTTTATATCTTTGACTACAAGTGAAATTTGGGGTATGTTTTCTCCTCCTAATTATTGAAAAAATTGTGATTTCACATTATCTTTGCTTACCCCACCTCCTCCTATTTGACAGAGCACTGGTTAATAAATAATCCTGCTTTTTAGGACCTTTGTATTAACACTGTGCATTTTTCAGATGTTCTTTCATGCTATTTCTGAAATTTTTAGGGTTTGCCACTTTCTGTGGTTGTATGACAATCCTTGTGTTCAGGGCTATAGTGTATTACCGTAAATGTAGCAATGTTGTTGATTCTGGTGTCTTTGTTTTTGATTATGCAAGCAGTTCTTAGGGTCTTAGCAAGACAGAGAGAGTATGGATTTGCAAATGTTTTTGTCTCTTATAATGCCTTTCAAAACCTCCCTATTAATAGAAACGCTTACTGTAGAGGGGAAAGGAAGCAGTGCAGCTGTTGACATTGTGAAGTAGCCAGTCTAACTAGGGTGAGGGTTTCAGCAGCACATCACATGCAGAGATGTTCCAAGCAGCAATAATTTTGGGGGGTGAATGTTTAAATAAGAGCTCCTGCTTCCACTCTTCTTTGACACTTGACATTGAATCAGTGTTACCTTCTGTGTGCTCTTCTCTTCAGCTGCACTGTGAATTTGAGCTGGATGCCTGGCAATGTTGCCACCTGTTTCACGTAACTCGATTTGTTCTTAAGCAGCCCTTCAGTTCAGAGTAAAAGAGCTCTTGAGTCAGTTCAAGAGTATCATTTGGGCTCTTTTGCTAGTGATCAGTGACATATTTCAGCTGTAAATACAATGGAAACAGATAAGAGTTATTTAACTTCTTATGGAGGCAATGGAAGTCTATTAACATAATCATAAGGCTATTTAACTTCTGCAGCTATAGTACCCTTACTAGGTGTGAATCATGGAGGGAAGTGCTGCATGAGGACACCCGTTCAATTCCTGATCTTTTTCTCAACCTTACCAAGCCAAATGTAGAGTTTCTATAACAGTTGTTTAAGCATCTGGGAAGAACCCAATATATCCCAGTTGTAATCAGCTAGATGCTTGAGGCATAGAAAAGTGAATATGGCGTAAGAATATGCCAGTAACTGATCCATTGTGTTGTGAAACACAAGTGGAATGAGGAGGGCTCAGTTTCTGTATTTTTGTTGTATTAGATATTTTTTCTTGGACTATTAATTGACAGTTACGATATTATGACATGAGCTACAAACTTGGAGCAGAAATGGTAATCTACTGGAAAACTACAGAATATTTATTTTGTGAACAAAAATAAGACATTATTATTTTGCATTATCAATGCATAATTAGTTTCTAACTGACCATTTTTTTTTCTCTTTTAGAATTTGAGAAGGGAACAGCTGTCCTTTGATGGTTTTATGATATCTCACACTATACAACACAGAAAGTAAATATCATGAAAGATATCTGTGTGTCTATAAATTGATAAGTATAAGGAATGTAGATGCAAAATCCCCGTATTCATGTTTCTCATGAAGTTTATGTCAAGGATTCAATTATTCCTGATGTTTCCAATAAAATAATATGTGAAGGAGTATTTAGTCTTGAGAAGGTAATGAATTATATTACTACTTAATTTAATGTGACTTACATTACAGTGGGGCAATGAATCATATGCATCCTTAGATTGGCTTTGAAATATTTTTATGGCCAAGATCAGGATGTAAATTGAAAAACTGACATACCATTTTAGAAATGATGATACATCTGCAGCAGGAGTAGAGATGGCCAAGGATAAAGAGGCAGCCTCATTTTCTGAGATAATTGTATCTGTTCTCCTCTTGTGATTTTTGACATTGCAGGAGTGAGGCCTCAGAAAGTTACTTCAGTTTATTGCCAGTGATTCTGTTCTTGTCTGGGACAGGGAAAGTGTAATCCTGGGGTCACATCTCTTAGGAAGTAAGTTTTAGGAGAAAAAGAAAAAAAAAAAAAAGAGCAAATGATGGATTTTTAGTTTGCCAGGAAGCTGTGGGCAGTGGATAAGAAATATTTTTGATCTAGTTAGACAACTCTTTTTTGCTAATTGTTTTTGTGCCTTTGACTGTTCAAGTGGTGTCTTTCTTGCTCTTGCACTTTCTTTCTCTTTCCTCTACCCCTTTGAGGTTAGGTAAGTGAAATTTCGGTTGTTATATGACATTAGAGATCATCTGTAGATTCAGATATTTTGATCAATAGCTACCAAAGTTTTTTGCTTTAAGAAACCTGTAGCTTGTATTTTTTTATTTTTGGAGAATAGCTTTAATTCTTTAGCTAACCTTACTAGCTGTGAATCTGTCGAATTAGTATTATATAAAAACATTCATTCAGTTCTTTATCTTTTTTTCAGTCCTAAGAAAACTTGAATCATTGAGCATATCACCAAACATGATATATGAGATTTTTATATGGATATGAGCCATTTAAAAAGTACCAATACTGTAAAAGGTATTAATGATAATCATTATGTTTGACAAGATGTCCCTCTAAAGGTAATGCATGTACAATTTCATTTGCCTTGGAGAACAGTTTTAATGCAGATGAGCAACACAACAAACTTGCATTTGAAATATGTAAGTGGGGTTGCCCTATATTCAAGCTCAGGAGAAGATATCAATATGGCATGACTGTTAGTGTCTAGCTGAGCAGGCTAAATGACCTGACTAATCTCTCTAGGATTTGTTCAAAGTATATGAGAAAACACACTCTCCAGAGAGTGATTCTTGAGCAGAAGCCTAATTTAAGGTTCTGAGTTGTCCTCTACTTTGAATAAGCTAGGAGCTTGGTTAATAACTTGTTATTTATCACCATACTAAGGTAGGTATCCGAAAAGGAAGTTAAAATGTGTATGAAATGTTGACCTTGTTATGGCAATTTGGGAGATTCTGTAATTTTTGGCTGAATGGCCCAGTTGGCCTCTTTGTGTAGTTCAAGGCTTCCTGTTGAGGAGACACAAAAAAAAAAAAAAAAAAAAAAAAAAAAAAAAAAAAAAAAAACCAAAACAAAACCCAACAAAACCACAAACCAAAACCTAAAACATAAAACCCCCAAAACTCCACAATCCGGTCTCCCCAAACCAAGATATAAAAGTATTGTGAAACTCTAGCAGTGAAAGTAAGCTTTTAGAGACATTTCACAGCAAGAGTTAATTGGAGACTTGGATGAAGTCATATTTGATGTCATGGAAAACTTGGAATATGAATGCCAAAAAGATTTTATACAGAAGATGGTGGTGACATAATGTGTGGGATAGGGTATAATGCCATAGAGAATAGTAGTAAAGCAGTAAAATAGAATAAGAAAGGAAAACTATTTTGGAATTTTCATCTTAAATTGATTCAAGATTAGAAATTTAGTTAGAAAGGCCAAGGTGCAGGAAAAGGAATGGATTATGGCACTTGTAAGTTCAAATAATTTTTGTTCTTTACTTTTTATTTTTGTGTCAGCTTTCCATTTAGTGGGTAAATTAAAATGTAAGCCTTCCATGTGTTCTCAGATGCAAAGAAGGAGGAAAGCAAGCTGTAACGTAGATGCACAAGGGTTCCTTGAGTACTTAATGGGCTGGTTTATAAAAAGTTCAGTACTTGTCTGATTTATCTGCATTTACTCTGTGGGTGGCAGAACAGCTATTGTGAAGTATTGTCTTCTAGTATTAACATTTAAGAAAAATTACATGGCATTTAAGTTAAATGTGAGGCTTCACTAATCTTAATACATTCATCATTTTCTTGTGTTTCATTTGTGATTTTTACTGTACAAAGAATTCAGTCCTCTTATTCCTGTTGGTGAATTGAAAGTGTGTTGTTATCACATCAGCCTTACAAAGGCTGGTGTGCAAAATGGTGGCAGGAGCATAACTTCACAGCCCTCCTGACATGCGAGGTGCAGAAGTCGTGCTATTTGCTAATTATCCGTCTTTTCTTCTGTGAACAGAGATACTGAATGACACCGGAAATGATAACGTGGCATTGACTACCTGTATGATGTTTTCAGGAGAGCAGTGTGTCACAGTTCAAATAGCAAAAGAGATGTCTTCTTGAAATTTTTAAATAAGAAAGTCTCCTTTTGGGATGAGGAAGGTTATTTCTGTTAATTCAGAGGAGAGGCAAAATGACCCAGTAGCTTCATAGGTCGTTCTGGTTGCTTTCAAATATCTCTGTTTCAAAAGTGCTGTGTGATGGTTTTGGTGGATAGGGTGGTATTGAATATGATTTTGGTGTTTCTGTATACTTACATAGGAAGCTTATTGAGAGAAATACATATTGAGAGAAAAAACTTATTTGGGTCATGTGAATACTGTAAAGAAGATCATCTCAGCACTCATGGAGTCTTGTCTAGTGTGTCATTTGGGAAAAAAACTCTAAGCAGACAGGAATTTAGTTCTCTATTGATGAGAAAATGTATGATAAATGGAAAAAAATATTCCCAGAAAAATATTACCGAGGGTTACTTTGTGGTGTTAGTAGATCTGTGGATGGATCTCGCACTGCTTAGGATTTTCTACTGTTATAGCCAGAATACAGAAATTTGTCCTATTCGATACGCTAACGCCTATAGATCATTCCTCTCTATAAAAAGTGTCTCTTTTGGGGTGGGGCTGAGATTAATTATCTTCATTTTGCCTTGTGCTAAGCCTGGATGTGTCTAATGTCACATTTCCTGTGTGCTTATTGGCACCTTCCACTAATGTGAATGCAAGCAGGCAGCCTTGCACGCTTCTCCATGCCAGTATCAGAAATCTAAATTAAAATGTGCTTTCAGCAAGCAGTGCTGCAAAGGTCAATATGGGGAAGAATATTCTGTTTGCAATTTGGGCAGCATGAATAGTAGCCAAAGAAATCAGCTATAGAAAACAAAAGACAATATAAGCAGATATTAAAATTACAAAATCATATTTAGAAACTTCAAACCACAGAATGGAACCCTAAAAAGGGATTTATGATGTATCACACTTAATTCTGATTTGCAGCCTGTTATTATGATATAATCTGTGATTCTCTTTGGGGAACAGCAAACAGCATCTGGTAGCTCCTTGGATTCCCTCCAAACTGCTTTGAAATAGATGTGAATATAGTAAAGTAGTGTGAAGGATACGCAGCTGGTGAGTGTACCGGAACGATGAGAAATTCTTAGTTTTCAGGGTATTCTGTTATTTATATTCTGGTATTTTATTGTTACAAATGCCGAGTTGAAAATAAAACATGAGTAAGCTTCTTATTTCAAGGGCTGTAATATTGCTTTGGAGCGTGAATGTGTTCGCTCTCATTGCGGGTTTCTATAAATTACATAAGGCAGAAATGTGGAAGCTAGCTGAGCTTACCAGTCAGTCTTGAGCACTCCACTGGAGTGGCTGAACTGCTTTGAGGCTGTGTCTGCTCTAGGTTCCCTGTCTCTTGAAGCACCATGTCGTGCCCCAGCATCACAGCCAGGGAAGTCTGTCTTCCAGGGGATGAGGCAGCAGAACTGGGAAGGACCACTGCAGCTGGCTGACTTCTGCAGCTCCAGCAGCCTTTGAAGCCAATAGGTCAAACTCTACTGACAGAAACTGTGTGACCTTTTACAGATTGACTTGAGCTGACTGTCAATAGTTTAGGCTGATGTGAATGAGTGTGCTCCTGAGAATAACTGGAAACTATTTGGTTGTGTTTGCATAGCACAGAATGCAAGCTGATGTATGCCATTTTTTGGTTTTGGCTTTGATGGGTGGCCATTGGTGGCTACGTTTGCATCAACAAATACTGTTGATAGCACAATAGCTGCTGCTGAGGATCCAATGTCTATTTTACATGCGTTCCAGAGGACTTCCCTCTGGACTAGCTCTAGGCTGATCCCATGGACTGAATGCTCGCTGGCTGTTAACTAGTAGAAGACCTGAAAGAGCTCAGTTTTGTGAGCCTGGGCAGTTAGTTTCTGTCTGTCCACGAAAGTCTGTATAAATGTATCCTAGAAGACCAAGCAGAAGATGACTACTATGTGGGTATACGATACCACGTTTTCCTTCCTCTCCTCCTTTGGTATTTTAATAAAATATAATCACTTCCTTTGGAAAACTGTATTACAATTCACTTAAACTCACTGTTGTGAAATGCCTTTCAGAGTCCTGTCCAATTTCTTTAAATTGTTTCTTACAATAATTTAATACAAGTTATCTGCTTTCCTTAAGATGATTGTGCTTAAATCTGCATAAAAGATTTGTCTTCTGCACCATATGTGTTTATTTTCCATTTATAGTTATTTACTTTAAAAATGTGAATAATGAATAAGTGATAAGTATATAAAGTAATTATATAGGATATCTTGATAGTCAAGTAAAGGCTATTTACACCCCACACACAGTTTCTCATGTTTTCACTTCTAGAAAATCTCATCTCATGCTTACAGGATTTTTTTTGGTTTAATAGTTAGTTGCCTCACATGGCATTCCTATTTGCCATTTACTTGTCTAACTCAGTGTGCTGATCTCCAAATATATTGGGGCCTATTCAGTGACTTGATGTCAGTGAGTGCCCAGTATTGGGAGTAAGGTTCTTATAATGAAATCTCCAGAGTGTGACTCGTTTTTATGTTTTTAACTTCCAACCTGGACGATTAGATCATATGCACCACAATGCAAATCAAAGATTCTTATAAAATCCACGGTGAGAAGGATGGATAGGAATTTTCAACCCTTTTAGTGGCGTCTGTGTTCTTCAAAAATCACATTCATCATGAGTATGAATAGAAGAACAGTTAATCTGCTTGTTGCCATGTGTGTCTGTGAAAATGCTTATAGCATTGAAGATCTTAGCTATCTTATCGTAGTGAAGAAATGCAGACCTAAAAAGGTGGTTATATAATTATATGAAATATTACAGAATATAAATAGTAAAAAACATCAAGAAAGATCTTTATTCTTAATGCTTTCTTCAGTCAACTATCTCATAAACCTATAAAGAACTTCCCCATCTGCAGAACTGTTTGATTATTTTTTTGTAAGGATTTGGAGTTCCAAACATGGCATCCAAACTGAAGATTTCATTAAGTTGGGTTTTACTTGTAATACAAGTATTCGAAAAATAATTTACATGATAAAACACACTTTCTTTTAATTCCTCATCAGCCTCTTACAATGTTCTTAAAGTGGGAAAAGTTTTCTGTGTTTACTATACAATTTGCTTGCTCAAAAACAAAGTAGATTTTTTCTCTCTATTCCAGAACAATTAATCCATTAATGACAGGGTCAAATAATTGAGGAGTCTTACCCTTTGTGATTTAGAATGTACTGAACAAGAGGGTAGCTTAATTACTTTTAAAAGCAAAGATACACACACCGTAATTGGGAATATTTTTCTACATTTCTTTATAATATAAAGTCTGCTTTAAAGCAATTTGACAACAGAACATAGATCCGTATTTGAAGCAAAGGTATTTTTCAGGTCCCGGATGCGAGAGAATGTGGGTATAACAGTCCCTTCACAGAGGAAAAAAGAATAAGCGTTTGAAAACCACACTTATTAGCGTGGTGAAAAGTTTAACCTTCCAAAAAACAGATGAGTGCTATTTGTTGTCTCTTGTTAGGGAAGCCGTAGATAAAAGTGACTCTGAATCCCATCTTGTGGATACCATGGTGCTCTTACAGGAGCAAGAAGTTTTTAGTTATGTTATTACTCTTAAAACCTACCCACCCGTATCGGACTGAAAAGTAAATTACCTCACTTTAGTGCAATGGGAGCCTATTTATTCCTAAAAATCTGTGAAGAATATAATGGAGGCCGTTAGTAAAGCAACTCTATTACAACTCAGCATGCAGAGTGCTAGCAGTAAGTATTAGAAGCTGCTGGATGAGTACCTTTGCAGTTTGCCCACTGACTCAAATAGAAATCATCCTGAACTGTGTCAAAACATCTTGGGTGGTGACTTCCTTTGGGTTCCTTTTCTTCATTGAAATTTGTTGTTTGTTTTTTGGTTGTTTTTTTTTTTTTATTCTATGTAAATTCATGTAAAACATACCTGCTTATGGTGTGCTTTCATATTATGAATTATATAACACCAAGTTGAAATGAAAGCTAGTAAATCTTACCTGTGATAAGACAGCAGTTACTTATACTTTGTAAATTTTTATATGTGTATATAATGTATATATTGTATACAAGCAGTATAAGACATGATAGACTTAGCTAACTCTTTTCATCCTTTCTTTCACCTATTGCAGTTTTCTGAATGATGTAGCAGGAAGATTTATGACTCTAAGCAATCTTTACCAGATTTTTAAGTTGTTCTTTTGTTTTAACAATGGAAAATAGGCCTAATCTTGCTTCTTTGTAAGTTAACAGCAACCTGTTAATTCACGTGAGCTGAAGAAACTCAGATAATTTAAACAGATTAGTTGATGACATTGTTATTAAACTCTCCAAATTCATTATTACAAGTATTGTTTGTCTGTAAATCTCAGTGTTTAAAAGATGAGTTTACAAGAGGGATGCTGGTGGCTAAATGTCCCTGCAGGCATCTAAATCAAGCATTTAAATGTCAATGTATTCATATCTCACCTGTCAAGTACTGAGAAGAAAACTGCTTTGGATTTTTAGTTTTAAATTCCATAGCTGTATAAGCTGATAATCTGCTGCTTCTTGGCATTTGCACGGCTTAAAAAATGTGACCAGCGAGCTGAGCTACAAGGAACCTGTTTGAATCACTGACTTTATCTGTGAAAATAATGTATATTCAGCATGGATGCTTGTGTCCCCATTCTGTGGTGTTATGCAGAGGATGTTCTTAAATGAGCTAATGAGAAAAGAGCTGCCAGAAAAGATGGTGTAAAATAGTCTTGCTTAAAATATTTTGCCGAAATATTGGTGAGGCTGGAGTCACACCTCCTCCCTTTTCTAAGAGAATTACATTCACGTTTTCATGCTAACCAGCTGCCTACTCCTGTCGGATACTTTAATGATGGAGCTATTCTACTTAGAATTAAGTACTTAAATATCTTTTAAGTCAGAGGGGAGAACTCTCTAACCTGGTGATTAAGGGAGCCCTTTGGGATGGGGAATCAGGCTTTTAGATTCCATGACAATGAACATTTCAACGTTCTAAATTAAACGTTCGTTAGAGCAGGGACTTGAGCTCGGTCCCTCCTCCTCCCAATTAAATACTCTAATCGTGGAGCTGTGGCAATTCCTACATGTTCACTGTGGTCCCGGGAGTATCTAGGGATTCCTTGTGATGCCAGGGAGGCACGCTACGAAGGTACGAGAGTGAATGCAGAGTCTGTTATCATGAGCTCGCTGTGGCCCTCTTCTGAAAGCAGAAAGTATTCAGATGCCCTTTAGCTGATGGGGTTTTGAACCTCTGCTTTCGGTTGTCTTGTGTGTGCATTGTAACCAGTGAGCAACCAGGTAAGCCAGCAATTCTGTCAAACGTTTTGAAAGAATCAGTGCTGCTTAGTTTTGAGAAGGAAGCTCAGGCCCGTTTCAGAAAGTTTCAGAGTTACAAATCAGGGGATAAATAAATGCCTTCCTCTCACAGAAATGAACTGTCTGTGGGAGAGAAAAGACTCCACTTTCTTGTCAGCCTTCTTGTCAGCCTTACTGACCAGCATAGATGCCCCCTGCTCAGTGTGCTGACTGAAGTAAACTTTTCCAGACACGTTGTTCTCCTTATACATCATAAAAGCGTCATGGTCAGATATATATACATATATATATGTATACATAAATGTGTAGACTTCTCTGAAAATAGAGATGTTGTCTAATATGTTTGATTTAAAGAAAAAATTATGCATTATTTTATATAAATTTCAAGTTTTGAAATACTACATTAAAAAAAAGAGCTCCCTGTATAATCTTCCCTATCATTAAAACCAGCAAATTAGTTAAGTGAAGAAATGATAACTCTAAGTGATTTCTATGGCATAAGTGTGTTCTACTTTGTAAAAATAATTGCAGTTCTTCTGCCAAATACTTTTAAATCTCTAACTGATTTTTAATATTTTTGACAAGAGGTTCCTTTTGTGAGCTTTAACAATTAATGTTGTAATAGAGCAATCTAGGGACTTTCATGATTTAGCTCAAATAGTTTGTACTTTAATACATTGTAGAATTTGCACTCAATTACTGTACGTAGAACTGATGAAATGTCTATTAAGTTTGTTCAATATTTCTCCATATAATTTTCAGTTTTAAGTGGTTTATGACACTACTGAGCATAAGGCATAATGATTGGAATTCCTAATGTCAGATATCTGTGTCAGGTTGAATACTTGGAGGGAGATTTTCAGGCAAAATGCATATTTCAGAAACCTGAAGTAGGGAAAAGTGTTTTGCTTATTTATATATTTTATTTTACTTTAAATAGTCTTACTGTCCTCTTACTTTAAAATGGAAAGGGGAAAGGGGATTTTATCAAATCTATGCTTCTTGTCTGCTTCCTAGGCTCAAATTTGGGCAAGTTTTATGACTTTTAATAATACCACTTTTTGCACTCCCAATGAAAATGTTTCACTTTTTCCTAGGGAGCTAGATCATCAAAGATCTTTATCACCTGGCATCATTAACTCTGACCATTCCATGGAGAATCAGAGCGGAATCCTATGGACTAGTAGGTGGGAAAGATGGAGAGAAGCATGTCATAGTGTCTGCCAAGGGAGGCTTAGAATTGAAAATGCAGTGTACGAGTTCTGTGTCATAAGTGACATGGGAAAAAGAAGGGAGAAAAACTGGCATAGAATCTGATAAGATTAGAAGACGGGTATGGGGGAAAGAAGCTAGGACTGAATTTACAAAGGAAAGGCACCAGAACAAAGAAGTTAGAAGTAGAAAGACAATCTGTACAATTTGGTCTGGCGATGGTAGCACTGGGATAGGTGAGGTATTTTGGAAACAGAGAGGCGAAAGCTAGATGAAATACAGATAAGAAAAGAGATTACTTTGTGGCTGTATTGTTGGAGGTTAGATTTTGGAGGCATTTTGAATTAATCCCCTTTTCTCCATGTTACAAGATCCGATTCAAAAATAGTCATTAAGGATTTAAGATAGTTTGCATTCCAGATGGTACCAAAGAATGTGTTTTAAGTTCCAGAATAAAGTTGCCTCCTAAGGCAGGCCACAGTAGACATGGCAATGAAAAGATAGAAGATAAATTATTTTAGCTTGATTGAATTTATCATCAGTCCTGGTGGTCATGCCCTTGTCTCCAGAGCAGTTAGGAACCGTTAATATTAGGTATATATTCAAATGTGTGGATGGTACCTTGTTGGCTGATGGTTTAGTTGATTGCAGATGAGGCTGTAAATTTATTTATATGACAGAGATACAGCTACAAGTTGTAGCTCTTGCAGCATGAATTTTAATTTGGTAGAGATAAGATATTTTCTCATTTGATTTAGGAGTAGAGATACACACTTGAAATTGATTATTTGGAATGTTAATGCTATGGGAATCTCAAAATAGTTTAAAACAGGAAATAACATGTCTGTATTTATGATTTCCCAGAGGAGGCAACTGTCTCTTTTCCTTGACTAGTTTCAGGGGTAAATTCTAGCAAAATTTAGTGTCCATCAGTAATAATTATTCATTGTCTATAAATGTACTGAGATACATCTAGTCTACAGATTTCAAGCTTAACACATATGGTTCCTTAAGATTTCCTTGAAATACAGGATCCAGAGAGTGGATGAGTTCATCTTTCTTCTCCATTTGGGAGTGCTTATTCCCATGAGTTTTACCTGATAGAGTGCAAGCAATACCCTGATAAATCCATACTGCCACCACCTGGAAGCAAAACTGCACATTTCCTTGTCGAGAATGTTTACTTGCACACACAAAGCTGATTTGGATTCTTCGCTTCTCTGCTATTTTCTTCTGCTTTTTAAACACTTTCACAGATTATTTTTTAAAATAGTTAGATTCTGTCAAAAATATTGTGTTAGTAAACACTTGAATTAGTAAAGATCAAGACTATGAATGGCGAAATATCTTAATTACAGGGTGTGAACAATCATGATTTTCCTGAGAATTTTCCTGAGAATTTTGCTTGGAGATTTGTTGAGGAAAAAAAACACCTCTTCCACGTGTACCATGAGGCTGATGAAGTAATATATACTGTGAAGGCTGATACAAGGCATAACTGTGGCAATTTACTGGAACAAACCTCTGTGACTTCTCCTACCCCATGTATTGATTCTTCAACAGAGAAGCTACAAAGTTAATTTTTGCGTGGCAGGATCTGAGGTAGCAGCTTGTACTGCTTTCTTGCCGCCCACGATTCTAGACAATAAAATTTTGACATTTATTAAACACTTTTAGCAATGGAAGAATATAATTGACAAGTTATGCATAGATAATTGTTATTTTGGATAGGAACAAAGGCATATGAAGAAAGAGGATTTTAAATTAAATGCCTGTGAAAAATTAAACTAATTTTGCATTCAGTTCATTCATTCCAGGTAAGAAATTAAAAACCTCAGTCTTTGTGAGTTTGAAAAATGAGGCTTAAAAGCCCATTAAGAAAATACTGAATGATTAACCCTGGTCTCCACATAGTATTATAGCCTTCTCCTGCTGTAACCAAACATGCTCATTGTCGCCTGTTGCTTCATTCCTTAGCATGTGATGGAACCATTGAGATCATTGTTGTGTTCTTCAGCTAATACTTTCATCCTAGTTTGGGCAACTTTGCTGTGTTCACTGCAGTACTCATCTTACCTTGGTGTCTTAAGAAACAATTACACAAATATGTCATTAGGAGTCATAAGCTTTTTTGCATGCAGACATAATGAATACTTGATTTGATGGAGGGGACTTGTTACAATGTATTATCCATCAAAGTAATTGGTAATTACAGCTTATCCTGAGACTTTTCAGAATGTAGCTAACAGAAATACAAGCAGGGTCATTCTGCTCTTGTGTATTAAAAGTATGAGATATTTTTAAACTCTGTGCTGCTGATTTCACAGACGTGTACTGTCCAAATAAGACAACTGTTCACATTGTTTTGGACTGTGGAGAAAAACATTTTCAAGGGTCAGCGGATGCTCCTACATTAAACCTTCCTCATCACTCTGGTGAAGTTCCCGCAGACTGGAAAAGGGGAAACATAACCCCCATTTTCAAAAAAGGAAATAAAGAAGACCCGGGTAACTACAGGCCGGTCAGTCTCACCTCTGTGCCTGGCAAGATCAT
>WKFP01014381.1:1336030-1354211 GCA_011057875.1 Pterocles orientalis
ATATTAAGCTGATAAGTTTTTGGTTTAAAATATACTAGAGGTTGTTTCAGCCAGGTCAAATTCTATCAGCCAGCTATGATTATCTTCTCTTGTTATTTACTTATCTTCTTAGGTATAAGCCCATAGAAATTTAGTCAACCTCAGATAGGATCGTGACATCCAGGTGTCATCTGTGGATCATATGAATTAAATTAAGACATTTTGAATGGCTGTTTCATCTCTAGAATCATGTTGATTAAATATATTTTAGTTTTATTTTTCAGATTCCAACATAAGTAGGTTGACTGCATAGCATCATAATTAAGGCTCAATAAAATTGTTTTTCAAAAGTGGTTAATTTTTACACCTCTGACCTCAAATGGCTTGTTTGTTTGTTTGTTTGTTTTTTCGAGCACTGTGGAATTTCTTTTGTGACCTTACAGGCAATGAACAAGAAAAAAAAATTATTCACACATCTGATCACCATGTCTGCATTTATAGTCATCTGTATTTTCACACCGGATGAGTTGGAATATTGCTAGTGATGATGGCAGGAGTTAGGGATAAGAGTTTCTGGGTCAGTAACAGAAAAATTTCCGTGGGAAATAACATTTCCGTATGTTCTCACCTCTTCCATATTGTCAGCATGTGTATGGCATATACTTTTCCTCTTTTTTTCCCCCCTTGTTTTCTGGGGCATTCACTGCACTTGGACTTCACTCTGGAGCCTGACTGGCTCGCTACTGTTGTCACTGCACTACAGGTGTGAATAACGCTTGTGAGTGAGCAGGTAGGGAATTGCTGAAGGTGTCCCCTCGCTTTCTGTCCCACTGTTAGTTGCTAGATCCTGGTGTGCCTGAGAGCTAGACAGACTGTCAGTGCTGAGCCTTGAACTTGTCCAATGAATTGCATTCTGCTGCATGAGTTTCTTTCATCTTTTGTGCAACATACAGGACATGCCTGTGAGTAATCTTAAGATGACTGCACTTGTAATAATCATTCACTGTGCCCTGTTTACACTATGTCAAATTAAAATTAAAAATCTATGACATTATGAGTACATTATTTAGCCTGTATATTTAGACAAAAGCACATACACAGAAATGAAATATGGGCATGCAATGCAACCTGGTAGTGCAATTAATATGGATTACAGTCAAATGAGTAAATTTATGATTGCTTGCTATCACAGAAATAATATACATTATCTTCATTGTTAGTATTTGTACTTTTTTCTCTATAAAAGGCTGCATACTTTTCACAATGTATAATACAAGTATGTATTGTACAATGTATAATTAATAACAATAACGAATACAATGTATAATTAATAACACAGGAAAACTCTAGTGCTTCAATTTAAAAATGCAATGGTTCATCATCTGTTCTAGCAGAACTAGAATGTGCATTTTATGGTTCCATAAACATTGATCATGCTTAGATTTTTTTTTTTAGTTTATGATTTAATATATACCCCTGTAACAAAATCTAACAAGATGCAACAAGTTACTCTATGATAAAACAAGGTCAGACATGACTTGAAAAACATTTATTAGACATTGTATATATTACATATGCATATTATAGATGTGCATAATATATAAACACAATCTGAAATAATTTGTTACATTAGGGTAATTAATGCTATTTTAAAAAATAGCACTTTTTTAAAAGAAAAAAAATACAGCGGTCACATGAAATACAGCTTTTGACAATCAGCTTCAGTGCACATCCTCTGAAATCTGCCATTTGTCTTTACATACTACCAAATTCTGTGCAATCGAGAGCACAAGTTTAGTTGTCCTGATATCTCCACAGGGAACTTGTGCTGCTATAAGATTTAGACACTCGGAGGTGTCAGCCCAAGGTGCTATTATAGCAGCTAAGCTATTTACACGGCTCTTGTTTAGAAGTTCCCAACCCACCCTCCCTATTCCTTACTCACTTGCTTGGTACATCTAAAAGGTAAATATAAGTAGACTCATGTGACTCTAGTTTAATTCAAACAGGGTGGATTTAACAATATGTCTTAAGGTAGTGTTGCACAGTTCTAACTAAAAGAAACTTACTTGCATAGCTGAAATTTAACATGACTTGAGGACAGACAAAAGTGATAAAAATCAATCTTTTATGAGACCTTCAGAGGCTCCGTGAGGGAAGCAGCAATAATATCTGGCAATTTGAAATTCATCATTCAAAACATGCCCGCATATGTTAATACCTGGCCTACAACTATGTGAAATGTTCTGAAATCCTCAGCCTAAGGAGAGGAACATTAGTTGCTTCTGTTCTGGGTTTATGGCCATTCCTGTTACCTTGGGATGCTGGTCCAACATCTTTCCTTTAAACAAGCTGACTGCAGCATTTCAACTCTGAAATCAGTGTCTTGGGTCTCCCATGTGTCTACCCCATCCTCACTCATGCATACATTCCCTCAGCATCTGACAATATGCAGGCATCAAGTTTGACCCATTTGTGGATGCACTAGACAGCAAACAATGTGGGCATAGCAAAGGAACTTCATAGCAATAGCCAATTTTAAAAGTGGTTGGAGAAAGATATTTAAATATAACCTTATAGTTTAAAATGAGCATTTGTACTGGTTAGAGAGGGCACCTTGCCCTTTATTCTCCAATATATGACATCAATATATGACATCAATATATGACATACGGTGTCAGTAAAAAAATCCTCTTCCTTTAAAAGGAATCTCTTTCTTTCCACAAGTTCAGCTGGGAAATTCAACTCTTTTCTTAGTCCCACTCATCCCATCTGTGCAAAGAAAATGTGTTGCTCCAGGGAACAAATGGACGCAGTGGCTGTACTTTGTTGTGCTGTGGGCTCCCCATCCTGGATTAGTCACATTCCTTGAGTAGGGTACTTTTCTGCAGTATGGTATAACAAGCACTGTTATGTGAGTTTGCTAGATACTCAGCATGTAACAAAAAATAGAGTTCAGAATACTATTCATCCAGGCTCCATTCTGCCCCACCAGAATTTCTTTTTCCAGATGAATTTGAATTTTAATAATATCTGCCTGAATACTGTATACATCTATCTGTGTGCTCATAATTTTGTTTAGTTTTGCTTTTTGTTATGTACCTACTCTGGGAAAGAAAAGTAAAAAAACTGTTATAAAAATAATAATAAAAAAAACCCTTTGTAATTTGTCTTGAAAAATGTTTGCAGTCCCAGATAGCATAGTATTCATGATGCAGAAATGAGTTGCAAGAGAAATTTATGATCAAAAGAATCCACTTCAGCTTGTTAAACAAGGATAGATTTAAAAAGTTGTAGAAAGAAATGTATAAGGATGCTGTATGGATGATATCACAAATGTAACATTCATCCCTTGGGTGAAATCAATGTTTCTGTAAGAGTTTGCTATGAGACTTGATTGAGTTGCTATTTAGAGCAGCCTCAAAGGAAACATGAGAATATATGAATCATCTATATCTACATTCCAATACTAGAGCTGTCTAGAGAAGATGT
The DNA here is from genome assembly GCA_011057875.1 of Pterocles orientalis. Lineage (NCBI taxonomy): Eukaryota > Metazoa > Chordata > Aves > Pterocliformes > Pteroclidae > Pterocles > Pterocles orientalis. The sequence goes on from WKFP01014381.1 coordinate 1,339,502, forward strand.
AGGCTTCTAGAGAAGATAAACTTCTACATCTTCTGAGTTTAGATCAAGTGTTATATTAAATTTAAAGTATTAACAAAAATATCTTCATTTTTCTTTTGTAGGAAAAAAGTGCATTTCTTTTATCAGGGGAATGATTTCCACCTTTTTTTAGTACAGATGGATTTATTTTTCTTCTGAGAACGATGGCAATAATGTATTGCATAATTAATTGAAATTGAAATCTAAGTTAATGAGTTTGCAAATAGCAAATTTTCAAAAGTAAACTTGGAATGTGTAAAAATAATATTGATAAAATATGTGTTGTATTCTTTAAGCCAAATTATAACCCATTTAATTTTTGTGTGGTGGGAATGGGCTAATTAATGGACAAAACCAATAGGTAGAACATAGACATAGTTTACACTTTGCTGTCATAAACACATAGGATAACCTTGTGTGGAAATGATATGCCTTCACCTCCACCTTTTTGCTGGAAAATATTCAGTCTAGCAAGTGGTAATACCCAAAAGACTTTGTTATCCTCAGGAAAGGGAGACTTGGGGACCTCTGTAAGTTCACAAAGCCTATGCTAACCAACCCGTCATTGCTTAGATCATTCAGATTGCTTGCAAGCTGGAAATGCTATAAGTTTGTGGATGAGGCGTATTTTTGCATAATTATGACCTTTTTCCTCCTCTTCTTTGAAAGCAAATACTCGTTATTCTCTGGAATCACTGTCTTTTGACACTTGAAGAATGCTGGGGGGTTTTGATGGTACTTATCTTCTGTAATAATCATAGCTGAACACACAAACATTTCTGAAGCATGCCAACATTTTTGAAAATAATGGTGTTACTCAAGAACTATATCTATGTGAAAAATTTTAAAAGCTGATGAAAATGCTAGGTGGTAGCTTTGCAGGAAAACAGACAGACAAGAATAATTATAAAGATAACACTCCTTTCACACCACTCAATTAAAATATTTTTCTTTACAATGTTATATAAAAACAATTCTGCACTGCTTGAATTAAGCTCCAGTACACCCTCCATATTTGATTCTGAAAACCATGTTTAAGGATGGTGTACTCCAAGACTGTAGTCTGGGCTATATTTGCATTTTCCTACATTTTCACCCTGTAGGAAAGGGTGTTGTGCTTATGAGCATCTCCTGGGTCTTCCCTGTACAAAGGTACTGCACCATACTGGACTTGTTTCAATCCCATAGGCTAACATATTTCCTTGTGGCACCATATTTTAGGATGCTAGACTGCATAGGATCTAAAACATTCATCCCCACCATCAGTTCTATATGCATCAACAGAATGTCATGCCCATAAGCAATTATTATGTAGTATAATCCCTTGTGGACAATATCCCAAGAGAAAAAAGGAACATGAGATTTGCACAACATGCAAAGGGTTAGAGGCCCAAGGCATACAAGCATTTCAGATGTTCAGGAGAAGTGACAAAACACAGGAAGGCCTCCTGTCTGTGTCTGTCTTCACTCCTTAGACCAGCTCTTCTTCTGGGCAGGTCCTTTCTCGCATCTACAGATTCTCTTCAGTAATGGTGGTTAACTGAGAGAAAGACTTTAACAAATTAAGTTTCTTTCCGCTCTTATGTCACCCACTACTCAGCGTCACTTCAGTGTCACTTGCTCTTTAGCAAAACCTTCTTTCAAGGGTCAAGTCCTTATGTTGAGATGACAGTCACTGCTGGTGACGCTTGTGTAAGCCATCCAAGAAGGTGACAGGCATTCCAATAACCTGTCAGCAGCTTACCTGTGACAGCTACTCACAGTTGAAATATGTTCTTGAAACATAGGTCACACTTTTCCAAAGGCAGCTATAATGTCAAATGAAGGTCACAACTTTGATACAGATGAGCACAGACATGTATTATACTAAACTAGAAGTATTAAGCAGAAAACAATGAGGTGGTATTTAGAATAAATTAGAAACCATAAAGATTTTCTTCTGTCTTCATACATTTTTGACTGTGTGGTAGCTGTAATACTTCAGTATTTGTGATTAAATTATTGTCATACATTTGTAGTGCTGGTATGTGGCACTTTAATATTAAATTCTCTTTACTTCCAGTTAATAAGCATGCAAGCTGTAGTAGTTGTCAATACATGATAAACAATGTAGCTACAAGTTTTATTTCTGTGTCTGCAAAGACTGGTTTATAGACTGGATTTTTTTTTTTACAATTTTAGATAGTGTTGTTGTGTCTCTCGTGTATTTTCTGTACCTGAATTGAAATGTACCAACTGATGATTCAAACCTTGTGAATTAACTGCAGTAATGAAAATTTGTGTGCTTCTCAGTGCTCTACTCCACACTACGACTAATGCCTGTAGTCTTTTCAGCAGGCATTTCAAATATTTGACATTACTGAGATTAAAAATGAAAGCTAGGAGTGTTACAGCTAACACAGATAAATTTTTGTCGTTAAATCAGTTAACTGTATTTTGCATGTATGAAAGCGTTCACTAATATTTTTCATGTTTGTTAAATCTAAATGTTAGAACAGAGAAATTGGATGGTGCAATATGACAGCTGGTATTTGACTGTGTTGCATTAACCCCCTGTCCAAGGAGTGCTTTTCTTGTATGTAATACCCCAAATTTTTAACTCTGTCATGAATGGTGGCCAACTGTCATGGAGTGGCCAGCATTCACTCTGTGCAGGTCCTGGTTTCCAAAACAGGACATCTCAGTGAAAAACACCTGATGGAAATTGGTGGTTAGAATATGATCACTGCAGAAATGTACCTGACCTAGTTGGTAAGGGACGGAAGTGTGACAGATAGTTCTAATGGTTCACAGTTATAAAGAGCCATGTTCCCTTGCCCAAATTACTTCCAAGCACTTTTAAATGTATTAGTGCAGATATAGCCTCTCACCTTTAATAGGCTGCAATCTGCCCTGTCAGAGTATTACCCTTTTCAAAGGAACAAATTACATCAGTTGTCAGTACTTTCATGTAGTGCCTTGTTTAGTAATATCTCCGTTATCTAGACCTTCTTGATATTTGACAGGTTTTTTTTTCAATACTGATTTGACTTACACACATGATTTTTCTTCATGGTTTTCCCTTCTGTTTGTTTTATTTTACCTTATGTTCCCATTTTTATGCCTGAGATATGTTATAGCAGGAAATTTTGTCATATGCGGTCTTCCTTTTTCCTTTTTAGTAGAGAGTACTGCATGGCCTTATATTTTCTACAAAGTGAGGCTGCTGCTCATCGCATTTGTTTTCAGATATGTTAATTTAATTGAGCCCATTATGGCCTTAGCAGTACGGTGTTTTTCTTGTAAATGATTCATGTCATGTACAGAAGTCAGCTGGCTGTGGTTCACCAGAGGCAGTCTTCGGAAGGCTCTAGGCCACCGTAAACTCAGGTTCATATTGAGCCACCGAAAATTGACCTCCATCTGTTGTTCCCCAGATGTAGTTCACCCCAGGCTTAGTGTATTTCTTAGGTAACATTTAACAAGCAACTTGAGCAGATGATCTCCTATGGATGGTGCTGGGTTTGGGTTTTCACTTTGCAGATTGCCATGTGGATGGATGGCTCTTGGGCCTCAAGAACAGCTTTCTGGAGAAAACTTTAAGTTGTGACCTTTTCTTAGTTTCCAGTTCACAAGGTTGGTCCTGTAGTAGTGGTTGTGTGGTTGCAGTTGTTGACTTTTAATCTGCCTTTATACTTTTCTTACTTCGCATTGTGTAATGATTAATTGATTTGGTCATTATTATGCAAAGTATTAATTTACATTATATAAAGCCCAACTTACTGACATTTTTCTGGATAATTTATCTCCAGCTTTCTGGTGAGTTGTGTATTTTTTTTGAACTTGGAAAAGCGGAGAATAGCTGCCAGGGAGCAGCAAGGGCCCAGCGGGTGGGTCAGGCTGCTCCACCGGGGGCCTGGTGGTGGGGCCAAGCCAGGACATTGGCCCATGGGTGAGGGTCAGATCACAGGCCTGACAAGGAGAACCTGGGATGGCTGAGTGGGGCCACAGGGACGAGGAGGCAGCCTGTGAGGCAGGGCAGGGGTCCCAGACCCATGGATGGATCCAGTTTGGCGGCAGCAATTGTTCAGGTAAGGCCTGGACCCCTGCAGCCGGACCCCAGAGCAGGAGGCCCGGCACTCAGGGCCCTGATGAGATTATTCAGTATTGAAAGTAGCTTACATAATAGAGTTTCTTAATATACCAATTCATTCTAAAAACTGTAAAGCATTAAAAGAATGATCATAATGTGATTATTTGCCATTAAGTTACTCTTTATTAATTAAAATGCTGTGTTTATGAAAAATATTTTAGTATAGCATTCATAATAGTTACATTACCTATATTCTGTTTGGAGAATCAAATTTTTTTCAGATAACATTAATTTATTGACACAAAGAAAAAAGCTATATATAAATCTTATGTATATATATATGCCCACAAATTCAAGTCAAGCTCTCCCAAAAGATTTTTCTGCAGTGTTTTCCACTTCCATGTGTGCCTTAACCACAGGCACCTACCTGGTGATTAATCAAGCACTGATTCAAAGGGTGATCCAATCCTTTAAAGAGATGTAGAAAACGTTAATAGATGGAAAAGAAGTTATAGCCAGTTGCCACAGAAATTGAATGAGTCTTGTGTTGAATGAATTGCTTTAGTTGAATTGCTTCTTGAATGAATTGCTTTAAGTTTAACTTGCTACAGATATTGATATTAGATATAGATTAGAGATTAAATGATGATATATTTCATCTCTGAAGAGACTGTTAATAATAACTGAGTGGGTTTTTTTCCCCCCTCTGGTATGAGAAGGACTAGGTCATAACTTCTCTTGAAGCTCTTACTTCCTCTTAGTTCAGCTTAAGGAGAACTGTTCTCACTTGTAGCGAGAATTCTAAGTTGAACTGAAATTGGGTGGCAGAAACATTAAAAGAAATTCCTCTTAAACCATTTATGTATGGTGCTGAATAAGTATCATGCACATATGTATCATGCACCGCACATATTCTCCAGGAAAAGCAGAGTAACATGAGGCTTTTACTGATAGTGCAATTTGGTGTCACTACCTGTGTCATCACTACCATGCCTGTGTGAGTGAGATAAAGAGGTACTCAGGGACAGGAATGCACGGGTCTAGTTGACTCTGTAAAACCCAACAGGCATGCTTAATATACAAAGGTATGTATGGATAAAGTTGTATCTTATAAAATTTCCGGACTAATTGTAAGAAGAATCAGTGAGCTAAAGAGTTACTTCTGATTTAACGATAGTGTGTGCTATCTTATTTGAAGACAGATTGAAATCTTGGGTTTTTTCTTCATATCTTCGAGGAGATACAACCTTTCCCATTCATCCATAGAGCTGAATAATTGTTCAGGCATCAGCATCTCGATTACTGGTGTTATCTTTCTCCCTGGACTTGACAAAGAACAAGGAGAGAGCTACTGCCTTGACTATGCCACTCTGAAGCATTCTCTGCTTGATTTTAATCTCCAAGTGGTTTGGAGATTACCCCAGCTCTTTCATCAGGTCTTGAAACATTGACTCTCATCAGCCAATGGAACTCAGCCTAAACCCTGATCTTCCTTTTGTGTAGATGCTCAGGAGGAGCACAAGGCAAACTTCTATGAAATAATGTAGCTATTCCTTAATTGAAAAGAAAAATCCTTTGTTGGAATGACTTTATCTTGAATTTAGTACTAGTTAGGTTCATAGTACACTGAAAATACAGTTTTCTGTGCTGAATCATACTGTCTCATTGCTTATATTTCTCTGCTGATCTGTTTAGGCTTAGATTGTAAACACATTTGGGCAAAAACTAGGTTTTGCTGCTGAGCACAGTAGGCTTATGATTATTAACTAGGGCTGTTAGACACTGTCATAGTGAAATCTATAATAAAACTTTAATTACAACTGTTCTTGATACTGTTGCAGAAAATGTGTCCGTGGGAAAAGCTTAATAAGATTTGCTTGCGCTCATGAAATTTCATGAAAAAAATACATCTTCTATTTAATAGATTTACAGTTAGCATCACTGCAGAGCTGTGGCTGTTCAATTTAACAACAAAACTGTGTCCTTCTGTTTTACTTTTGTTAACATCATTCATGCTGAGCACAGCTGAAAGGATAACTTCAGTTTATTCCTTCTTCTTCACCCTGATTGAATTTGGTAATTCAACTGCAATTAGAGGATTAACAGACTTCACCTGTGTAAATTCGGGGATGCACATGACTGTGCACAGATGTTTCTGCGGGGCACAGATTTTGCTGCTCGAAAAGCGAATTGGAGTAAAAGACTATCAGAGATTTTCTTTATTTAGGTTTCATTGTGACCTGATCGGCTTTATGCGAGTGATGGGATTCTTCAACTGGCTTTATCTAAGACCTAAGGGTACAAATATTGATATCTCTCTTCTGCAGTCAGATGTATTGGTGACTGTTAATGTGGTGATAGATGCTGTAATATAATAAAAGGACCTTACTGAATATCTATCTTTAAATATATTTCTGAGACATTTTGCAAATTATTATTGAGCTGTTAATATTTCATTGTATGGTATGTGTGCCAAGCCATTGCATACCAAAGTGAAAATATAACATTTACATGTGAAAATTTTCCAGTTAAATGGATAATATAAATTAAGAATATGCTGTGCTGGCCATCATATGCTAGTAACTCTGATTTTACAGAGTTAAATCTTTAAACAGAGCCTGGATACACAGTTTTAGTTCTGTATAAAGTTAGGGAGATCCGTGACTTTCCATTTTGTTTTTTATCTATGGAACATCTAGTATTGAATTTTGCCTTACTGTATTTCTGTCAAATGTGCTAGACTATGCCTCCAAATAATGAATCACTCCCAAGTTGGTTTTCATTTTGCAACTAGAAATTTTTATATTTAGGAATGGAGAAAAAGAAATATCTGTTTTTATACTTGTAGGGAGGGGTTGTGTGTACGAATAAAATGGTAGAGGAAGAAAAGTAAATTACCAATATGCAAAAAAATAAGCTGTCACTTGCTTGGCTTGTAATCTTTTGCTTTCCGGTTCATCCTTAAAATTTCCTTTTTAATATTTAGGGTATGCTGAGATGCAAAAAGTGCATATTACCTTACTAACTTTTTCTGTAATTTTGTGGATTTTTTAGTTTGTTATGTTTATAGCTGTAGGCACTGGAGTCTCCAGAACTGGAGACATGGGGGTAACAGGGGACATCAGGATGCAGCTACTGCTATGATTTTGTTTGTGCTTATGAATTCTTTGTTTTAAGGTTTCTCAGCATCCTCAACAAGTTCTTCTCAAGTCACCCAAGCAATATCCGTGGGCTCTCAATCTGAACATTACTCTGTTAGGAATACATACATGAATAGGACTATGTACTTAATTACTTTACATTTTTTTTGAATGTGAAATTTCTGCTTGTGGAAATGTACATACATTTCTTAATAGCCCTTTTAAAATCAGGTTTACTTGGATCTCTCTTTTTCATTTGTTGTATGTTCTAGTTTTATGGTAGTTTTATGGTTTTGACCTTTATTAGCTTCCTTTGTGAACTTTCTTTCTCTATATATGAGCTAAGTCATAGGTCTCTGATGTTTCATTTTAACGTCTTTGTACCTGAGGCCTCATTAGTGTTTAATATTCGTAGATGAAAAGTGAAATTTAGTGTCTCCATGGATTCTAATATATATTAAACTGACAATTTAATGTGTTTCCTTTTTGACTCCTCCCCATTTTAAAGTTCAGATTTTTTGAGTATTGAAGTATTTATCTAAGAGAAAAAGGAAGCTAATAATATTAATCCCTGTGACTGTAACAGTCATCAGTAAAAAGCCAGTTTTTAGAGAACAGCTGCTTCATGGTGCTTGCTGAGATAATATAGTTTTTCCTCTGTGTCTTCATGGTAGTAATGGTCCTGGTTGTAGAGAGAATTGGCCTTTAAGGGATCCCTGGAGTTTGCCTCAGAGCCACTGAAGCGTAGCTGGATATCCGATCTGTGGGGGAACATAAGGATACTGAGTTCAGTCAAGGTAGCGAGGAGGGAGTAAGAGTGTTTTATGTTTATGCATGGGGACTTAGCAAAGGCAGAACGGAGACTCTCTTAAGCTCTCCACCAGAAGGCCTGGGGAGAGCCAGCCTGCAGGAAGACGTGAGCCTGCTGGGATGAAAGCATCCACAAGGTCCAGGGTTAACCGGCACCGTAGCTGTGACCCGGCAGGAGGCTTGCAGGAAGGTGTGTTGTCTTGAGTTTACTGGAAAACCTGTCCTCAGAGGAGGGGATTATGGAAACAGTCTGTAAGACCATGCTGTAGCACCTTTTTGCAGGGCTAAGGGCAATGCAGTACCATTTCTCATTTTTGCAGAACTTACATGTCTCTTGAACACAGTCTTTCAATGAATTCTTCAGGGCAACACCACAGGAGGGTCTCAAGTACAAAATGCTTAGATATAGTAACTAACACTAACATTTTCAAACTTACGTGCTGACATCAGTAGGAGCTACCTAGTGCCTGTGAAAATTAGGCTATTTATCTTCATAAGTAAACATGAATTTAAATAACTAGCTTTCGACATGGGGTGGCTTCTAGTTCTTATAAGACTAAAGGTCTTAATTAAGCAATGAACCCACATTGAAAAAGAATTATCTTGTATTTTAAAAAAGACTTTTTCCAAATCTATAAAAGTAGTCTGTAGCAAAGGTGGATATAGCTTCTAGCATATAGCTCCAAACCTATCAATTTGGTGTTTATATACTGCAGGGGAAAAAAGTCTGAAGGTTAAATCTTTGAAGCTACCTTTGAGTTATAATAGCTTCCCCTGTTTAGTGATGTGTAACCTTCAATTCCTACCAAAAGAGTGTGGGACAAGGAATTAGAAGTTTAAACTCAGCTTATCAATCAAAGCTCTTCTTTCACCTTTACTTTAATATGCTATTCACATTCTGGCTGTTGGTAAAATTAGATTTAATTAATCACAGTACTCCGTTTAGTGAAATATACTGTGACTGGTTCTGTAATTTAAAACTATTGGCATAAAATGGAAAGGTCAACTTAAATGGCATTAGAGAGAGAAGATAGTCTGTTTGTCCAATTTCAAAGTTTTTGGTTCAGAAGAAAAAGATGGGGTCATTTTTTGAATTTGAAATAGTTCATTAAAACCTCTCACAGCCTCTTCCGTCCTTCCACTCCTGTTCCTGTTCTCCCACCTGGAGAAGAGTTTCTGTGCACATCTGAATTCTTTAAATATGCTCTCACTTCTGGGGGAAAATCAACATTCATTCAGGCGCACAGGCAGGAGAAGTGCAAGACCTGTTAGATCATCATTGGTAGTAGTTTGGTAATTTTAAGTGTATGAATCCTGTTGAACTTTAGTATCTTTTCAGGTTTGTGATGTAACTCTATCTCGACTGCCTTAATTATCTATAAATGTTTCAGTCATTTGTCCACTTTAATTAGGATAATTCACTGCTGCTGCACAAAATACTGTGAGGTTGGGATGGAAGTATGAAGTATATAAATGGACAACGCAGGTATGTTAGGCTATTTTATTGTTGGTCAGAGAGGGGAAAGGCATGTTACAGTAGATAATTTAATCTTTCTTATTTTCAGAAAATGATCATCTCCAGGTATTAGTCTTACTTCTTTGTCCTTTGTCCAGTTGGTATTAATGTTTCTTGTTGCTGTGTTTGGCGTTTTTTAATAAGCAGTTTATACTTGCTACTCTTAGCCTTACCCAATTACTAACAAAGTAATGTTGTTCCGTATACTCCCAGGGTTGAGACAAGAGCTGCAAAGAAATTGAAAAAATAAGAGTATTTAGTCTAGAGTTGAGAATTCGTGTCCATGAAATGTAGCTACTGGAGAGGAAATACATTATTCCTGTCCCTGGTGAAAAGAACAAAGAAAGAAGAAGCTTAAATTACGGCAAGTAATGCAGGTTAGATGAAAGGGGAAGTTTTCTAATTACAGGAATAATGAAGTAGATTGCCTTGAGAGATTATTTAGTCTCCACTGCTGGAGGTCTGCAAGGGCAGATTAGTTAGATACTTCAAGGAAGTGATTTAGGCATATCCAGTCCTGATTTGAGGTTGGGCAAGATTAGGTCTCAAAGGACCTTCCAGATTTATTTTTTTATGATTTTCTGGCTGATTGTTGAATTTCACACAATAAAACATGGCTTGAAACTTTAAGTAGTAGTGAATTTATTTTTGGTGTTTCAACAAAAATGGGCATGACAGGGCAGCAGCAGGAGCTGCCATAATATCTTAGTATCAAGATTCTTCAGAATGTCTTCAGTATTAATTAACCTGGTTTTGTAATTAACTAGATTCAGTTAAAGAAGAGCAGAATCTATTTTCTTGTAGGATATTAAGGTATCCATTATATTCTTGTGGTGTTGTTCAGTTGGTTGAAACTAAGAGATCAAAAAACTTTCTCACAAGAAAGGAGTGTACTTAACAATGTTATTTTGTCAAATCTCTCCCAATTTATTTTTAGAGAGTTACCTATAAAATGTATTTGCTTGGGAACAGCTTGACTTAAAAACACTTAGCGAAAGGGAAAGGTAATGATTATGGGAACGAGTATGAGATCAAGAATGGAATGGACATGGAGTTAAGTCAGATTCAGAAAGCATGATGAGAACAAAAAAAAATCCCAAAACAAACCAACCCAAAACCCCTCAAAAAACCTGCCAAGAAATCTAAAACCAATCTAGGAAGAAGGAATATAGTGCAGACTGGAAAAAATGTGATCTAACTTTAGATAGGGAAGTGAAACAGTCAGTAGCTCATCGTTAATGAGCTGTTTTTTGAATAGTAGATGACTCTTAGACTTCTCTCGTGGTCATCTGTGAACATGTACAACTACCGAAAATTTTAGTTCCTTTTGTTCCAAACTTTATCATGCTGGGGTCACTAGCAAGACTGCTGTTGGCCTCAGTAAATAAGAGTTCACACAAAGCACAGAAATTGTCATGCATCCAGGGACCTTGGAAGAGGTCTCCTCATCAGCTTTGTATTGCCTTAAGAAGGCTGAACAAAAATGTAAACCTATCATTTATGTTTAATCGGCTTTCTTTCTGCAGCAGTCTGTGGAGTTTGTTTGAAAATCTCTTAGACAGTGGAAATTACTATGCAATGCCCACATAAGGAAAGAATTCTTTGAGAGATTGAATAATGATACATACATACACTGCAGCGTCAGAAGCCTGATGATAAGAGATGGCACTTGCATTTGTGCAGATCAGTTTGAGTCAAAGTCCTCTTTAAAATGCAAGATAATAATTTTTTTCCAACAATGGGTTCACTAGTTAATTAAACAATGTTTTGTTTTCTTTAATCCAGTGTAACCTAAACTGCAAATTCCAAAATCGGGTATTAATGATGCATTTAACTAACTGGTATGTTTTAATATCAGTTCTTGAACTGATGAATGTTTCTGAACGAAGAGACTTCTAGTAGGAACAGCATTACTTTCTGTGGTGGGTTTTTTGCGTACAAGTTTACTTTTTAGTATAGATAGTCTGCAGTATTTGTAAACAAATTAGCATTAGGTGATACTCAACAAGACAGTCAAGTGTTTTCCTCCTCTGTATGGGCGTTGACAAAAGCTTGAGTATTCTGCAAATCAGTGCCCTTGGAACATGAGTTCTGTTGTGGTATGGATCATCAAACAACTTCATAAATACTATGTAAATAAAACAGTATTTTTCTTCTGCTGTTTGTAAAATTGTCCAGACAGTTGTGTAAAATAAAAAGTTACTGTATTTCACCTGTATGCAGAGGCTGTTTCATAGTATGGTGATTCGTCTATAGACGGTATAATTTAAATCTCTTGGAAACCCTAATTAAAAATCTATTACTTTTCTATTGTAACAATTAAAAAGTGTACTTATAGAAGGCTGTTAGCTTTTACAAATACTCTGAGAGGCCAAACTAAGTTTTACCTTATACTGCAGTCAAAAATATAGAATATGCTATGTCATTACTGCAGAAACTGATCTTTTTGTAGCAAATACTGTATTTAGCACTAAAATATGCCGAGTAACAGGTGTGGCTAAAGTTAGTTCCTGCATCTGATCTTACTGTTACAACATTTCTCTTATAACTGAATATGATAAAAACATCAATTTCTGTTGAAAATATTGGTCAGCTTGGGTTATTTTAAAAAGGCAGTAAGAAATGGTAGCTGTTTTTTTCTAATATTGCTGGTGTGCTGGATCAGTGTTATCAGATTTGCTGCAAAGCTGTTGTCAGCTGTACCACAGAGATTTGAAAAATGTTATACTCATGAAGAAAATAATTTTTTTTTGTGAGTAAAAGGTGCACCAAAGGAGGAAAAAAAATTAGAAAATGCTTCAGAAATTTTTGTCTCATGCAACAAGAAAGTTGAAGTTTTTCCATTATTGATAACCAAACTGTAGTGATCGTTCTGTACTGTCTATAAAATAGGTTCGGTACTCTGTGAATATTACCTAAGAGAGGATGTGCTTTTTATAAAATGAAATCAAAGGCAAATTACTTTAGAAGTAAGGTAGTATAAGAAAATATGATTAATCACCATTAAGCAGATATCTCAAAATGAGAAATTTATTTCCTGGTTGAAACACATGACACTTGAATCCTACAAAAGCATTTTTTCTCTTGAGTTGGTGCAGTGGCCAATATCAAACAGGTTAATTCTGTCGTGAAAACCTAAAGACATTATTCTAAACTTGAGGTAAAATGTATATTTCTGAAAAGTCTATGTCCTGGGTTAAGCAGAGCAGAGTTAATTTTATTTTTTTTTTTTCCCTTTTCCTTTCTCTTCATAAATAGCTAGCAAGAAGCTATGTTTTGGATTCCTGCTCAGGAGAGAATTGATAAGAGAAGAACAGAGAAGAACATTTATAGTTATTGCTAGGATGTTGCTATTTGTTCTCAAGGACGAGATACATTCAGCCTCTCTCTTCTCAATAGACAGAGAGAGAGCCCGGCTTCTAGCTTGGGATTTGCTTTTAAGTAAAGATTGAGAAGCAGACTGACCAATTATTCCATCCCATGCACGTCATACCCAGTATATAGGAAAAGACTCTTCCAGGAGTGCTGGCTTTTCACTTCCGGATTCGTCTCGCTTTGGGGAGCCTGTGTTCGCTCTCCCAAGGTCTTTCCCCCCACCTCCCCCCACGGTCGCCGTTAGCTCTCGGCCCGGGACACTCGTTTATCTCCGTTCCGTGAGTTTTGGCATCCTCCCTCTCCAGGAGGATCATTAGCTGGTTTTTTTTTTTCCTCTGCTTCGGTCAGCTCTCGGACTGGGACGCTTGGGCTGTTATCTCCGTTCCGTGAGTGCCTCCGGGAGCGGTGCACCCCCTTTTCCCCCCCTTTCTGGGGGAATTGTCTGTGCGGTTTCTGGGGATTATTAGCTGCCAACAGGCCGAGCCTTTTTGGGGGGGGCAGTATCATTGTCAACAGGCCGAGCCTTCTCGGGGGGGCAGCATAATTGTGTATCACCTATTCTCTCCCTCCTTTGGGGCCATTGGCTGGGAATGGGCTAGGCCTTTGGTCGTCAGGTGGGGAGGGGCAGTATCACTGTGTATCACATTGCATCTTTGTATATAGTATTATTTCTAATATTATTGTAGTTTAGTAATTAAATTGTCCTTATCTCAATCCACGAGTCCTCTTTGCCATTTACCTCTTTAATTCTCTCCCCTATAATTGGGTGGGGGCAGGGACTGTGTGAGCGGGTGTGTGTGGTTTGGCCCCCAGCCAAGGGCCAACCCATCACATTCCTTTTTCGCTCAGCCCAACGTGGGGCACAGCGGTTGAGATAACGACACACTCGAACAGAGTGTATTAAAACATTCATTATGTTTGAGTTTCCTAAGTTGTTACTGCTGAGGAAACTGTTTTTGTTTCTTTATGCGTTCTGGGACTTGGCTTTAGAGCTCTATAAAGTAGTACCTTACTCACCATATATGCTTTTGTTGTTGGCTGGTGGGGTTATCATCTGTAGGTTTTGGATCAAGAACATTGTGTGGCTGATTAAGGGGACTGTTCTGTTGTGCTGTTGTTTGACGGCCTGTTCTGCAGTGAAAAAGTTGGCAGAGTTCATCTTTGTTTTTACGACGGCTGGCACCAAGCTAAGTAAATCTGTGGCGTCATCCCTGGACTCTGGGTACCCACTGCTGACAGCATCATCCCTGGGCTTTGGGTCCCCCTTGCTGAACGTTTTTGCCAACTACACCAGTAACATAACTATGGAGGCGATGTTTCCCTTCACTGTTCTGTTGTCCTCCGGAGGATTTGCAAAAGCGTATGAGAACTTTGAGTATCGCTGGGATTTTCAAGCCAGTTTGATCCTGTTGCTAGGCCTCCTGAATGTATGTCAGTTTATACGTAACATTCACCATTGGTCCATCATCTCCACCTTTACTAGGGTTAAGCAGCTATGTAGGAAAGCAACTGCCACCACCACTGCTTCCACGGATATTATGGTGACACCAAGCACAGCAACCACGACCGTCGCTACTCAAACTCTATCGAAAAGCACCTCATTAGTTGCCCCCGTGCAGAAGAAGAAAACGCGAAGGTCGACAAGTGTAAGAAAGAGGGAAGAAACTCCTGACACTGACAGTGAGGAGGCGGGCCCCTCCAGAGCAGGGCCATCACGAGGCCGGGGGGAAGAAATCATAGATGAGACAATAACCACCCAATCCTTGTCCCTGAGTGAAC
>WKFP01014381.1:1357139-1371651 GCA_011057875.1 Pterocles orientalis
CTCTCCCTCCTTCGGGGCCATTGGCTGGGAGTGGGCTAGGCCTTTGGTCGTCAGGTGGGGAGGGGCAGTATCACTGTGTATCACATTGCATCTTTGTATATAGTATTATTTCTAGTATTATTGTAGTTTAGTAATTAAATTGTCCTTGTCTCAACCCACGAGTCCTCTTTGCCATTTACCTCTTTAATTCTCTCCCCTATCATTGGGTGGGGGCAGGGACTGTGTGAGTGGATGTGTGTGGTTTAGCCCCCAGCCAAGGGCCAACCCATCACAGTCTATTAAAAATAAGCACTATCGTCCCTTTATTATTCATCGTTGCAATATTGCAAGCTCCAGATAGTCAAAAAATGAATCAGTCCACAAAGAGTAAATAGATTTGGTTTTGGTTTTAGGGGTTTGCTTGGGTTTGTTTGTTTGTATTATTTTAAGGAGAAGAGAAAGGGTGTTTATATAAAAGAACATACTTATAATTTGCTATGACCATGTTGCACATATTTTAAAAATCCATATGCACACATTTTAAAAATCTATCATATAATAAATTCTTTCAGGAATTACTGTCAATCATTGTTTATATTCTTTGTCAGGAGGGTCTTACAGAGACTTTTGTTGGTTGAAAAACCAACAAATAGCCATACTGGCAAAAATCCTGCTGAGTGTCTTCAAACCCTTTTTGCGGTTTTTGATGTAAAAAATAATTTCAGGAAGAGGCAGTCATTAAAATTATGCAGCATAAACACATCAGGTATGATTTTTAAACTTGATGAAAATGAATAGTCAAGTATGGATGCAGGCTCTTCTGCAAGCTTACCCTTTTGTGCTGGCAAAGCACTCTTGAGTTGAAGAAGACCTGGAGAAGCAGCACACTGTCAACGTGTATTTTAGTTCATTTAGGTCTGTCATAGATGCCTACATTACTGGAGTTCACTTTCTTTCCACCAAATTGGAATTGAGACAAGTGAAAATAAAACATTAAGAAATGATTGGTTTTGGCTTTTTAGTTATTGAGCAAATCTGTCAGCAGCTTCCATAAGCAGGCAGAAGAAGGTGGGAGTTACTTGCTCTGAGGAAACTTTCTTTTCTTATCCCTCCAGATTAGATCCTACCTCCTGTCCTACAGTCAGTTGAAGTTGTGCCATTCGGGAAGCCAAGGTCTACCACCTTGATTCACTGCTAGGCTTTTTAGGTCACTTTTCGCAATTCATGGTGTTTCAGGTTCAACAGGTAAGGAGTCCAAACTCCTTCAGAATTCACTGCATATTTTCCTGTTTGTGGAACTGGTAATGCCCTCACCACCCTCTGAAGGGTCTGAAGCATCTGCCATATGGGGAGAAGCTGAGGGAGCTGTGTCTGTTGGTCCTTAACAAGACAAGGACTGGGGGTGTCTTACCAGTGTGTATAAATACGTGACCGCGGGTAGTAAAGAAGACAGAGCCAGACCTTTCTAAGTGGTGCCGAGTGAAAGGGCAAAAGGCAGTGGACACGAATGGAAAGACAGAGATATCTGTTTAGACATACTGTGATGTGCCCAGAATAGCTACTTGGCGCTATTCTGTCACACTCTGCTCTATTATTCTGGGGATTTAGAGTACTGTGTTACCCGAGTCATTCTTAGCAGTCAGGAAATACAAATTGCTTCTTGTTTTACATTAATAAGAGATGCCAGCATGTAACTCATTGTTCTTGTAACAAATTTACTGAACTTGACATTGTCCTTTCACTGAGGTGATAATGGATGTTTTGGAAATGGTAGATGTTAAAAGAAATGAGAAATAATTTTTCGAGGATAGTTTCAACATGTGTCAGAGTTGAGAAGCTCAGAACTTTCCTTGGAGTATCACCTGATACAGTCAACATAGTAAGAGTCCATGAACCCTTTTCCTGATAACTTGTAAAATACATGTTTAAAATTTTACATCCCAAATAGCAGCACATACTGCAAACTCTTAATCTGTGAATGATGGATACAAGACAGTATCTCCGCTAAAGAAGCTGTTAGTCTTCTTATATCAATTTATTTTGTTAAACACCTGCAATCTTCCATGATTTGACATGATAAATTACAACTTTCCAGCGTGCAAATGCATTCTTACAGTGTTCTCATTCACCCAGTGCTCAAGCATTCATACATTGGGTTAGTAGGAAATTGTGATGTTTTTTAAAATTCATGTTTTAACTTCTTTTTTTTCCAATTTTTGACTTCAACAATATAACCATAGTGCAGCAATAGCATTTTTTATACCTATCTATAAAAATCTCAGCGATTAAATGCTCGGGGAACTTGGTATTTTCTAAATAACAGTATTAACAGCTTTAATTTTAAATTGATGGCATGATGCTACTGAGTTGTCCATGATATTCTAGAAACTAAAAGCACAGAAAGTCTGATGTGTTTAAAAATGAAATAACCTTGAGTCATTCAGATGTTGTAGACTAAATCAAGTGCTGCCCTTTTTTTGGTGTGCTGGGCTAATTATTTCTACTAATGTAAATGTCAGTGCAATGAACAATTATTTGCTGTGGCATAACAAATAAATGGCACAGGAAACGTAAGCATATGAAGAAATTCATCATGTCCTCAGCTCTGTCTTCTGTTGCTTCAAGCCAAGGGTTTTGAAAACAATTCGGGTTCATATTTTTTAAAAAGTTTTAAAAATACTTAAAGTAGAAATAAAATTAAAAGGCAGTAAATATATCTGAATATGTTCTGATTTTTCCTTCTTTCTGAAAGATTATGAGTTTTAGAGCCTTTATCACCTTCTCTTGATAGCAAATCGTAATTCTGTACATTTTACTGAACAACCTTTGCTTCATCCTCAGTGTCTTTTAACCTTATAAGTATATCTAGATCCACAGCAGTCATTTATTTGAAGTGAGGAGGAGGGTGGTGCTCTAGGATGAAGTCCCTCAAATGTACCTCTGGCTATCTGGTCTCTCCAGTTCTCCCCAGGCATCTCTTGTATGTCCCTGAAGTGCCACTCCAATGGACAGCAGTTTTGACAGGCAGTGGCTGGCCAGCAGCAGTGCAGGACCGATTGGAACCGTCCTTGAGTGGCATCAAGCGGTGCGTGACCCAGCAGGCAGGGCAGCTGCTGCCTGCCCCCCTCAGCGTGCCACCGCACCTGCTGCAGCTACTGCTGCACTCCCAGAAGGACAGCATCCCGGAGAAGGACCGACCCTGAGAAACATGAGGCCTGGGTTCAAAACTATCAGCTGACATATTCAGGCTGTGAAATACCTGCTCTTGGTATTCTTAGAAAGATCATGGTAGGTGCAGATTACTAGGTGTGATACCTTCATTTTATGGTGATGGGAGTGATTCCTTCATTTTATGGTGACAGGAACTTCAGAGGCACTTAAGGACTGTATTGTACCTATTCGCTCTGCATAATACTTATATACAGATCTCAGTTATATTTGGCAGTTCAGATGTAAGCCCTTTTTTGTTTTTTAGTCTAATACCGAAGAGATACAGGAAGGGAGACTCAAGCAATGTTCAGAGCTTAAGCGTATAGATGCGATGTTTGGATTTTATATCTTTATAGATGAGGCTACTTTATGTCAAACATGACCTTAGGGGAAATAATGTTTTGCTTTCCATCGCTGATTCCCTCAACCAGTCACTGCACCAGAATGAGTGTTCCTTGTGTGTGGAAGAGCACTTGACTTCAAATTTTGGTGTTGTAGTGGTAATATTTCACTTTGATAGTCTCATGCTGAAATTTAGCACCAACCGAGAAAGGAGAAGCTTTTCAAAACAAGTAGCTTTGATGACTGTTCTACCTCTTGGGGAAGAAGCTTCATGTGAATGTCTGTCTTCTTGTGCTTGTAACCACAACAGAAATTCTGCTTGTAACCAGAAAAGAAATTTTGGAAATTTGTGATATTGCAGTGGATTTATAATAAATGCCTAGTGATGCCATCTCTTTAAAAGGTGATCCTTGACTTTCTTCTGATAAAGGAATTAATTTAATTGCTCAGTGGTTCCTGAGTTGTTTTTTTTTTCTTATTGTCTTGTTTGGTCAGAGTAGATGGTCAAGGCTTAGAATTGTAAGAGAATCTGTGTTAGGAGGATGGGAAAAAAATAGTAAATTGTCTCTTCTGCACAACACTGTTTACAAACACTATACAGAATCTTTTATTTCAGGAACAAAGGGGAATGAAACAGTGGTTGTTTTTATGCTTCTCTTGAAAATATCCCTGAAGGTGTCTAATCTCAGTACTTCTTTATCACCTTCCTGTCCTATGTGCATCTTTTCCTGAACAGGAACAAGTGCCTATGATTATTTCCTAAAATTCATGAAACAATAGAAGTCTTTTTGCTGATCAATATATGATGATTTTTAATGCATTATTTGATTGTATATTGGCCTTTGGTAGAATTACCTTAGAGCTAGTGAGCAAATTCTCAGGCTCAAAGTGAATCTCTAATTATCTCTCCATTTTTAAAGAAAGGTGCATTTCCATTGATATAGCATTTTCCTTTGCCTGAGTCCCCTCTAATTGTCTGCCTCCACAGAGTGAAATTAAAAATAAATGAGTTATTCAATGAAGGCACTTGTTTCTGAATTTGAGCTTTTGAATGTCACAGCAGAGAAGCTTTTTCTCCCTTCTGAGAAATCTAATAGTCTGTGAGGTTTTTTTATAATTGTGCTATTTTTTTGGCTTATCATATTCTCTGTAATTGAACCAGATGTTAAGTCTTCTCTAGAGAAGGATCTTCTGAATCTGTGTAAGTACTGTATCAGTCTTGCATCCCAAAAGGTTTGAGGTTAATGTGAAAATGAAATAGTAAGGCAGATGCTGTATGGAATGTTGCAATAGGTGGGTAGTCTGTTTTGGATGATAAATTGTTGTAGGATTTTTTTTGACAGCCAGTCAAAATCTAGCTCTTCATATGGAGAGTAATATTTGCTATTACAATAGTGCTGCAATGATAAAAATAGTTCTTGAGTTCAAGAGGCTAAGGGCTATAGAGGCAGACTGCAGTGTTTGTGGATGACTTACAGAAATGTTTCAGAGGGGAAAGACCTGAGTATGTTTCATCTAATCAGCTGTGCTGGTTTCTCAATTCCTGCATATTGATACATCACTAAAGAATGCATATAATAAGTGCTTCTGTGTTAGGGTGAGGTACTGAGGTGGGAGATGGTGGTGCATGGGACTTCTCCTTACTCATAGCTTTGTTTTCTTTGGGAAGAAGCCCTACTGCATATGTTGGAAGGAACCATAATGTTCTCCAACCATGCTTCCTGTTTCTTAACCCCTTGTGTGTACCAAAGAGTATTGTTGCCCTTGCTGTTACAGACACATGTAGAACTAAGGCTTCACACCAATCTTGCAGTGTTGCTGCTATTTAAATGTATGAGAACCCAGAACATGCAAATAACAAACTTGTATTTTCTAGAATACTTTGTTTCCCATGATCTATGGCTCAGTAGTTTTCTTAGCCACAGGTTAATAACCATTGATAAGTTTTCCTTTTATGGGCTGGAACCCAAGTTGGTTTGATTATTTGCTTAAATGTCTAAACTCAATTTTGTTCTGAAGTTATAAGGTATTTTGTAGCATGAATTT
Organism: Pterocles orientalis; assembly: GCA_011057875.1. Lineage (NCBI taxonomy): Eukaryota > Metazoa > Chordata > Aves > Pterocliformes > Pteroclidae > Pterocles > Pterocles orientalis. The sequence goes on from WKFP01014381.1 coordinate 1,362,717, forward strand.
AATAATTTTTAGTTTGTCTGCTTGTACGTTATCCTTTTGTTACCTTTCTACTTGTGTGGTGTGGTTGAATTTTATTTCAGTTTAGCCCATAACTCCAAATGTCACCCCCTTACTTCTTCCCCTAGCTTTATATGCTGAGCATAACATCATATGGTCCGAAATATCCCTTTGGTCAGTTGGGGTCAGCTGTCCCAGCTGTGTCAGGCCTTGACTCTGTGTGAGCGCTGCTCAGCTGTAGTTAAAACATCCTTGTGTTATCCACACTGTTTTCAGCACAAAAGCAAAACATAGTCTCACACTAACGACTGTGAAGAAATTTAACTCTATCCCAGCCAAAGCCAGTACACATGGTGAACGTTTGTCTGTTTTAAAAAGAGAAACCCTAACTGAAAATGCTGGGACAACTTTGCTTGGAACTACTGAATATCATCCAGTTTTGTGCTGCCAGTAGAGTAAAATCAGTAAGAGAAGATGGTGAGTCCAATGTTCACTGGGTTTGCATACTTTCATAGATGGAGTTCAGAGCATTGCTCTTACATATGCCTAAGAATTTTGTAGAGCTTTCAATATTTCCTAGTAGAAGGCTGATCAAATGTTGCTTCCCGGAACTGCTTTTCAGGTGTTTTTTTACATACACTTTGATAACAACATTTGTAATGTGCATTATACATATGCCCTTCATTCTGAAAAATTTAGTGGTTCAAACCTAAAATTAACAGAACTAGAGTTTTCATGTTACTCACAAGCAGCAATGAATCACTTCCTCACTTTCTTCAGCACAGATACAGCAGATCATCTTCTTTACTTATCAAGATTTTCTCTACTTCTTTTACCACTTTTTTGTAAATTAAGCACTTAGAAAAAGGCTAAGTTTGTTTGAAAACTTATACATCTCTGCACTACTTCTATGGATCTAAGTTTTGTGTACTTGTAATATCCTTCTAATGGTAATTTTATGTTTTGTTGGTTGGTTGGTTGTTTTTTTATAAAATACCAGCATTTGGCAGAAAGAATGAGAAAAAAGAAAAGCTCTAGAAAGATAAATTTGCTTAGAAGTAAAAATCAGTTCTTAGCTTTGCCCAAGAATTTGGAGTCTGAAAAGGGGAAGTCAACTTACCAACTGCATGGTGCGTGGGGGTTTTTTGTTGGGTATTTTTTGGGAGGGTGTGTTTGTTTGTTTTTTTTCCCCTTATGTCTTGCCATAAAGAAAGATCTACAGGATTTGAAAGTGCTTTGAGGGTCTCTTTACTCTGTGCCTCTGATGCAGTGAGCGTGGCCTTATGTGAATAGCAATAACTCATCATTAGCTATTAAAAAAAAAAAAACAAAAAAACCCAAAAAGACAGAAAGAAGCCACACACAACCAAACCAAATCCCGAAATTAAAGGGGAACATTGGAAAGCACTGAGTAACTATAACTCCAGTTTTTCACGAGTGATAGTTTAAGGAAGATAATCAAGGTACTTCATGAGTTGAGAGATGAGGCATTTTTGAAACCTGTTCAGTTCTAGTGGTCAATTTTACTTCCATGAGCTTCTTGCCAAGCAGTCGTAGCAGTATGCTGCTGGAAAGAGAAATGTTAAACACAAGTTGTTTGACATACTTCAATTAATTATTTTCAAGAATGAAATCAATGGTTTTCTCATACTATCTAGAAAAATAGCTTCATTTGTCATGATAAAGTTTCAATATTTGCACTGAATAAACTGAATGTTTTGTTTGTTTGTGCCACATTATAAGCACTTTTCTGTGATAATGCAAATCATATCTGAATGTATATATTTATTTGTTTGTGTTTACTGTTTTCACAGACACTTCCATTGGGGCTGGGAGATGGACAGCTCTTTACCTGGACTGATGGCTTGAAAAGGAAGGACTGGCATGATTATGAAAGCATTCAGAAAGATGCTATGCGTTCAGGTATACATAAATTCAGAGCAAATTCAAGTGCTTTATTCACTGCTTCTCCATATGGTTATTTTTTCTCTGAAGTTACCTAAAAAGCATTCCTAACAGACTTTTTTTGATTGCAGCATGTCACAGGGACATAATGTTCTGAACTGAGGGGTCAGACCAAGTACCAAATACGTTGTCTCTGAAAACAGCCAAGTGAAAATAAGAATAATGTGTTTCATGCTAACAGCTATATAATGATGGTACAAGGAAATGTGCAAAAATACTATTAACAAAATATATTTCAGGTTGAAATCAGTTGTTATACCATGACTAAATATAAGCAAAGGTGTTGGTTCCCAAAGGGACATATGTTACTACTCGTCCTGGTATCAGCTGGGACAGTTAGCTTCCATCATAGTAGGTATGTGGGGCTATGTTTTGAATTTATTCTGAGGAGAAGACTGATAACATACTGAAGTTTATCATTGTTGCCAGGACAGTCAAGGACTTTTCAGCTTCTCTGCTGTGCTGTGTCTGCAGGTGCAGGAGAAATTGGGAGGGATCATAGCCCACAATTACTAGCCTAGGATTTGACCTTAGGTTTAGGATTGAGACCCAAATTGGCCAATAGTATATTTAATACATGCACATTGTGCCTAATATGTAGATGAGGGTCTGTCTGGAAGTTCTCTCTCTTTCTTTCAGTCAGACACTGTCTTTCAGTCAGACACTTTCTTTCAGTCAGCTCTTGCTCTTTCAGTCTCTCTCTCAGCTCTTGGTCTATCAGGCTCTTCTATCTTCTCTGGGATTGCAGTTTTGTGACTCTTTCTGCTCTGGGATCATTGGCTGAGCCGTGGTCTTTGGGTGGTGAGCATTTGTACTGTGTATCGCTTATTTGCATATTTATATATTTATATATTATCATTATTTACACTTTCATTGTATTTTGGTTATTAAATTGTTCTTAACCCACAAGTTTATTTTTCACTTTACCCCTTGAATTGTCTCCCCCATCCCTTGCGGGGGGAGGCGGGAGAGTGAGTGAGCAGCTGTATTGTGTTTGCAGCTGGGTGAGTGGGTCAAACCATGACTGCTGAAGCTGAGTTGTCCTTAAATCAGTGGATAAAATCTGAGCCCAGTACCTATAACTGTCAAGAACATCCAATATTCTGGTAGGAACAAACTTCAACCCTTTTACTGTTTTCAATCTCAAATCCTTTAGTGTTGCTAAAGCTACTTCACTTCATTTTAACAGTTTAAAATTATTTGAAAATGGGAGTAAATTGTATTTGCTGATACACTGAAGGACATTTTGTTACAGTGAGTAGTGTAATTTTAATGTACTTTCATGTGCTGTATGCCATATGTGCAAAGAAAGGTTTGTGTTCCTCTTTCTGTCATAAGAGCATGTTCAGATTTTAATCTTTCTTTTATAATGTAATTTATAACTATTCAACATAAGCTAAATTGAATTAAAATGAAGGAAGGGAAACAGCAGTTGAATTGCACTCTAATCAGTGTCATAAAGTCATTATTTTTCAAAAGCCAATCTACTCTTATGAGATAAATTATGCTGTCTTGATCCCACTGTCAGAAGACAGCCAACACCTCCCCCAAAATACCTCTATTTGACAGATTCATAAGACTTGTTATGTACTTAATTTTGCAGGGGCCTGAACCAGTAAAATATTTCAAGTGTAGATTTTATAAACCTATTTCTCCTTTCTCTTTTGAATCTTTTTGATCACCAACTAAAAAAAATTATCCTTCCTTCTCACATGTGCTTAGGAGCAAAAAGGTGGGGAGGGGGATGAAGTTATTTGAGGCATCTTAGGAGTTGCCAGGTCAGTGTTAATTGTGTTTCAAATTGTTAAGTGTAAAATGACAAATATCTAACAGATAATGTACAAAATAGAAGCAGCATGTATGTAGGAACATGCACATATGTAGGGACTGTCACATGTTATCTGGTTAGAACAGACCTTTTTTGAGGGATGTGCACTCACACTTTGGCAATGTGATTTTGAGTCTTGAGTATGTAATGTGGACCCCATATGTTCTGGAAAATAAACAGTAATACTTATGATTATCTCCTGGATAGCTACGGAATTGCCAGTGTAAGGCAAGCCATTGCGTGGAGTCAGCTTAAGAAATTAGCAAAACGTGTTATGTAGTTCTGTAATTCCCAGTCCTACTCCTTGTGTTGTAACTGTGGTAAAACATCCTACTATATGAATATTTTTCCAGTAAGCTTCTATTCTTGGTAATAATAATAATATATTGACTTAAAATATTCTGACTTATTTATGCTTTTATTGGCTTCCTTGTGATAGCGTTTGCTGAGTTTGACCATTTAAGAAATCTTTTTTAATGATTTCTATTTGTCATTATTATTCATTAGATTAAATTAACTTTTAATTTTGTTTTCTTTGAAAATCACAATATAATAATACAAATGCAAAGCTAAAGTATCTCAGTGCACTCTTTTGGGACATACTAGATAATTGCTATCCCTAAAAACAAAACAAAAAAAAGATGCAGCTGAAATCAACTTTTAGTTAAAAATTAATCTGAAGGTATGACAGTAACACCAGTGAAAGAGCTTCTCAGGACATTTCAGAAAAGGCAGTCAGTGCTTGTTACACAGAACAGAAAGACTGAAGTCTCTTTTGATTTCAGTTTAGCTGTTTATTTGTAAAGCTTACAATTCCTAAGCACTGTGCTTATGCTAAGCTAAGCACTGCTAGTTTCTCCATGGCTAGATTTCCTGTTTCAGGGCCAACCATTTGGTTCCCCTTTTGTTCCACCAATTTAAAACTGGTGTTCCTGAATTTGAATGGTCTCTCATCAATGGAAATAATTCATTTATTTTAAGCTAAAGAGAAAAGTAATTTGCAAAACATGCAAAAAATTTGTACTATTTCTATTTATTTCAATTGTTCTAGCTTATCTCTTTTGGCTCTAAAATTGCAGATGAACTTGCATATAAATGCTGAAGTTAGCTAATGTTACTTTCAGTTTTGTGGGGCTTTGTTGGACCACCTGAAGTTCAAATGTGTGTTTATGGTGTTTCTGCCCTTAGTTCACATTCTGTTAGCATGACAATGGTACTTGAGAAGGACTGAAGTGGATAATAGAGAGGCAAGGCTTTACATGTATAAGCTCCTGATGTAGCCAAAACATAATTAATATTCAAAGACTCTTTCAGAGACAGAGGCTTCAATAACCGGCACTACTTTTTCAACTTCTCACTTATATGGAATTTGCTCATGATATGGATCCTTCCAAGGTCAGTTAGCTTCAGTTGAAATGATTTGCTGAAGTCCTTTTGAGTGGAAAACACCCGTGTGGGCTTCCCACCTGAGAAAACAAAGGGTGCTACCGGTAAGCACTGTAGCTGCTGCTTACTGCCACTGTTCCATCAGTGACAGTCTCAGTCTGTCTGGTGTCCACTTGTGCTGCGCATAGTTTTTATTTAACATTCTTTGATATTTTAAGAGTCCCACTCTGCAGGATATCAGTTTTACAGCAGAAGACACATTAGTTAGTAGCTACACATGTAATCTGAAGACTTATGATATGTATTCATGGTGGATATTTCTTGGGATATCTTGTGTGTTAAGAATAGGAGAAACACATCTGAAGCTGTTTCATATAGCAAAATCCAGGCAAACCTCTTCATATGTGTCTAAGAATGTATCTAGACTTGGACATCAGACCATCTTTTTCTAGTGCCCTTGTGGGTTGTTACAGTGTTCTCAACACAAAAGCAATGTACTCTTACTGGGTATATATATGTGTGTGAATGTGTGTATTTATATTTATATTCTACTCCACTGTTAATAACATTACAGAAATAAATTAGCTCCTCAAGGAGGTACACCAGTGTAAGATATCACAGGTGGTATGGCAGCAGTTTGGGAGTCTATAAATTTAAGTATAATTTTGAGTTTTCTCACAGGTGTTTCATTTTCTCTCTGACTTCATTTTCTTGGAAAGAGGTAATACTTTCTGACTCTGTTAAGAAAGTTTAGGATATTGTTTCTTACTGGTGGAGAAAATGCAGTCTTTGGAGTCATAATTCCATAACAGCTAATTTGTCCAACAGCCATATTTTTTCTGCACCCTAGTAAAAATCTGTAAATTAGCATCGGATGTGGGACTGCACTGCTGTCAGTCATCACAGCAAGGTCCAGTGGGCTATGCACAGATTTATGTGAGATATTGCCGTGATCATACTGATACTGTTACACAGATGCACAAAACAGTAATCAGCTCCTACACCTATGCCTAGCTGTATCTTGTGTAACAGAATACCTACTCTGCTTGCATTTTCCTCTCGGGCTTCAAAGCATGTGTCATTTTGATTTAGAAAAGGAAAAAACCCACAAACAACTCAACTGTAGAATCAACAATTTGCATTTTCTGAAGTTAACTGGACACACAAATGGCTTAAAAATTCCCCACTCACAGATCTTCAGATGCAGTTGCCATATGAGTGATTCCTTCATCTCCAGAAATTATGATACAGTACCAGCACAAATGGTTACAATTTAATAAATTATTTCTTAGTAGTTAAATGCAAGGTCAGTGAAGCAGATAGGTCAGGCCATCCCAGACAGGTCATTTTCTTGCAAAGATGAAATGACTTGGGGACCTGCAGGTTGTTTGTCATGTATTTTCTTCCATGAATAAAAAGACTAAAGTGGTCCTAGAGAGGTATGAAAATAAACTAATTTACATTATAATGCTAGAAATGTTATTTAGGTACTCAAGGTAGATGGAATGCCCAACCTTAAGGAAATTACTTATGGATCTTTGCTGAAAAAACCCATTACATTCAAATCATCATGATGTTTAGCATTGGTTTTTCCAGTTAAGACATCCCAAGTTTTATTTCAAAATGGTTGCTTTATCTTGCAACTTGATTGTTTTCAAATCCCCCAAATTGAGATTTTTTTAAAAAATATATTTTTAAATCTCCAAATTTTTTTCTTTGTCTAGAAAATAGGAAATGAGTTATTCATGTGTTCCTGTTGCTTGACTTACCTGTACAGAACTTCTGAAACTCAGAGGGCAGCCAGGTGAGACATGGGAATGATACTGGTCCAGGTGATTCAGCCATGAGTCCGTTATGCTTGAGGTTTCCCCAAACTTATTAGTATTGCTGAAGATTGTTTAAAAAAAAATGCAAACAAAACCAACAAAAAAAGCCAATGACACTGAGACACAGTATTGAAGACATCTGTGCTGTATTTTATGCTTTGGTTTATGTTCTCTAAAAGGCTCACCGAAGGGTACCCCTGTTTTAAACGTACATATAAACTGGCTAACCAGTGCCTGTCCCCTCGGTTCTTGGAAGGAACAACTGCACCTGGATACACTATTCATTTAGGAAATGCCTTTCTTGCTCTTTTCAGATACTTTGATAAATAACCTTTCTTATAGCCAGATTTGTCATCCTATATTTATTGTCATTGTAGGTATCCCATATTTAAAAATTCTAATTCTATCTGGAATCTTCATAGTTTTTTTCAGATAAGAGGAAAAATTCAAATATGTAATTCTCGGGCTTTTAAAGAAGTACAGACTGCATGTTTATATTTAAATATGCTGCTCTTTCTGATCATGAAAAGCTATTTCTAACTACAAGTGATAGCTTTCCCATTTTATAATACTGCAAAAGGGGAACTGGAGGAATAGAAAAATTGAAATTTTCCAGCTGAGCAAAAATAAGGGTTAATTTCTGAAAAAAATATCAATTCTATTAATTAAATTAATAGCCTATAAATGATATAGACAGATTGCATACTGCAAATTCCATAGTGGTTTATTGTTCTTAATTTCTATTTCACATTGTTTTGGAAAGGAAGTTCTTCAAAGGACAGTTCTTTAAATTCTGTCTTTTTTATCTTTATACTATTTTGGAGATATTTTTGGCTGCTTACATGGATGTGCTGAATTGATTGTTCTATGAGAGGCATTGACAGCAAATTGAAATTGAAAGCAAATTTATGAGAGAGTGGTAACAGGTAAGGAGCTGTGTTTATAGCACTAAATGTAAATTTATAAAAACCTTTGTCTTCAAAATGAATTGCTTAAGGAATTGATAAAAGTGACTTCTAAGATGTGGCTGTCAATACTTGGATGTTTGACTGTTGAGCCTGTTGAAACTGTTTTGCTCCTGCCTGTTGATACGATCTCAGAGGAAAAAAACTTTTATAATGTTCTGACCCAATGGTTATCCCAACAGTTTGAGCCATTTGCACATTGTTTCACCTATTTGTATATTTAAATAGCATGTGAAGGCCTTATGTGGAAGAAAGGGATGAAAGTTTTAATTCTTTCATATAGTCAGTATAGTCTTTACCTTCCTGCTTCTTCAAAATGTTATCTTGACAAAGAGAAGGGGATTTTAAAGATCTTGACCTTTACATGCCTCAGTGCAGGCATTTCATAAAGATTAGTTCTATAAACAAAGAGTATGTTCTATAGTTCTACAAACAAGCATTCATACAGATTAGTTCTATAAACAAACTAAACAGAGATATTGAAAAAGAAGTGAACTGTATGTATTTGTGATGAAAATGGAAATAGAATTAAACTCTCTTGGGGTGAAATGTTAAAAGGAGGCTGTGGTGGATTAACCTTGGCTGGATGCCAGGTGCCCACCAGGCCCCTCTATCACTCCCCCTTCAGCAAAATAAAGGGGAAGAATAAGATGAAAAACTTGTGGGTCAAGATAAAAGCAGTTTAATTAAAGCAAAGGCCAGGGCCATACACAGAAACAAAAGGGAAACAAAGGTGTTATTCTCTACTCCCCATCAGTAAGCGACATCCAGCCACTTCCCAGGAAAGCAGAGCTTCAGTGTGTGCAGCAGCTGCTCCTGGAGACAAACACAGTAACAAATGCCCCCCTCCTCCTCCCTGCCCTTGGCTTTTATGGCTGAGCTGAGGTCACATGGTATGGAACAGCCAATCCGGGTCAGCTGTCCTGGCTCCGCCCCCTCCCAAGCTGTGTTACAAACCCCCTGCTGGC
>WKFP01014381.1:1375338-1399841 GCA_011057875.1 Pterocles orientalis
GGGGGGGGGGGGGAAGCGTAGTGTCAATTCCTTTAACCTGAATCCAGGTCAAAAGACCCATAAGAGGTACTTCACTTTTAACGGTTTGCAAAATAATTGACCGAGTCTGGTTTTTTGGTCTAATCTACGTAGTGCCTGAGGGAATTTGCTGTCGGAGTAGTATACTGATACCACATATTACGTGCACACTAGTCAGTAACCTTGTGTGTTACAGGCTTCTTCATCTAGAATGACCAGGACAATAATCACAAGCTAACCATTCCAAATAAATGAAAGCTCAGTGCTAAAATTCACCAGTTCCTTTCCTTAACATTACAATTCTTAAGGTTCTTCAAAGAGGGTAATGTCTGTGAGGCTACTGATGCTTCTAGTTGCTCCTTACATTGTTGTTCTGTGGCAGCTTACAAAAGCAGAGACTGATCCTAAAGCACAGTGAGCACTGGTGTATAAATTGGGGAAGGAATAGTATCCAGAGGACAAGATAGCAGACACTAAAAAGATGCTGATTCCCTTGTCCTCCCAGGTCTATTTTCCTGCTCTTTTGAAGGAAAGGCTATTCTGGTCACTGGATACTTCGAGTCACTCTTCAGGGATTTTATAGTTGAGAAACTAGTCTAATTTTAATATTGTTAAGCAAAAACAAAAAATAAGCCTTGAAATAAATAACATGTTAGTTTGTTTTTTTGATATGTTATGTTCCCAGCTTTACTGAAGCAGTTATACTGGGAAGAAATCCAAAGTTCACATGCTTCAGAAAGAAGAGTGAAAGCCGTGAGCTGCTAAAGTTCTCGAGGAGTGACATTTTAATTAGCTGCTCTTAATCAGGAAGTTAAACAAATTACTAATATACTGCCACTTCAGTATGGTATTTAAATAACTTTTTTCCTTCAGTTTGTTCAAGCATCTACTTTTTTTTAAGTTTGTAATAAACTTTGATATAGACCATGTTTTCATATTGTTTTTTTCCTGAGGAATCTGAAGTTTTACATGGAAATTATGAGACCCTGAGCATTCCTTGGCAATGTCCTGTATTCAAGTAACTTTTTCTCATTTTCCATCTGTTCTATTTAGTGGATAATAATAGACATCTCAAAAATGCTAACAAGGGTACTGATAAAAGCTGATTCTTGGCTACAGTCTTAGCCTGCTAGCATAGTTCAGATGTATCATTTGAGGGAGACACAATCTCACAGTTGTGAGAACTAAATTCAGGAGCTAAATCCCCAATTTGGGAGGGTCTTTTAATGGTAATCCTTGAGGGTAGCTGCCTCTGAATGCCTAGGTAAAGAAGAGTTTATGTTTTCAAATATTTCTTGGTCAACTGATACAAAAAAAAAAAAAAGGGAAAAGAGAGAAGGAAAGCAGTTGATTGGAAGGTTTCTCATTGCTTAGTGTAAGACCTGAATGTATCACATGGGGATTTTTTTTATTTGTTTATTTGTTTTTAGCAAAGACTCTTAAAGGCATATTGAAGGATAGATTCTTTCAGTAAGCTTAAGCGTAAGCATATTTCATGCATTTCCCAGACCATCTGGATGATTAATTTATTGCAAAGGAAGTGAGCTCTTTACTGGTGATTTCTGTCAGTGACAAGTGTGATTTTAGCAGAAGCATCATAGATTTTGGAAAGTGTATTACATAAATATAAATAAAAGAAAAAATCAAGACTCAGTAATTAGAATACATATCAAAAATTGAAAACATTTTGAAATGCCAAATGTAACCTTATACAGAAAGGCTTCCTCTACGTGGAGCATCAATTCTTAATCCAGTTAAAGTCCAGTGTCATAATTTCTCTCAATTGGAACAACATACAGTGAGGCTTTTAACTATTTCAAATATGTAGGTTTACTATTTAAGAAAGTATGGGAAAAAATAAATTAAACGTGCAGAAACACTTTCTGTAAGTTAAAGCATGTCAAATGAATGCAGAGATGAATTAATGGCAACAAAACAGATAAACTAAGTGGGTTTTTTAGTTTTTTTTCCTCTGGAAAATACACGGAAAAATTATTTTTTATGCTTTTCTGGTTTTAAATATTCTTGACAAATTAAAAGATGAAATTGTTCTAAAACAAAGCCTGCAATTTAAATTAAGCTCTGCTTCCTGTCCTGTTCTGTTGCCTGGGATTATGGGGGGCTAAGGAAGTGTTAATGCTTGCTCTCTTAGCATGGTTGCTAAAGATCCCCTCCCTTCTCCTCAAAGACTGGATTTATTGAGAGGCTTTTGATCACACAGACAGAACTAGAATTGAGAATTACTGTCTGCTGCGTAAATGCATCATGAATCTGCATAACAGCATTTAACATTTTTTAATTTTTCCTCAGTGAGAAATAAATTCTTAGGGAGTTGCTTCATATACATCTTAGAAATAAAGCTGTGTGCATATAAAATTTTTGGGTTGATCCTTGAAAATTTTTCTGTCTATGGTAAAATGAGAAAGTATTGGTTTGGTTCACAAATAGGATTTTCAAATTGGATGTCTGTCCTTTAATAGTGTTAGTTAAGTTTTGTCATTTATGTAATATTTTGAAAAACAGAGCCTGTAATTTTAAAAGTTTCACTTTCAATGTATGTTTTTGATTTGCCTCTTTTAACCCAGATATCAACAAAAATGAAAGAAATTCAGCAAATACTTTTGGCTGAATCCAAATATGAGTTTTCAGCAAAATAACTTTGTTGGAAAAGTTCCCAATGGGAATATGCAGGTTCCTGCTGAATTATGCATAAATGTGGGCAGTAGGATAAATATTTAGTTGTGTTCTGTAGGTGATGAGTTGTCCTTTTGAATAGAAAAATATTTTAAACTAATTAGTTGAAAATCTGTTCAATTTATGGCTGAAGGTGATTTTTTGAGTCTCCACATCTTCCTCTGCTTGATTCCACAGTATATATTTCATACAACTTTAGTACAGGAAATTTACTCAAATTTGTGTCGGGGATTTGAAAAATAGTTGGCATTAATTAGACTCCACTTATTCAGAAAGAGTGAATCAATGGCAAGGGAGGAAAAAGGCTATGCAGAGCTGTGGTCATAGCAGGTCAAGCATTAAGTTTAGTTCTCCTTACCACAGGAATGTCAGTCAGTTGTAACACTCTTTCAAATGGGGAATGTGTTTTAAACCACAAAATGAATGATAAAAGGTAGTGTTAATGATTGCAACATTAATGGTATCTTATAAGAAGAGGGAAAGGCAGTCAAAGGGAAGTGCGGTAGCAGTGAAACATGTAGCAGTAGATATAGTATTGAAACAGTTTTCAGAAAAGTAATGTGTCTGATTTGCCAGAAAAAAAAAATGCAAAAAGGAGAAGAGCACTGAAATTCAAAATGTTACTTTGGATGTGGTAGAAAAAAACATATTATGTTTAAGTAAAGCAGAAGGACTTAGGTAGACCAATCCCAAGAATGTGACATAACTTGGGTTTAAGTTGTTTATCTGCCCATAAGTGCACTTGCTATATCTTGGCTTATGCCCATGTACCCTGGGCTTATGTTGTTGTCTTGAGGATAATTTTAGTATTTTTGAATTTGTGGGGGTGGGAGTTTCTGGGTGTTTTATTAAACCAGGTAATTGTTTGCATACTCAGCTTCAGTTTCATATTAAACCAATTATCATCTGAGAAATATGACCCTGTATTTTAAAAGATACGGATATATAGATGTATAGATCCAAGTGGAACTTTTTTTTTCAGTCATAGGAGTTATCTAGTGTAAATCTAAATTTACTGGAAGCTGTGACAGCTCATGTATTCTTTCTGTGTAGGATACACATCATGGCGTAGTGCTTTTAGTGCAAGAGTGACTACACTGTTGCATGCTGTTGACTCATACATAGCTAAATTCCTTTTTCAATTTATTCCATCTTCTTTGTGCAAGAGCCACAAAACCAGCTTCCAGAGCTAGTTTAGGTTGAATTAATGAAGTGAAAAAACAGAGAATAAAAAAACAAAGAATTCCTACTAACAGATTTGTTCCGTGAAACATCCTGTTTATTTTGCTGTGATGGTGTGCAGTAAATGACACGTGGCTATAATACATCTTACAATGAAATAAAAAAAAAAGGGAGAGGGAAAAGTCTTGTGTTAATTACAGCTCTTAGAACCCTATCATTTTGTATTTCTGGGTTTTCTAAAACTCTACCTATGAAGCTGTAATTTAGCATTAACTTTGTAGAGCTGTTTAGTTCCTGTGTGTACTGTATTAGTAACACGTTGGTTTGAGCTTTTCCAAGAGATGAGCTTGGACACATACATTAATTTTAGAAAACCCACTGGTACTAGAGACTTTTTTTTCAGGTAATCTTATTCCATAGTAGGCCCTTTTTATCCTAGTAGGTCGTTCAGTTACTAAACTAAATTGAGATGCCTTTTTTATGGTTGAGTTCTGTTTCTCACATACTTGTTCATTCAGTGTTTCACTCTGATTAATGGTCTACAGTCAGACTGTTCTAATGTTAAATGAAAAAAAGCATTCTGGTGGCTGTGGCATTCAGTGATAAGTAGTTAGACTAAATAGAAGATGTACTGTGCATCCCTTGCGTACAGAGTCATGATTAGATTCAGCTCAGCCTTCAGAATGCTACTGAGGATATTGCTGCTCTGCTGTAGTGATAGAGCAATTCATACTGAAACAGCATGTATTGCTGCTTATCTTGCATTGTACACTGCAGCATTCTAAATACACTGGATATACCAAACAGTATGGTCTTTTTTTTTCCTTCCTTTTTTTCCCTAGACTTATTAAAGTGGGAAAGGGGGTAGAATGAGTTTCTCTGCCCACCAAGCCATTGTAGTACTTGCAGCAGATGTTAAAAGCTGTCTATTTTTTTTAATATTCTTATTTGTGTTTGTGAAGTGTTTGTTCAAGCCTTCAGACAATTTACTTTTCAGAGTTCATATGCAGTCATCCTTCTGCTGAAACACAACAACGCCACTGTTTAACCTCATGATGTATTTTAAAGCAATCACTTTCCCCTCACATACTGTATTTTCACTCCTCAGTGCGTATGTTGAAAATTCAGAGGCTGCATTTTTAATGTTTCCAATTTAAAACAGGTGAGGGATACACTACTGTAATGTTCCATAAAGTACAGACTTTGAGATTTAGGAATTAATTATTAATTGAGAAAATGCACATATTTAAGATAAAGCACAGGGTCTTGATTTCAAGTAACCAAAATTAAATAAGTGATATAAAAGTTATTGTAAACAGAGTTGGATTGTTCCAGCTGTTAGCTGTATAATGCACTTTTTCTGCTAGGACACAACTGCCAACAGTAAGGGCCAGGTTGAAATTTAAAGTGATATCTAGTAAATACTTGATACCTGCAAGAATTAATCCCCAAAGCACTGAGCTCATTTTTTCTTCTTGCAAATTGACCCAGAAAACAATATTTTATTAAAGATAAACAAATAACATATAAGGGCTAATTCCTTAAGTATACAATTTTGCAATCCACTTTGGCAAGGCAACAGCTAGGCCAGCTGATTGTTCCCCACTCATGAACTAAACCCTTCCTTGCTTTTGGGAACTGTGGAGTCCTGTGATGCAGCAAGGCCCATTTCAAGTTCCCAGAGTACTGGTGCTGCAACCTGGGGCTTCTGCCACTATGCCAAGCATTGCTGTTTCTTGCTCCACTTGCTATGCTGCTTCATTGTTCTGCTTACCACCACTACTGCTCTTCTCACGTTTTAGCTGCCCTGCCACACCACTGTCTTTTGGTAGCAGTTCCTGTTGATTCAGCTTTCAGGAAGAGTGTGAGAAGCACTATCATGACCTTAGTGTTTATGGACTGGTAATCAGCTTCTCCTACTTAATGGACTCTTAAAAAATCTCATTACATCTTTTTCTTTCCATTCTCACACATAAGTTGTGATCTTAGATTAACATTAAGAGTCAGCCGAGGCCTGGTTAGTCTATGGAAATTTGGAAATAATGTCTAATGCCATTAAAAAGTTGTATTTTATAATTATTTGTTTTCACTTTGATATGCATTTCTTTTTACAGAAATGCTTCTCAAACACAGTAAGACCCAGTATGCAAAATAAGAACATTTCAGAGATTCCCATTTGTCCCTCTTATCTCCTCTCCAGTAAATGCTCTTCCTTTATCCTCCTTCTCCCCAATATGGGATTTCTCTTTATTGAGGGATGGGGGAACACCTCACTGCTGTAAGTAGTATAGATCTCCTTTCTGTGTTAGCAACAGGTTCCTTTAATTTCTGTCTCATGTGGATGATAAGCAAACAATACTCTGAAGATTCAACTACAGTACAACATGAATGTACCCTCTTAAATTTTTTAGAGACCATATTCTTCTCTCTTTTTGTTTTTTGTTGTTCGCATTTGGGTTTTTTTTTCAATTCTAGATATGAACAGGCAGTAAAATAACAACATTTAAAGGTATATCTTTCTCTCACTTTTTCTCCCAAACTATGCTATATGTATACAGCCATTCTTGAAGAAAGAGGCTGTTTAGTTCATACTTCTCCTGCCAACCATCATGTCGCTGTAGCAGTAGTCCTGAAAGGACAAGGCCTCATATTTTCTCCCAATAACATTTCTGTGCCACTTACTGAGGACTATGTGGTCTTTGAAAAGAAATCCTGTATGTGCTACTGGCATCTGAAGGTTAATAAAATAGTAGGAATTTTGATACTTTCTACCAGAAAACTGGAACGAATTTTGGATTGTTTATATTCTGTAGTAGTTTGATATCGAAACAGTAATAAATAAATTTTGTTATGTATTTGTAAATAAATTATTTATTCTTGCTTAAGAAATGTATTGTTCAGGATTTACTTGACATGATTTTTATTTTTCCCAATTGTGTAAGTAAGATTTGGTTACAGCTGTGTCTGTAATGCTAAGGAAAAGCCTCAGACCTTGACACAGTTATGTAATAAATAAGTATTGTAAATCATACTGCAAAGGCTTTCTAAGCTGTTACAGGCAGAGTAGCAAAAAAAAAAAAAATAGAACCAAGAGATGTTTTTGATCCAGTTTCCATTGATGTAAAATCAATTACATTGATTTCCTATAAATTAGGCTCATGAAGTTGTACAATTAGTGAAATACTCTGAGAAGTTTGGGAAAAGTAGAACAGACTTGTCATAAATATATTTTCATTCCTGCTACAAGTTTTTTTTTACTTTGAAGAAGAATATAATTCCAGCAACTTCTCCCCAGCTGTCTTCATATTTCTTGTAGAGGTTGGGATCAATCTCACTGCATGAGGGAGTGGTATCAATACTCTCTCTGAGGCATGATATCGTTCCTTTTTGACTATGTATGGCCTCCACAGTTCCCTGGATTGCCTATCCCATTGTTTCACTACTTTGACAGTTTGAAAAATGTTCTTATTTTCTATCCGAAAAGCTGTAACATACATATATATATATGTACACACACACACACTCATTTTTTAATACTTGAATAGTCCTGTTTGATATGAAGGCAATTACTTTAGTTTGAGGCATGTACAGATTTAGTTTCCTCATTCAAGGCAGCAAGGAACATTCCTTTATGCATTTCTTGACCAAAAATCTTCACACTTTTTGGTGGAAGTTAATATAAACTTGCAAAACCACAAAAGGCATGTGTACAAAGCAAGCAGTTCCTTCCTTAGTATAAAAGGAGAAAGTAATTTGTTAAAATAAATTCCTTTACCACTGTTCGTCTCAAAGGTTCGTCTGTACTAGGCCCTGACTTGACTCTTGAACTAATTTTAGGTAAAGAACTGTTTGCCCACATGTCTTCTAAGAGTTTCAAAATACAAAATTTATGGACAGGATGAGAACTCCACCAAGTGAAGATACTCCAGAAGAAGCTGAGACATTTACTGTGAAAACAAAAAGAAATCCTATTTTGTGCGTTTATCAAATCACCTCTCTGTTCAAGATGGTCAGTATTTTAGCAGACATGCTGCACCATGCCATCTGTGAGGATAAGGAAAAATAAGGAAGAACATCATTTTGTTGGTACTCAAATGGAAATTCACTTCCCAAAAAAGCAGAATGTGGTGTCAGTCTGAATTTATAATCTCTTATACTTATTAATCAAAATAATATGAAGTCCATCTCCACAGCACAAGATGGCAAACTTACATACAGCTGTGCATTATAGAAATTCAGAAATTATGTAAAAGATACTACAGATTGCTTTAAACACAGTTTTTGCTCTGCGGCTTAGCCAGTTGCTTTCTGACTCCCATATCATGGAACATAAAAAGATACCATGTAGAAGTTTATGTGGGAAGAAGGTGGAAGATGATGTCTGACTCAATGTTTTTATTCAGCTGATGATCTTTATTTCCCCTTTTACTTCTTACACTTTTTTTAAGCTGATGTGTGACTGCATTCATTTTGAGTTTGTGTTCCTCTAACCTTGCTAAAATATAATCACTCTCCCCCTGCGGGACTTCAGTACTGTATTGAAATATTGCTCTAGGATAAGACTAGGTATCTGTTCTTCCCATGAATTTATTCTCCTTCTGCTGTAGCTGTATTTAACATGAGCAGAAGATGCTTTAACTGAGGTGTCCTTGAACTATCAGTTATCACAGGCTGTCAAGCATAAAACTTAAAACCTTTAGGGATAGGTCTAGTGTGTATTGTTTCCTAGGAGACAGTAACATCCTTGAGTGGGGCTAAAAAAGCCATATAGAGCATCTGGTATTTGGCCAAGCCAGTACTTTATCTGGATAGCTATAGTATCTTACTGGACCATTCTTTTATCTGAATGTCTGTATAGAAGCATTTTGAGATGGTGTATTAAAACCCTTACAATAGCATAATACTAAGCAATGTAGAGTTGTCACCTCCAAAACAATTGTTTTAAGAAAAACAAAATCTAGCATATTTTCAAAACGTTACTTACATTGAGTACTGAGTTAAAAAATCATTGTAATAACTCTGTAATTACAAAGGTTAGATAGCACTGTATGAATTAAAAAGTGCTATTAGGGTGTTGCAGGGAGTCCAGAGGAGAGCCATAAAGATGGTCAGAGGGCTGGAACACCTCCCCTGTGAGGACAGGCTGAGAGAGCTGGGGTTGTTCAGCCTGGAGAAAAGAAGGCTCCAAGGAGACCTTATAGCCTTCCAGTACCTGAAGGGGGCTACAGGAGAGATGGGGAGGCACTCTTTATCAGGGAGTGCAGTGAGAGGTCAAGGGGTAACGTGTATAAGCTGAAAGAGGGTAGATTTAGATTAGATATTAAGAACAAATTTTTCACTGTGAGGGTGGTGAGGCACTGGAACAGGTTGCCCAGGGAAGTTAGGGATGCCCCATCCCCGAAGGCCAGGCTAGATGAGGCTTTGAGCAACATGGTCTAGTGGGAGGTGTCCCTGCCCATGGCAGGGGGGTTGGAACTCGATGATCTTTAAGGTGCTTTCCAACCCAAACCATTCTGTGATTCTATGATTCTATGATGGGATTTTTAGGCCCAGGTCGAATATATGTGTTGTTCTTGTGCTTTTCGGTTCTTCCCCTCCTTTACCTGCTCCTTGAAAAATCAAAATCCGAGTAACTGAACTAAAACTTCTGATTCTCCTTAGTTTCTGTGTTTATTTACACTGCAATTATAAACCAACCTCAGAGAGAGTTAGTATCAAGTCTTACAGCCAGGTTGGTTTTATCCATCACATTTTGGTGAGCCCCCCTTTAAAACTCAAAGAGGCCAAAAATTCACCATCAGGCTTTTTTGCTCTCTCTGTTCCTTACAATACTTTATAGCTCTAATAAACTTTCTCAATTGCTGTTTTGCCTTCAGGCAGAAGAAAAACTGTAGGAGGGCTTATATCTGTCTGTCGATTGCCTTTTGTAGACAGTATCAGGACATTAAACTCCTTCATGCTCTTTTTCATGAGAATTTTACTCTTCCTGCATTGTGAAGCTTCCCCTTGTCACCTTGGCATTTTAGGTCAACTTTTGGATAGGCCAGCTTCAAACCAGTGTGTGGTGATGGCAATTTCCGTCAGTCATTTAGGAAAGCAAATCAGTGACAAAAGAGTTTTAATGTGCTTGCTAAGGAGATACATAGATGGCAGCTTTCTGTACAAAGGGAACCCTTCAGGCCCTCTGATTATCCAAAAGTTGTACTTAATTTTGTTTTAACAGTTATCTTCTAAGTTCTCTATTTCTCTCCTTCTAAGGAGAGAAATGGTCTCTTTTTACCTGAGCTCTTTTAGAGAAATTAGCCAACTGCTTTCAGCTGGGTCTGGTAGATGACCATGTAATCACTAGCTAATCAGGATAAGTTGCAGGGTGAGAGAGGAAGCAAACAAGAAAGCTGTGAGAAATATCTGCTCGATTCATAAAAGCCCACAAGCCTCTGTTAGTGCTCTAGGTATATATTATAATAGGAAAGAGGCATGCTTCAGAACTTCTCGTGCACCTCATGGCCCATCTTAGTGTATAGGTGCAAAAAGCAGTTTGTATACTGCAATTGGTCAAATACTTCTGCAGCACGATATGAGAAAGTTCAGCCTGTTCCCGAGTTACTCAAGATAACAACCATGGTATCTGTTCTTTTGTCTTATGCACAGTGATGGTGCACCACATTCAATGAGGAAGAGCTTTACTTTAAAAGTACTTGCGTGTCACTAGCAGGCGACAAAGGAAGAAACTCTAGTACTATGAAAAATATTCATCTCCTGAACAGCCAAATGGGCACCTTTAAGAAAATAAAAGCAAAGAATCCACCTTTCTTAATACAGGGTGAATAGCTGGAATATGCAGAAAATTATATTGTAAAAACATTGATTATCAATAGTGTGCCTTACCATATAGATTGTTCATTCTGAAATTCCCATTACATTAGTAACTACCTGGATAAATATCTTATTAAAAGCAAATAAAAGTAGTCATTTTGGGTCTACTTAGAATATGTACTGAAAAAGAGGGCCTAAAATTTCTGTGTCTTGGGGGTTGAATGACAATACCTTGTTGTTACTTTATTACAAAACACATTTGATATAATTGTACTATTGAATTTTGAGGAGTACTCTGACTCATCAACTGCTACTTTATTATAGTTCTCCCCCATATTTAGTATGAAAACATCTGCACATAGACTTTCAGATTTTGTATTATGTTACTATGTTATGTGCATTTGGGGATGTTTGAAAATTAAAAAAAAACAAGACACATGTTAGTAAGGAAATAGCATAAACGAAGAGTGTTTCATAATACAAACGAACTTTTTTCCCTTGTAAGTAACATTACTTTTATTCATTAAGAATTTAAATGAAATTGTGATTATACGCACAAAGTTTGGAATAAAAACTCTATTATTTTATCTGAAAAAAATTCTAAAATTGTGTGACTACAGCATCTTTAATTGTATATTCTATGTTTTTAATGTTTTGCATGTGTGCAATATGAAATAGAGCATTAGCAGAGGCTCATGGGCTTTAAAGATACCACTGGATGTTTTTCAGCTCGTTGTTGCTTTCCTCTTCATCCCCTCCTGCACCTGCTCCTGATTAGCTGAGGATCAGGTGGCCTTGGTCACTTATCAAATCCAGCTAGGAAGTTGATTAATTTCTCTAAAAGAGCTCAGGTAAAAACAGCTATTTTCTTATAAGCGAGCCCCAGAGGGAGAGGGACAGAAAGGTTATAAGCTGATCAATTAGATGTGGATAAAGTATACCTTTTTCAGAATCTGAGTAGGCATGAAGGGCTCAGAAACTCTGAAGAGTTCATCCTCTCTGAGAATGATAAAAATAGTTGAGAAGTGAAGGCTTTTAAGTTTTGATTTTCTTTGAAGTGGTTTTGTTTTTTCTCTGACTGGAAGAGATAGAGGTATAGTTGCCTGAGGTAGGTACTAAGCAAGCCGGGTGACTGATGATGAGAGCTAGCTTGGGACTAAAAAGCTAGAAGAGTAAGTCTGTGCTTTGCCAGGAAACAAGCAGATGATTTCTTTAGGGAGCCAAACTGACCAGTTTCTGAAACCAAAGCAGTAGTGCTGAGATATTAAAAGCACTGAGAACATCTGGCTGGTCCCTTGAAGTGCAAGGGTGTTCAAGGAGCCCAGAGCAAAACACTTGGTTTCCCTACCATTTGTTCTGGAAAGCTGGACACTCTAGACTTCAATGTTAAAATTGTTTTTAGGAAAAGATGAGGGAGGGAGGGAGGGGTGCTCTGTCTGATAAAATGTAGAGTAGCTGAGTAATCAGGTTCCTTATATCAATCGAGAGACTGCTGGAACAGATACATTTTTTCCTAATAAAAGCTTAATTCTGATTCAAAAAGGTCTTATTTAGCTTAAAGGTCTTATTTAGCTTAATTTAAAAAAGGGGTGGCCAGCAGGGAGAGGGAGGTGATTGTGCCCCTCTGCTCGGCTCTTGTGAGGCCCCATCTGGAGTACTGTGTCCAGGCCTGGGGCCCCCAGCACAGGAAGGACGTGGAGCTCTTGGAGCAGGTGCAGAGGAGGCCACTAAGATGATCAGAGGGCTGGAGCACCTCTCCTGTGAGGAAAGGTTGAGGGAACTGGGGTTGTTTAGCTTGGAGAAGAGAAGGCTCCGGGGAGACCTCATTGCGGCCTTCCAGTACTTGAAGGGAGCCTGTAAACAGGAGGGGGAGCAACTGTTTACGAGGGTGGACAGTGATAGGACAAGGGGGAATCGTTTTAAACTAAGACAGGGGAGGTTTAGGTTAGAGATTAGGAGAAAGTTTTTCACCCAAAGGGTGGTGGCACACTGGAACAAGTTGCCCAGGGAGGTCGTGGATGCCCCATCCCTGGAGGCATTCAAGATCAGGCTGGATGTGGCTCTGAGCAGCCTGGTTTAGTGGTTGGCGGCCCTGCATATGGCGAGGGGGTTGAAACTAGGTGATCACTATGGTCCTTTTCAACCCAGGCCATTCTATGATTCTATGATTCTAATTTACAAATTGTATTTTTATGTATAAATGGCTTTAAAATGATTTTGTCTCTGTAAAGAAGGAAAGCTGCTTGAATTGGGTGAATTCAGAGGACTTCTGAGTCCTGTATTTGTACCTACATTATATTATTGTGTTTGAAGTTACAGGACCGTCACTAAAGACATTGCAAGAAATTCCTTAGAGATGATCCAGGCACAGTGTACTAATTTACATCCAACCTAACTTATTTTTTGTCTTTGCAGTCCATTTTGTGCTGTCAGTTTGAAGCAAATCATTGTTTTGTTTCATTGTAGGGAAAGGTGAACATGGAAAGCCGTACCCTCTTACAGAGGAAGACCATGATGATTCTGCGTATAGGGAAAATGGCTTCAACATCTTTGTTAGTAACAATATAGCACTGGAGAGATCCTTGCCAGATATCCGACATCCTAAGTACGTAAGTTGTTTTCTGGACTATTTAAGTTTTTATCTTTGTATATCTCTAAATAACGTGTTTTCACTGAAGGCCAAACATGATCCCTATGACAATGAAAATTTACCATTTCATTAAATAGGAAATTGAAAATTAATCACTGTTCTTAAATTATTTGCTCTATCTGTCTTCTAAACTGACCTCTCATCTTATTAGTAACACATTAATACTACAGAAGGCCTCTTTTAATTATAGAATGATTTTACTGGCATTCTGGGTAGTGATTTGTTAGACAGTGATAAATAACATTTCACATAGTTTTTCAAGTTCTGATTTGGTAATAACTGTAGATCTTTGGGCTGAGGTGCAGGGTGACAAGTTGCATAAAGTGTTTGGCTAAATGTTTGGACCAGTGTTTCCATAATGTTTCCTTTGGTTTTGTTACATAAAGGGTGAAAGCAGTCCAACAGCTACAGCTTATCAGCTGCTGATGCTACAGCTGATATATGCCGTGTAGAATTACGTAAAAGCAGAATGAACAATGACAAAATGCACATGCAGAATTAAGGGAGTTTGCATGATGGTATTGTTCCATGATTACAGTAATATCCTACAAAGAAATAGGATAAAGATTATTCTGGAAATAACCACTGAGCTAAAAAATGGTCATGCAGTTCTCTGCAAACATAACTTTCTTTTAATGTCTTGTAATTTTTGGCTCCCTTATATGAAGAGCAAAGCTTTCTATTTGTAACAGGAAAGGGCATGTATGTCTTTCTAGGCTTCATGTTCTTGTCCTCTAGAGTTATTCTGAGCTTTAAAAGGAGAGACGACTTGGTTTGTCTCTTTATGTGGTGTTTTTCCCTCTTTTATTTGTGTTATGCAGTTAGTATATTGGGTAGAAAGGTACTGGAGTGTGACAAAACTAATTGTCTCCGTGTCTAGGTTTGTATTTTCCTTCAGATACAGTTCCCTTTATAATACAATGTTTCAGGTTAAGACATCTATTCACTGCTTAATCTATGTGATTTTGCTGTGTGAGTTAGTTTGGAATTCTTCAGGGAACTGAAGTTAAGAGCTTAATGGAAGTTCTTGGTGGGTGGAAAGACAAATATCACGGCAACTAACACTTCTTGTTCCAACAAATGTGAATCTGTCCTTTTCAAAGAATGAACAGTGTATAAATGTTTGCATAAAAGGATTTTAAAAAAATAACTTGCAATGGAGGAAAAAACTAAAAGCTATTTTAAAATCATCTTTTGTTGGAGATGTTTCCTATTCACTTGCCTTTTTGCCTTGTTTTGAGAAAAACACCGTTCATCTGTCAATTTGCATATATTAGTATTGTTTGCATAGAATTAAGACAAAACAAATTGTTTTTTTAGTAAGCTGTATCTTTTAATACTTTGTTTGCCTTCTACTTTGCCAAGTTACCTGAAATTTTTTATAGAAAGAATACTTAAAGATGTTTGAGTTCTAATATACAGCTCTACAGCATCAAAGCTGTGTTAAATTGCATTGTTGGCATAATAGATATACTCATCAAGCATCCTTCTCTGTTAGGAAAACTGCAGAGGACAATTACTAAATACAAAAGGAACCTGATGTGTTTATCCTGCTTTCATGTTTTCATAAGTTGGTCTTCTGGCAATTTGTTTCTCACCCGCTCCTGTCCTCACAGTCAATGAAGTTTCCCTGTGTGTCCCCAGAAGCAATGCAAGCAATGTGTTGTCAGAAGTGACACACAGGGAACAAGTCAGTGCTACATCAGCCTTTCTCTGCCCTTCTCCCATCTGCACCAATCCTTTAGTGATTTTCACCTAAGTGCCTCAAATGGGAAACTTGAATCCTTCGGTATCTGCATCATTTTCACATTCCAGTTCAGCCAGGTTCCTATGGTGTTCAGTGAAGTCTTGAGTGGCTGATATTTTGGTAGTGTCCTCAGTGAACTGACTTGCATCCTGTTCTTCTTACGTTCCTTATGCTAAACACTTGTAACACAAGTAGTCCATTAGTTAATTGGCTGTATGACTTCTAAATGTAAAGATACTTCTGATGGTTACACCTTGAAGAAAATGTATGTCTTGGACTTCCAGGACACATGGAAATCTGATAACGCTTTCTGAGCTACTGCCAGAAGCAAACCTGAGTGCTGGCTGCTGTGTGTTGAATATGATGCAGGCCAGCCTCATCCTCTCTTCAGAAGCATGTGTGAAATGACAAGGAGTTCATACCTCATAAAGTTGCTTTCAGAGAAGCTTCTTGGAAACCTATGTAACTTCTCTGCCAGAAAAGGGTGTTCCTATTGAAATAGAATTAGAGTACACAATTCAAGTGAGGTATAGCAGGCAAGATCTAGTTTGGTCAGCTTCTGGGTATTATTAAGGGCTTTTGTTTTGCGGAGCTTCTAACTGCCCTTCAGCTTTTAACTATCTTTTTTTGCATGTTTGTGGGGGTTACTGTTATTATAGACTTTGAGCTTTTGATCTTCTGTCTCTGTTTAGTGTACACTGTTTGCACAGGGGCTTGTCTGTACTGAAGACTGATTTCTTGCAAGTATTTTCTAGGACATGTTTTAAAGAACCAAATAGAATGGGTTTCTTGCCATCAGTAGAGAAAATTCACAAAATGAACCTTCAAATACAACAAAAATGAGCGATGAATCCTGTAATTTGAATGAAAAGGTATTTAAATTGAAAGACAAGCTATAGTAGTTTCCACATTTCTCTGAAATCACTTCATCAAAAAAAAATTATTCCACAATCTTAGATCAAAGATATTTCAAGTCCCCCTCCTAAGTGATCGGTTTCCTGAAAAGTATGCAAAGATAGCAGATAACCAAAACTTGCTCTTTTTTGTCCAAATTAAATTTCTCTTTCCTGGTCTCTTTGGAAATTGGGCTCAGGATTTGCAAAATACATGTTCTGGGAAGGAGATGGGTGGAACTAAACAAATGCTTAGATGATTGAGCTCTTGAGAAATGCAGGTTTTCAGAGTTTTTTTTAATAATATTCTTTGTGGTTTTTTTCCTTTAAGTATGTTATTTAAAGCACTTCAACAAGGTGTATTCAGAATGATGTTTTTTTCTTCTTTATAAGACACTAAAATGTGTGTACTGTAAAATCCCTAGAGAAATGAAACTGTTAACTTCTATTTTAAGGCTGATTTCACAGCTTCCCTGTGTCCCTAATATATTTCTGTGGCATCCCTCTAGTATCTCCCATGGTTGTTGTTTTTTTTTCTCTCTCTCTCTCTCTCACAGCTGCACTTGAAGAATATTTTTTTTTCATTTCTGAGTGCTCTTTGATGTCTTGTTTCTGTCCCACTGTCATGCAAATGTATTCACACAGTGAATGCCCTCACCAAGTTACATTAGCTAATTCTCTGTTCTTTGCCAGAAATCACCCCCTGGATTTAAAAAAAAAACCAAAAAACAAACAAAAAAACCAAAACAACCCCAAACAAACAAAAACAGAGAGAAAGAAGAATTAAAATACTTTTCTATTTTCATTTAGTTCCAAATGAAAATCTGAAGAAAGATTATCATCTCAGTTCATTAGGATTTTGGGACAGATTCAGTGAAAACAGAGTTCTTATCATCTAAAGTAGAAGGTAACATCATGAGTTTTGGGTACTTTTGAGAGCTGGCAATGGAATTACTGTTTAAGAGTTAGAAGTTGTGTAACAATATAAAACAATATTTCAAAACCCACAAGAATGGTGGTTTTATTTTTTTCTTTCCACCTGCTTCATGCCACTTTCTGGACTCTGGAAACCCACTAAAGCTAGGAAAAATTCTGGCAGTATTGGTTTCTATTGTAGAGAGACAAATGCTACTTATTCTAATTATTTAAATAACCTGATTTTTGTGATGTCTATTTTTTAGCATGTATGGGTGTGTTTCCAAGTGTTGACTGCTGGTCTTGCTGTTGCTGTGTAAAGTCGTGGCCTTTCACTGTCACTCCAAAAAGTATTCCTTTTCAGAAGTCTGAGCTATGCTTGGGTTTTTTTACACATTAAATTTTGCACAGGCCTCAGAAGAAATGTATTTTTGTATTCAAAGAAATACACCTGTTTAGCTAAAGGCTGTGAGGTCTTCCGTATCTTGAACACTAATGGGATTTTCTTTCTTTTTAATAATAAAAAAACCCCAAATTTCACTCTACCTGTTCTGCATAACTGAAACTCTCCAAATGTTTCTGCTTATCAGTAGCAGAAGCTGAGAGAATGCCTGAATGGTTCTCTCTTAAAATATTTGAATGCAATGCGGTTTCTGTCCCTTGTATTTTTATAAGTGGCTAAAAGGAATATGGGAAGGGATTTCTTAGGGTGGTTGGTTTGGTTTTTGTTTGGCTGTATTTTTTGTGTCTTTCGAACAGTTGCAGAGTTACTGTTAATCCTTATTTATGTTTTAGTAAACTTTGCAGAAAGACTAGAACTACTAGACTAATATAGGAAAGGGATATAATATATAAATGTCATACAGTCATGCAGTGTTTTGTATCTGAAACCTCTAAAAATTTTCAGTTATTCTTTTTATATATGGAGTGTATTTGTCACAGATTAAGCTATGTATATTGTCCTTTAAAATAAAATTTTAAAATCCATCTTTTATCCAGTACTCCAAGATAGATTCCAGTGAATTCCCTCAGCATTCTATGATCTTAAAGACAGGCTTAGGTTTTCCAACTTGAAGACACTAAAAAAAAAAAAAATATTTAATTTAAACATGCTGAACTTGCAATATTTAATGAGGCTTATGGAAGCAACTGGTTGTTGGGATTAGTCTATTGAATTTTTGATTATATGTTGAAAGAAACTAAGAGAGTAGAAGGTTTCTTTCTAGTTCTCATTCACTTTGGGTTATCAGAAGTGTCTTTATAGACATATGCTACAATTGCTTCATGCTGCTGTTTGCTAGTATTACCTTAACCTCATGTGGACATAGAGCAACTGGTTAAACTCAAATTGTGCTTTTAGTGGGGTACTGAGAAAGCTGGAGGCTGTTACTCTGACTGCTTTTCAAAGCATTTTGTATGGTTACTGAATGATGTAGTGAAGGTGGAACATCATGCGGTCAAAAACATTATAGGCAATGTCCCCATTTCCAAGCCTCTCCAGATTGTTCTCTGCAATTGCTTCAGGGCATCTCATTCAAAGCACAGCTCCTCAAAACAGGATCAGGAATATTTTATATTCAAGAAAACTTGTGGCCTTCTGTCTCTCTCATGCCTGCTGTCAGTTCCTCTGAACAATGTGTGTTGATAGGAACAAATAACATGGGAAAATTCCCAAGTGCTTCTGGTTGCTTTGTGTGTCTTTTTATGGCAGCAACAGCTAAAATGTGTCTGATGATTCCCCTTCTGTCCATTGGTGAGGAACAGGCTGCAGTGTTTAACAGGCCAGTGAGGACAGCCCGAGCCTGGTGGGGTTGTATTTGGTTACTGAAAATAATTTGATAAAAGAATAAGATGCTTATACAAGTGGAGAAAAGTAGTTCTTGTGTGTTTAGATACCGTCCATGTTACCTCGAATCCAGTAAAGCCTCCTGCACTGCTGAGAAAATCGCAAGCTGCAGTAAACGTAACTGTGAAATCTAAACTTGATAGCAACAGAAATACTGAATACCCTCCAGCCGGTTCTGTGCATCTGGGATAGCCAAGTCTATTAGCATTTGGCAATACTTAAAGCCAGAACTTTTCACTCTCAAATAATATAATACTAAAATTGGAAAGTGCATGTAACTTCACTAACATCTGTGAGAAGTGTGGAATGTTCTGGGGATCTGTACATTTGCAGTTCACAGGTGAAAGTGATTATGTTATATGATGTTAACTTGAGCTTTATGAAAAGCTTCTGTATACCTTCCTTTTTCTTATATATCCATTTGTGCTTTCTTTTCAGGCATATTTTCATATGGTTAGGCTTGTATCTAATGTGAATTTGCATAAGACTGGATACTTATAAGCAAATGAAATTTCAGCTTTAATATTAACAAAACACAGCAAGTGCCAGTGGTACATTATCACTGGCAACAGAACTTGCTCTTATACCTTATATAATGACAGCAAATGTTCAGCAAGGCTGGAATGAGAAAGCAACTTCTTGCTATTTTGCCTGGTTTGATTATCAAATAAATTTATCAAGCTCTAATTTTCCAAAGCCTGTGCTGGCCACAGGATGTGGTAGCAGGCATGAGAATGTACTGATCATGCTAGCACCTGTGGTCTATGAGGGCTGACAGCAGCAGTCTCACAGCTCCTGTCTCTACTGGCTGTGATTTTGGTGTTATAGACACTGGTCAGACCTAGTAGTACCTTGCCCATTATTTATTGTGTATGGGAGATGATGCTGAGAGGTGTGAGCCTGGTCACAAGTTGCTGTGAAAGTGGAGGAAAGAGGAAGGTAAATCACAGAAGAAATATATTGAAATACTTAGGCAAACTGGACATGGTAAGTCCATGGGCCCTGATGGGAAGTATCCATGAATACTGAAGGAACTGATATAATTTTAAGGCCACTCTGAGCTATCTTTGAATGATCACAGCAGTTGGGAGAGGTTCCCAAGGACTGGCACAAAACTGGCGTGAGTGGCTGGTATGCCAGAGGGTTTATAGAAGCCTACAGGATGGCTTTGGAATGTAAGGACAAATGGCAAAATTATAATTAACATTTCTGAAACAAAAGTTAAACGGTAGTTGAATGTCACAGGTCGGTTTGCTCCTTGTATAGTAACATGCTTAAAATGCATTTTGAGATAACAAAATCTTGAGGTTCTAGTCCTGTTTCTCCTCCTTCAGCCAGCAAAACGATACTAGACTCAGAGGCTTGTTAGTGACCATTTTAGGTCTGCCTGGCATTTGAGAGAAAACAGATAAGCGTGCTTGGTGTGAATTAGTGAATTTTGAGTACATTGATATTTCTGTAATCTCTCTCAAAAAAAATAAAGTGATTTGAAGGTGTGTTTATATGTATATATGATATAAATTGGGATGCTTGCTGGTATTTTGGAATTCAAGGGTAACAAGTGAAAGGTTTAAGGTAAAAGATAGTACTAAGATGACTCTTGCTGTAAGCATGCTTCTGAGAGATTTTGAGATGGTGTAAAATTACTGTATGCATTCATTTTTTTCCCAAGGGCTGGATTTAATACATATGGGCAAGTAGATATGTTTCTTAAAGCATGTTAGTGTGTTTTTTTAATTTATTTTTTAAATTTTTGTTAGATCTTTCCATGAGTGATGATGGTGTTATACCTTGTCATGTTACATATGTTATAAAACAAAGCTTTGCAAATGTAAACATGCTTGTGTTATAAGGCTTATCTGCCTCTTGTGTTCTTCCTTTGGTTAGAGAAAACCTTGGGTTTGAAGGATGAAGTGAAGCAAGCTCCCTGACTTTGATTTCTTCAAAGACATGCAGTGCTGCTGGAGAGATTGTCCATGACAGACCAAAATGATGTAATTTGACAGAAAGTAACAAGCACCTAATTCAGCTCTGTCAGCTCTGAAGTCCATACTGTGGGAAACCTACAAAAAAACCACGGGGCTTTGCCTATTCAGTTTCCAAAACATGTTGCTTGTTAGTGCATTTAATAGGAAAAACGCAAGCTATTTCTACTGTACAATTTAGTATTTGTCTTTTTTTTAATAAAAATAGCAATAATGTTTTGGAGAAGGTTTATTTGTTCTAGAAGGGCAAAGTGCTATGATATTTATTGAGGCCCATACCCAGTAATGCCTGCTTCCTTCCTGGCTGTGAAAACAAAGATTACTTTCCTCTCCATCAGCTCACACCCAAGCTAATCTTATAGCCTTGTCAAATGGCAGCAAAAATTACTAGTTATCGCTACTTTGTCAGGCTCAATTGACAAGGGTAGATTGGAACAGAAATTCTGTGTGCCTGAACCTTGTTGCTGTAAATTGAATACTTTGACATGCTAAGACAATTACTATGTAATTCAGTGGAAGATGTTTTGTCCTGGTAGCTTTGTGGAGGACTTGTCAGTATCTGGGAACCCAGTGAGTGCTGTAGTTCCTTTAATAAAGGGAAAGAAGAGGTGAGATCTGAGGGAGATCTCAGCTAGGAGAGTGTGCTGACAAAGCTAGTGGGGTGAAAAAAAAAAACCAAAACAAAACAAACAAACAAAAAAACCCAAAAACAAACAAAAAAACAGGGGAAAAAAAAAGAGCTTGCAAATCTCTTTCTGTTTTGCTCTTACTTTCTCTGGCACTTCCTGTAAGAGGAGAAAATTGGAGATGGGCTATTTTTATGATCCAGTAACTGCTGTAGTAGGCTGCTGCCTTGATTCCTAAATGCAGCAAAGGGATGTCTGCAAGACATTTAACTTCTCCTATGCTATTATCTACCAGAAAAGGTGGTTTACAAGGTGGTTGATGTGTCTAGAAGGCATAGAACCTGGTAACTGGCCAAGGCATTGCTACTGGCATCCCTTAACGTGCACAAAATATTGTTATTATATCCACAGGGTCAAACAAATTGCTGCTTTTGTGAATCAGTCTTTGCTGTAAAGTGGCTGAAATGGTGCCAGCCCTGCTCTCTTTTCTCATCATTTCAGAAGCCTGTTTTCTGTCATTTGCTCTTCTACAGAGGTAGTAGATTTCTGCATGTTTCTCTTAACAAGAGAAGCCATAAAGATGGAGAATTTTGCAGTTCTGCATATTTTCTTAAGCTAGTATGATGTTTAAGAACTTTTTTTCCTACTTACAAATTCATCAGAGAATTAAACAGAACTACAATATACCTTGAAGTGAAAGGATGTTCCTCTATCAAGGTAGGCTGAGAGAGTAGAGGTTGTTCAGCCTGGCGAAAAGGAGGTTCCTGGGGGCACCTTATAGCGGCGTTCCAGTACCTAAAGGGGGCTACAGGAGCGATGGGGACACACTCTTTATTGGGGAGTGTAGTGAGAGGGAAAGGAGTAATGGCTTTAAGCTGAAAGAGGGTAGATTTAGACTGGATATTAGGAAGAAGTTTTTTACTGTGAGGGTGCTGAGATGCTAGAACAGGTTGCCCAGGGAAGCTGTGGATGCCCCATCCCTTGAAGGTGTTCAAGGCCAGGCTGGATGTGGCTTTGAGCAACCTGGGCTAGTGGAGGGTGTCCCTGCCCATGGCAGGGGGGTTGGAACTCGATGATCTCTAAGGTCCCTTCCAACCCAAACCATTCTGTGATTCTATTTCTTTATTTCTGCCTGGTTGAGTAGGCTAATATACAAAATGAATAAGTCTTAGGATTCCCAGTAGTGAATAATAAAGTATAATAGTAACTGCCTTTCACTGCCTCTCTTTTTCTGAGTTGTCCTCTTTTCAAGTTGTATTTTATTAGTGACAGCTGGAAATAGCTTCCAGGTGTTTCTGTGACATGTTTTTTCTTCCTCAAGCAGGTTAGTGTATCAGGAAAATAGGAGCCTCTTACTATTCTTTAAACCCTCTGAAAGTCTCCCTGCAACTTGGAAACTGACTCTAAAAATATTTTATTGAGAAACTCAGGTTTGGTTCTTGTTTCAGCACAGCAGAAGAATGCTATATCTCAAAGGAATAACTAAACCAGTGTTAATTAGTTTTAGAGCGAGTTAGAGGGTGTGATAGTGTATTGTTTTTATGAATAAGCCTTGAACTCCTGGATCCAAATGCCCAGCTATAATATCAAACTGTAGGAACAACATGCCAAATACAAAGCTGGTAGAAAGTTCCACTTTGTCAGTTATGTTTATTAACATTCTTTATTAACATTCTTTATTGACATTATTATTAACATTCTTCACTATGTAAATAGTTTGCAATTTACATCTACCTTACCTTAACAATACTTGAAAATATTTACAAGTAAATTCTACCTTCAAATAGCAATATTTGAAAGTGTAATTCAAGGCTCATAACTTCTGATTCATGATAATAATCTTGAATGTATTGATGTATCTGTTTAATCAGCAAAATCATCATTTGGTGCCAATTTTTTCATACATGTATACACACACAAATATTTGCGTCTATAAAACATTTTTCTGGTAAAGACCAAATTGATAATATTATTTCATAATTCTGAGGATTTGTGCAAAGGAAATGCATAATGCCCATTACACGTTGTCTTCTTCTAAACTCCCTCTGTTCTGAACACTAATGTGATAACTTCTCTACGAATATACGGGTATGAGCCAGTTACCTAGCAGGATGACTGTTGCTTATGTGATTTTCTTTCTAGATATTTCTATGGAAACATTGGTATATAATTTCTAGATTTAACACAAATTATTCTGGGATATTAAGAGTTTATTAAATAACTCATTTGCAGAAAACTATTAATATTTATGCTATTAAATTGTCATTCTCCTAACTTTAGCTACTGAGCCTATTATTCAGCATTGTTCCACAAATAAGTGCTGGTGTGCTGCACATAAATAAGATGTTTAAATGCAAGAAAAGACACAACTTTAGGAAAGCATCTGTGGTACTTTATTAAGATCAACCTGTGATATTCTGTTAAGGTTAAGCAGAAAATGCTTATGCTGAGTAGGAGCACTTTTCTAGTTTAAATTGTCAGGGCCTTCTCCCCCTTGAATGGTATTCCTGATATGAGTCCTAGATATGTGTGGTTGTTTCTTCAATCCCTTACCCCCTCCCAACGTGTTGATTCAGGCATTTGAATACTGCACTTTTGAAATAAATGAACTTGCTTTCCAAGATCTTAAAATAATATCTTTTGATGGCATCTACTTATTTTGAAATATACAATGAAAAGGCAAGTTATTATTTGACTGAATGCTGTCTGAAAATTTCTGTATTTTTAAGCATCTGGGGCAAATGCATGGTTTAAAAATACAAAAATTTCAACTAAACACTTTAAATTAAAAAAAGGCCACCTGGAGAATGCAGTGGACTTGCCAGTTTGCAGTTATAACAGTACCAGAAAGCAGTAGGTTTATACTTGAGAAGCAATTTTTTTTTTGTTTAATAGATAACTTGTAATATGGAGTAATGGTAATCTAGGTTTTCCTCTTGTTCTGTGTCGTCTTTTCTGACTGAGTGCAAGCCGTTACTCTGTGTGTGTGCATGTTTAGAGGTGGAGGAGATATCCTGAGAAGTAACTTGTGTATTAGTCCTCAGACTTCATAGGAGGAAAGATAATAGGCATATCAGTACAGCGTGCATGTCTGATACAAATACTCCTACGGTTACATAGTAGCTAGAAAC
>WKFP01014381.1:1399861-1413774 GCA_011057875.1 Pterocles orientalis
ATATTACCAGGTGGATAGATGATGGTAAAGCAGTAGATGTGGTCTATCTCGATTTCAGTAAAGCATTTGACACCGTCTCCCACAGTATCCTCGCAGCTAAACTGAGGAAGTGTGATCTGGATGATCGGGTAGTGAGATGGATTGTGAACTGGCTGGAGAAAAGAAGCCAGAGTTGTGGTGAATGGGATGGAGTCTAGTTGGAGGCCTTAATTAAGTGACGTTGCCTTCAACAGCATGGCGACCTGGTTCAGGAACGGCACGGCAACCAACCCCAGGCCGCTCGGGCCATCAGTTCACAGACACCAATGTGGTGGATGGCAAATGGCATTTATTGATGCATGGCACAGCATTATACAGCATGGGTTTACAACATCACTTCCGTCTGCTTACATCACAAGCTGAATGCTATTGGCTATCCAGAGAGGGTCCTATCCTTCCGTACAGCGCGATATCTTCCGGCCGCCAAGCCCTGACTACCCACATTGTGGAGTCCCCCAGGATTCGGTATTGGGACCAGTGCTCTTCAATATATTCATCAACAACTTGGATGAGGGAATAGAGTGCACCCTCAGCATGTTTGCTGATGATACGAAACTGGGAGGAGTGGCTGACACGCCAGAAGGCTGTGCTTCCTTTCAGCGAGACCTAGACAGGCTGGAGATTTGGGCGGGGAAAAATTTAATGCAATTTAACAAGAGCAAGTGTAGAGTCTTGCATCTGGGCAAGAACAACACCAGGTTTCAGTATAAGTTGGGTACTGACCTGTTGGAGAATAGTATAGGGGAGAGGGACCTGGGGGTCCTGGTGGACAGCAGGATGACCATGAGCCAGCACTTTGCCCTCGTGGCCAAGAAGGCCAATGGCATCCTGGGGTGTATCAGAAGGGGGGTGGTCAGTAGGTCAAGAGAGGTTCTCCTCCCCCTCTACTCTGCCCTGGTGAGACCTCATCTGGAATATTGTGTCCAGTTCTGGGCCCCTCAGTTCAAGAAGGACATGGAACTGCTGGAAAGAGTCCAGCGCAGAGCCACGCAGATGTTTAAGGGAATGGAGCATCTCCCTTACGAGGAAAGGCTGAGGGAGCTGGGTCTCTTTAGCTTGGAAAAGAGTAGACTGAGGTGTGACCTTATTAATGTTTATAAATATGTGAAGGGTGAGTGTCAGGAGGATGGAGCCAGGCTCTTCCCTGTGACATCCAGTGATAGGACAAGGGGCAATGGGTTCAAGCTGGAACATAGGAGGTTCCACTTGAATATGAGAAAAAACTTCTTTACAGTGAGGATGACAGAGCACTGGAACAGGCTGCCCAGAGAGGTTGTGGAGTCTTCTTCTCTGGAGACATTCAAAGCCCGCCTGGATGTGTTCCTGTGCGATCTGATCTAGGTGTTCCTGCTCTGGCAGGGGGATTAGACTAGATGATCTTTCAAGGTCCCTTCCAATCCCTAACATTTTGTGATTCTGTGAAAGGCAGTAGTAAGATGGAGGTCCTGCCTCCAAGAAAGAAAGTACTGGGAAGAGGTTCTGTGATATTAATTGAAGAAGATTAGTAGTATAGGCAGAACAGTCCTATTCTCTGAAAGCCACTGTCTTTTAAAGTTGTGAAGAGAAGAGTTGGCATGTTACATATGTACGATGAAACAGTCTGCTGTAAGAACTAGAGATACACCGTTCCCATATACTGCTGGATTCCAGTCCTGGCTATGAGATGGGCAAGCTGCATGAATTGCCACCCTAGTCTGGCAGTGTGTAAAGCTCACAAATCCAGCTTTGGGAGAAGATCAGAGGCCTGGGTATATTTGGTTAAGGTGTGCCGCAGGATGTACAGGTGCCTGTTGTTCCACTGCACCAGGTGTTGAAAGTGTACTATGGCATATTCCTAGAGATATGACCATGTATGTGAGCTAAGACGACTGATCAGGATCTCTTGGAATACTTTGGGGAAGACAGCATCAAACATTGAATAAATAAAGCCTCTAGTTCTGGAAATGGTCACTTACTAACCTTTGATGAGGAGGCTGCATTAGTCATGTAACCAAAGAAGGGGAGCTGAGGAAGAGGGAGCATGAGGTTTTTAATTCACAGGGAGCTGTTCCTCCAGTACAGCTCAGTGTGTTTCTGTGCAAAGTGAGTGAATGCTGCCTCAAACACTAAACATTAAAAGTCTTACTGGGCTGTTTGGTTATGTGAGGAGACGCAAGGATGAACGTGAGGAACAATACAGTGAAAACATGGAAGACTCTTCAAATTATATTAGCATCCTTAAATATTTATCTTCTTAACCGTCTGGTCATGATGTTGAGTATACATACATAGCCAAGACTGATTACTGAGAACACCTCCATGGAAATTATTGTGATCAAAGCTGAAATGAGAAATCAGTTTGCTGTACTAATTTCAGGTGGAATGATTTAGTTTTCTGCCCTCAATCCCATAGGTAAAATTATGAAATTTAATAGGAGGTTTTTCTTCTGAAACTTTGTGTATGTTTGTACTAACAGATTTAATTCAAGTGAGACATTTTACAACATAATAAAGAAACAAGTTATCTGAGTCAAATGACCTGTCTTCATCTACATTTGCTGTTCAAATCAATCTTGTTACTGTAAAATTCTCAGATGAAAACACCACTAGGGCAAAAAGTGGTCCTGATGGAAACAAACTAAAAGTAGTAAATAATACCTTACTATTCAAAATTATTTAGAAAGACCTAGTAGTTGCAGCCTTTTTTCAACTTGCCACTGATTTTTGTTTTGGTTTTATTTCCTTTAATTCCTTAATTGGAATATGATGTGATACTAAAGCTCTACAGTAATACACTTGCCTTTTTCAATTGCGCTATTATTTGATAATTTAAAGGATAGCATGAAGTAATGTTGATTTACATCAACTATGTTACAGTCTTTTCTATTTTGAGTTATATCTTGGAGCAAAATCCTGCTTGACTTAAACTGGCTGAATTAACTGGCTGTTTTAAATTTACTAACCTTTATCAAATATTGATTTTAGGATTTATTTCCTTCATGGATTTCCCAGTATTCCAAGCTTTAATGAAAGTCAGTGTGCTCTTTGAAGACTTTATTCTGCCATTCAAACTCCCTGAATAACACTTCCTGTTCATGTAATGCCTACATTAATTTAAAGTGTGCAAGTAGGTTGCAGTCTTCAGATGGAGGCTGACAACTGGAGTTCATGTGTGCATGTATTATAAGTTTCTAAATCGATACAAGTTTGACAAAATTTTCCACTGGAATTCTGAGGCTTTGAAAAATAAAATTATTTTGCTCAGCAGTATTTGAAGTATCTATATAGGAAGTCAGTTCAGTTTCAATTACCGTATGCACCGTAATTCAAAAAGTTTTACTTAATGAATATTAGTCCTTATTTAACCACTGTTAAAATTGGATAGTAATGGTAATCTTTTTTTAGATAGCATTTTTTCCTTTCTACAGTAAAGCTTGCTTTATTTTTTATTTTAATAAATTTTAGTAAGATTGCATTCTTCAGGAAATATGAAAGACTCTTGAATTATAATTTCTCATTTATTTGGAAAGTGAAGGATCTCACTTTTCAAACGTTAATTCCACAGGGTAGTTAGGCTATTGACCAAATTCATTTTACAGAGTAGACATACTGATAGCAGGGTCTCGATTTTGCTTGGGCATGCTTAAAACATTGTTATGATGTTAGGAGTTTTTTATTAACAGATATGTTAGAACCTTGGAAGCATCAGAAGTAATAAAGCAAGGTTAGTTTGAAGCTATGGTCAAGCTTTATGTGAGTACTTCTCCAAATGCACTCTACAGAATTTTTGATAATGAACTAGTGTTGAAAGAACACTTTAAAAATCTTTGCTGACACAAAATTGTTGCTGTTAATGGTAGAAGTAGCTTTATAGTAGCTTATCTGATAACTTGCTGATGCTTCTTGGTTTTAAACATCGTTCACATCAGTAAAACACAGATGACTTGATAGATGAGGTGAGATAAATCTATGTATTTCAAGATTTTTGTCAGTTACTGTTGCATATAAAAATTGTTATATTTTCTGCTTGTATGTATGAACCATACATCTACCTGGGCTGGTTTATTCTATGTTGTAGGCAACATTAATAAATCTAACTATAATAATAGTTTGACTATGGACTTTACCATGACCTAGTCGTATGATAACTAGTTCTTTGCTCTAGACAGAAAGACCTGACGATTATTTCGAAGACTAGCAATGGCTTACAAGAAGCAATATCTGTGTTTCCAAGTAGTCTTCTTGCAGCCAGGGTATTTATTTGACATCACTTCTAAAATGCAGGATATAAAGAACTACACTGATGGGCTTTGAACAAATACTGCATACATATTATTATTCTCTTGGTAAATCCACTGTCTCAGCAGTGGATGTCTAACCAGATCTTTATGGCAATTCATGGGCCTTTCTTGAACATTATAGCTATCTATCAGATCTGTCCTGCAGCCTGTCACAGCACAGAGCCAGCTATAGATAATGCTGAATAGAACTTAAAATAAAATGGATTTATGTGTTAGCATTCTAAAACATAGTGATTTTCTATTACAGTTAAGAGTTTCATGTCAGAGACCAAGGGGCGGAATTTAACTTGCTGAAGAAAGGCAAGCTCCACTGCTGTGAAGCCTAACAGACTATCTTAACAATAGAAGATGATGAAATTTAAGGTTTAATTTCTATGAATTTGAGAATCTGAACAGCTCTTTTGAGAAAAGTAGGAAAAGGGCATTTTGGTGGTTTGTGGCTCTTACTAGAAATCAATTCACATATAGCTAGGTACCTTTGCACTGAATAACAAAGTAAAAGTAAATGTAAATGAGGATTAACTGCACTTGGGCCAGGGCAATCCCAGGGATTTGTATAGACTCGGAGAAGAACTCCTTGGGAGCAGCCCTGCAGAGAAAGACTTGGGGGTCCTGGTGGACGAGAAGCTGGACATGAGCCAGCTGTGTGGTCTTGAAGCCCAGAAGGCCAACTTTATTGCAAAGCTTCCTGGTTTCTGCTTGTAGGGATACCTTTATCAGGGTGCAACTTTCTGTTGGGGAATGAGAAATTATGCAGTTACTTTGTCCCCAGAGCTGATAATGCCATGCCGTGTTAACAACAGAGGACTGTATTCCTTTGCCCACTTTTTTGATACAACATGAAAGATTAAATCCTATCAGTTTCAGTAACATAAACATTATTCATGAGGTGTTCTCAGCTATCGGAGAAACTGAATTGGGGGTTTTGATTGAATATGTAAACAAGTCAATTTTGAAAATGGTAACATTAAGCACTGATGCTACATAGATGCTGTTCAATTAAGATGCTGAAGGTGCAGTGCTTTCCTTTCAGAAATGAAGGTTTGTTTATATTTTCTTCCTCATATCAGTCTACATTTTCAGAATCATGTGTTGTTTCAGCTCTATGTTTTGAAAATCTAGGTGTGAAGTTGGACTTGTATTTGTAGATGTTGCTGTTTTGCATACTGTGAGCACATGTCAGCCCGGGTAATACTGAGTTGTTTTTTAGAGTTCGTCTCTTGGTATAGTAAACTGCTTTCACAAATTTTGTCTGCTGTGGACAAAAAAAAAAAAAAGGATCATTTCAGATTTTCTTTTGCTTCATACTATGTTTCAGGTTTCTTTCTGATAGGAGGATAGCTTTCCTGGAAATAATGTTGTAGAAGATCTGTACCCTATAATTTTACAGGAAAAAGTTTCCAGTGAAGGAAAATAATCTAATTCCAGCCAGTGCACTTGAATTTTGTTGTTGTTCAGATTTACAGTATGTTGTAAGCAATATAAATATTTTAAACGACCCAGTCATTGTCACTTGAAAGTACTGGTTGATTACAGTTAGATTTTATACCAGAAACCATGATGGTTGAATGGGCCAAGTGGATGGAAGTATTTGCTGCCTCAGACTTTCTTTTCAGTATGCTTATACAATTATTTTCTTCCCTCTCCAGCTGTAAGCACAAGGTTTACTTGGAAAAGCTACCAAATACTAGCATAATTATCCCATTCCATAACGAAGGCTGGACTTCACTCTTACGAACGATACACAGTATTATCAACCGCACTCCAGACAGCCTGATAGCAGAAATCATTCTTGTGGATGACTTCAGTGACAGAGGTAAGGCCCAACTGATTTTGTTTTAGCTTGAAATTCATAATGTGGTGTGGTCCATATAGAAACTAAAGAAAAGCAAAAAGTGAGGAACACCTGCTGGAGTGCTTGCCTTGCAGTACTGTTTGATTGTTATCTGGAATGAATGTGTATAAGTGGCTTTTGTTTTACCTCATGTGAATACTGAAATTAATGTCAAATGGAAGAGGGTGTGAACTGTTCACTGGCCTTTATTTACATAGTATTTTGAATATATTATTTCTGAAATATTGCAATTTTAGTGTTTCAACGTCTTTTCTTTAGGCTTAACTTTTACTTGGAAAACCTATTAACTTTAACCATTTTGGATACAACTCATTAGGTTTTAATCATGGGATTTTATTGAGCTAGACAACTTCATATGCAGGTACAAACTAGCTGTACAGAGAAATGAGACTCTTGCATGGAATGTGGAAAACTGCTTTAGGATAGTTAATCAAAGTTTACATCATCTAGATACAGTAAAATTAAGAAAATTGAGATCATTTAATGACCTTTGCCATCATTTACTTCTTGAATGCAACACAAGAAATGAATGTTCTAAGTTCCTTAAATGAAATTTAACATTTCTTAGGTAAAATTCATCCATAACAGTGATTCGGAACTGGGAAATAGTTTTTCTTTCAAGTTTCTGTATGTCTTTTAGGACTTCAGGCATGAAGAGCTTTGACTTTTCTTTGGTGTTTGGAGTTTTTTTGGTTGTTTCTGTTGACGTATCAGTTGCTAGTGTGTACGTGATTCTTTTTTCTGTGTAGATTGACAAACAGTGAAAGAGAGAATTGCGCTCTTTGATAATGTTTTAGGTAAAACCTTTGTCTCGGCTAGGAGCAGATTTCTGACCTACTATTGTGAGAAGCACCTGGGTGATCAAGAGGAATATTAGTAGAGTGCTGCAGTGGAATCATTTTTGTAAGATTTTTAACTTGATATTTCAGATGTTAGAAAGATTAATGATGCACACATCTATCTTATCCTCTCATATCTGCTGGTTTAGTTGTACTATGTTCTTCGATGAACTGCCTCTCTATCTGTAATGCAATTTAAGTGAAATTGTAAAGTGAGTACAGTTCTGGCTATTCTGTGTTTACAAATTCTAGACCATGGATGAAAGTTTTCAAAACAAGAAGTGTAAAGTAGCATGACAATTTTTTCTGCAGTCTAACATTTTCCCAGTAGTAAACAACTTACAGGGAAGTCTCTAAGTTGGTTTTATGAGGTGTCTGGCAAGTAAAAATACTGCTTCCACTAAGAGCAGCTATTGAGGCCATGCTTGCTCAATGTGGTGATAAGAGTAGCATTTCTTCAATAAAGGTCATGACTATTGTTGATGTCCTTTTAAATGTGTTAATGTTTTAGAAAGCTTATGTACTTCCCAAGTATTTAAAAAAGAATCAGTGCCAGTAAACAACAAATTTTATAACTTCTGCTGCTCTTCCTTGCCTTCCCTAACTTGGGTTCTTCTGTGGGCTGAAAGTGTTTTGGGAGTAAATATTACCTGTAATGTTAATTCCTATAAAACTATAAAAATCTCCAGAATCTTCTTTATTTCCAGTTGTATAAACCTATCTAACTTGTCAGTGGAACAGTTTTCAGCTGGAAGAAGTGGTTCATGTAGGATGGAAATGCTTAACATCAGTGTCTGTTTTGAAAATCCGAAAGAAGCCTGTTAAGAAGATTTGTATGGAGCTGAGCCTAGAACTGTTGTACTATTAGGAAGATTTATGTATCTGGTTTTCAGTATTATTAAAACAAAGATTGGAAATGTATTTTTGAATGGTTGTAGTTTTTGAACTTGAAGATATTTGGTAGCATATTTGGTACTATATATTTTGAGAAGAGCAAACACACAACAAAAATGTGCTGCCATCTCTACTCTGAATTTGGTAACATTGAATTTCAAGTCAGGTGAATCATTTTGGTCCATCCGAAGTGAGTTTAATTATTGTATTTGTGATCCCCTAAGCTGTACTTAACTGAGGCTATATCATGTTTTCTTGTGACTTTTCTTTTCATGAAGTGGACACATGTAATACAGTTGCACTAGTTTATGTTGAAAAAACACTGACTGTCTGTCCCCCTCCCCTCCCAGTTCATAAAATAATGTTTTTTAATTGATTGAATAGATGCTTTGTTTACTCTTATTGGTCTTTCATCCTTTAGTTGTTTTTTCCTAGACTAATGAGTGTAGTCAAGCAGCGTGAAAGACATTGAAGACAGATTAGGTAGAAAATTTACTATTTGTTCAGTTGTTGTCAAAGCTGATAGAATCATTGCAAACAGAGTTTACTGCAGTGTTGA
The DNA here is from genome assembly GCA_011057875.1 of Pterocles orientalis. Classification (NCBI taxonomy): domain Eukaryota; kingdom Metazoa; phylum Chordata; class Aves; order Pterocliformes; family Pteroclidae; genus Pterocles; species Pterocles orientalis. The sequence continues at coordinate 1,408,328 of WKFP01014381.1, forward strand.
AGCAGTGTAGTGATTAATGATAAATCTGTTATCCCTCTTTCTCATTGTATAATTTCTCCATGAAGCTTCATACGTCAAATAGCTGACAAATGGCTGTTATTTCCTTTGTGAAATCAGTTATATACAGTTTAAGTGTTGTTATGTATGCTATACTTTTTCCACAACTTTGTATTATAATGAGAGAGTTTTCTACTAGGAACCTAAACATCATTTATAGATAGTTGAAAGTTAGAATGGAATAGATATTTCAGTAGAACTGTTATTTTAAATGTAGTGATTAAATGGCAATTTTTTTTTTCCTAGGGTGTTCTACTAATCAATCTCTGCATCTTTTACAAAAGTCTAAGAATTTATTCTGAAAAGCCAGTCCCTGCTAGAAATAGAGCAGATGAGAAAAAGCAGAAACTTGAAAGGGATGTAAAAGATGGATAAAAATGGTTCAGCTTTTTGTTTTCTTAACTAATGCAAATATAAAGGTTGAAATGCACATAAAGATCTTTTGATCACAGATGATTAAGACAGACAGGTACCCAGCATTTTGCTGGTTTGTCCGCAAAATGACTTGTGTGCCTTCATTCTGTTCATATTCACTTCTTCAGCTTTTGTGATCAAAACCAAAAACTTTAGATAGCTCATGCATAATATTCACTATAAACCATGACATTTAGATGATGTAAAAGGACAGCTGCACCCTTTTAAATAGCAGTGTAATGCAGAGTGGAGATTTGATATAAAGAAGGGCGAGGTAAGCAAATGTTATGAAATTTGGGAGTGGAATATTTTGGGCTTAAATTGAACATAAAAAAACTACATATGTAAAAAAGTCATCTGTGACAGTCAGAAGGAAATATAGATTTACATGTAGATACCCAAAGTTGCAAAAATATCTATTCATATAATGTTTAAGAGAGTTTACATACTTTAAAATGATCAGGGAATGTGAGGAAGAAAATTGATCGAATCAGTGGAATTATTTCTAACTCTGTGTCAACAAAAGTAATGTATATTTACATCATTTACATTTATATAAACACAAATGGCCAAATGTTTGTGTACTAGTAAGATGAAAGGATACTGAATCTAGAGTTCCCAGGAGTTGTTCCACACATAAAATAAATATATTGTCACTTAAGCTCTATAAAAGACAGGCAAGTATTGGACGTCTGTTTCGTTTGCTGTGGAAAGCTATTAATATGGGAACTGGCTATTCTGTGTCCAGACGGACTCTTAAATTTAAGACTGTTTTTACTCTTTCCAACTGATTTAGTGGTCAGTTCTTCATTAGAGACTTCCACTGAATTCTTATAACTCAGTTCTAGGTCCAAGTAATGTAGCTTTTCCACCAAAGTTTAATGATATACATACCTTTGCATGCTAAGATATGCAGAAAATTTCTGACTTTGTGATGGATTTTAGGTTGCAAATTATTCCCGTACCTGATTCGTGCAAGCCCTGTATTCAAAAGTGCATGTAGATTAAAAGACCTGTCAGTTCAGTGTCCCCTGTCATGGTAAAGGAACACCTTTATGTTGGAGATACCAATGTACCTCTCTGTTTGGTATCTCTACTGTGGCTTTGTGTGCAGCTCTGGTATTGTGAACCTGGTTTCTGGAAAAATGAGCCTCGTGGAAAGTGGCTCTTTTTTTCTGGAAGGGTTTTTTCGAAGTGAGGGTGTTTTGAAATGAGGAGAGGTGGGTTTATTTTTGGGGATGGGGTGTTTATTGTTGCCATAGTTTGCTCTATGGCTTTGCAGTCTGTTGGTAGACAGATCTCTGAAAACATGGCAAGAAGCAGAATGTGGGCAACAGTTTTGGAGGAAAGGACAAAAATGAAAAAGGAAGCAAGTTCTCATTGGTGCTGTTATGGAACAGCTTGTATGTACAAAAGAATACTAAAAATGCTAATTAGAGTTTTAAAACTTTTGAGAAACACAGATTTGCATAATTAATTAGTTAAACAATTCATGTAGGTTGCAAACACGTTATAGGTTTGTACATCAGCCTTTATTCCTGTTGCGTTTTAATGACTGTTAGCATAGTCACGCATGTGAACTGTTACTAACACAGCATGTGCCCAGGCACGTAGGATTGACTTAACAAGCTTTTTTACTTTACGCAATAGTTCTCTAACTTGTACAGCTCCTATTAGAAGGAAAAAAAAAAAGAAAAAACCACAACCAACAGTGAATTTATTAGCTGTAACAATTGTTGGGCAGCTTTTCAGTTTGAAACAAATCTACCAGATTTACCAAGGAAAAAAGAATTGGAGAACTTAGCAGCCAACATCTTCTTGTAGGACAGAACTACCTTCTGTCACTGGCAATGAACTGGTGTTTTGGTGGAAAATGACAAACTGGGAATTTTTCCTCCAGCTCTGTTATCTGCACCACTACTCATCTGAGAGCATCATATGGTCCCATATCAGATCCCATATGCTTTGTGCCAGATCTCTGAATAGCTTGGATTAATAATGTGCAATTCAGTCTGCAAAACCAACCTATGACTACTTGATCAGAGCTCAATTTAGTTAGTCAGTGAATTTCAATGCCAGTCATGTGTTTTGTTTTGTATGAACATGAAAGAAGATCTGATCTATGGCCCAATTACCCTAATAGCCTGCCGAACCCTTTTTGGCCTTATAGAGATTGTCTAATTTTTTTTTTTTTTTACACTGTAGTTCTGTAAATTATGTTGGTGATATTATACAATAATGGTAGGATAAGGAAGTTCATGCTAACAGCAAAGTGGCTCTATCCAACTATCAGATTGCATACCTTCCCACTCAAGAAATACATGCTATTTGTTGCATGAAGATGGAGTTCCCTGTATTTTGCTTGTAGACAACTACTTATGTAACATGTCACTTCTGATTCCAATTTATGAATGCTTGGCTTCAGATCATGGCTGGATATAACATTTCTGATAAAATGAAAGTGAAGGTTATATTGTATGAATGACTGTCTTGTCATAAGAAACCTCTGCTATAGACAGCAATTCTTTGATTCTCTGGTGAAAGCTCACTTCTCCAAAAATTGTCGTTTTTGTCAAGTTACACAGCGTGCAAAAAAATTAAATCAGAAGAGGCTGTTGTAATATTGTGAAAGTCAAACCTCTACCAAACAAAATGCTTTTAAGTCTGTCCCTTTCCTGTAAGTGTAGGAGCCTAGTGTTCAAGATGGTATAGTTACTCAATGACTTTTATTTTAGCTGAGCTCTTTAAAGTTACACAAGTGATTTGTTTTTCTTAAATATTAAGAATTGTCCAACTTTTTATACTTGATAGACTATGGTTTTGAACTCAGGTGTCTACCCATCCCTGAAAACTAACAGCCTTTCTCCTCAAAAAAACATGTGCCTATGGGGATTGGGGCACCAAATAGAACACTTCCAACAAGGTCCCTGTTGAATGCATCCAAAGGAGTACACAGACATAGCTCAATTAGTGCTCTTCCTGAAGACACGACAAGGAATGAGGCATTATTAACTGTTAGTTGGAATATGTCTGGGATTGCCTGCTTGGTGCATGGTGTATGGTTAAAGTGGACACAGCCAAGAAGATGTTCTATGATGTGCCTTTCCTTTGAATAGAAAGGGTATAACTAAAAAGTGTTTGGTAGGAACAGAAGTCAAAACCTGGACAAGACATGCTGGAAGTCAGTGAGGAAATGGTGAAGGTTGAGGACAGCCGTGGTTGCAATGACCGTGAGGCGGTGGAGTTCAGGATCTCATGTGGCCGTAACAGTATACCGAGCAGAATTGCACCCCTGGACTTGAGTAGGGCCAACTTTGGCCTTTTCAAGCAATTGTTAGGGGAAATACCATGGGACAGGGTACTTGAAGGTAAAAAGGGCCCAAGATAGTTGGTTAGCATTCGAGGTCTGCTTCTTCCAAGCTCAAGATCGGTGCATCCCAATGGGTAGGAAGTTGAGGAAGGGTGCCAGGAGACCTGCATGGTTAAACAGGGATCTGCTGGGCAAACCCAAGTGGAAAAGGAGGGTCTACAGATCATGGAAGAAGGGGCTGACCACTTGGGAGGGATATAAAAATGTTGTCAGAGGCTGTAGGGAGGCAACTAGTAAATCTAACGCCTCCTTAGAATTAAACCTTGCTAGAGGGGTCAAGGACAATAGAAAGGGCTTCTTCAAATACATTGCAGATAAAACTAACACTAGAGGCTGTCCTGAGGAGCCCTGAAGCCCCAGAGGAAGTCAGGATTAAGGAGGAGTTTGCTCTGGTAGATGAAGAATGGGTTAAGGAGCGGTTAAGTAATCTGGACACCCATAACTCCATGGATCCTGATGGGATGCACCTGCCGGTGCTGAGGGAGATGGCAGAAGTCATTGCTAGACCACTCTCCATCACCTTTGGTAAGTCGTGGGGAACGCGGGAGGTGCCTGAGGACTGGAGGAAAGCGAATGTCACTCCAGTCTTCAAAAAGGGCAAGAAGGAGGACCCGGGTACCTATAGACCGGTCAGCCTCAACTCCATCCCTGGAAAGGTGATGGGACAACTTATTCTTGATGCTGTCTGTAGGCATATCAGGGATAAGAAGGTCATTAGAGGCAGTCAACATGGCTTCACCAAGGGGAAGTCATGCTTGACCATCCTGATAGCCTTTTATGAGGATATTACCAGGTGGATAGATGATGGTAAAGCAGTAGATGTGGTCTATCTCGATTTCAGTAAAGCATTTGTCACCGTCTCCCACAGTATCCTCGCAGCTAAACTGAGGAAGTGTGATCTGGATGATCGGGTAGTGAGATGGATTGTGAACTGGCTGGAGAAAAGAAGCCAGAGAGTTGTGGTGAATGGGATGGAGTCTAGTTGGAGGCCTGTATCTAGTGGTGTCGCTTTCAAAGGCGTGGCGACCTGGTTCAGGAACGGCACGTCGACCAACCTCAGGCCGCTCGGGCCATCAGTTCACAGACACCAATGTGGTGGATGGCAAATGGCGTTTGTTGATGCATGGCACAGCATTATATAGCATGGGTTTACAACATCACTTCCGTCTGCTTACATCACAAGCTGAACGCTATTGGCTATCCAGAGAGGGTCCTATCCTTCCGTACAGCGCGATATCTTCCGGCCGCCAAGCCCTAACCACCTACATTGTGGAGTCCCCCAGGATTCGGTATTGGGACCAGTGCTATTCAATATATTCATATATATATTCATAGGGGAGAGGGACCTGGGGGTCCTGGTGGACAGCAGGATGACCATGAGCCAGCACTGTGCCCTCGTGGCCAAGAAGGCCAATGGCATCCTGGGGTGTATCAGAAGGGGGGTGGTCAGTAGGTCAAGAGAGGTTCTCCTCCCTCTCTACTCTGCCCTGGTGAGACCGCATCTAGAATATTGTGTCCAGTTCTGGGCCCCTCAGTTCAGGAAGGACAGGGAACTGCTGGAGAGAGTCCAGCGCAGAGCCACGAGGATGATTAAGGGAATGGAGCA
>WKFP01014381.1:1413794-1424819 GCA_011057875.1 Pterocles orientalis
AGGCTGCCCAGAGAGGTTGTGGAGTCTCCTTCTCTGGAGACATTCAAAGCCCACCTGGATGAGTTCCTGTGTGATCTGATCTAGGTGTTCCTGCTCCAGCAGGGGGATTGGACTAGATGATCTTTCAAGGTCCCTTCCAATCCCTAACATTCTCTGATTCTGTGAGGAGCCCCCAGCTGCCATCAGTGGTATGTGTGGGGGCAGCAGTGGTGGTGAATGGAGGAGTGGGGGACCATGGTTGCTCTTGACGGGAAGTTAACAGCTGCCTGACTGTGTATGGCTTCTCGGAAAGCTGAGAAAGAAGCTTTTATAAACACAGAAGCATATTTCTATGCAAGTAATTTTATGGCAATATTTAGTGACAAATAACCGAATTTGTATTTGATGGTGAGGGGTTTTGGTTTGGTTGTTTTATTGTTCTCCATGTTGTGATGATATGGGATAATTGAGCATTGCTTGTGTGATTAGAATACCTTTCTGTAACAGAAAAGAAAAAATAATAGTGGGAGGAGAAAGGTAGAAGCAGGAGGATCCTTGCTTCTACAGGTATTACTGTACTAAAAATCAGGGTTCCAAACGAAGTTACCAGTGCCCAGCTGCTGCTGAATAAGGTTAGTGGTCTGGGGAGAAATGCTGTGCTTATGAGACTAGATTGCTTTTGGAACTGACGCTAGCTTGACTGTCTCTCTGGCATTACGTTGTACACCATAAATATCCATCATAAGAGAACTGTGCTGATGCAGCATCTGCTGTCTACATAAGGTGTATTGGGTGGTACTTTGGTGGCTGGTTCAAGTAGGCTTATAATCACCAAGCAAAATAGTAACATCCTTAAAGAACAGGCAATAGAATTGTGCATGCCATGGGTTATGTTTTATGCATCTTATAGAAAATAACTTCAGAAAACCTTTTACATTATTTTACTGTATTATAAATGTTTAGTTGTTTGTTTTGTCTTTTTTTTTCCTTCTCCGTTTGCAAATCATGGGCAAGCGTAAAATCTACTAATGTTATTCCAAATATGTTACCAATAGTATAAATGAGCTGTTATTTTCCTGTTCATTCACTGGTATCAGAGTTGATGTATATGTATGAAATAAAGGTGGGTGGTATAAGGAAAACTATCACATGACCAAAGCAGAAAACTATGATTGTCACTTGTAAGATAATTTTTAAACCTAGAGTTCTAGTGGTAAAACATTGTGTTTTGACCTGTAACAGCCCTTACAGTCAGATACTGGATGTTGATAGTAGGTTCTAATAATTTATCTGGGAGATGGCTGTGACAATGCTGATTTTGTTGCTAACTATATGCATTTTTTTCCAAACTTAATGCTGGTGTCTTTTCTAGACTGCTGCTTATATGTAGAATTCCTAGTGAGTGTTTACTTTTCAAATCTTGACGCAATCTAGAGAAAGAAAAATCCTGTAATCAGTTTAGCGAATGAATGTCTTCAAAGCTTGATACGTGAGGAGCAAAGGTTTGTCTTGTCCTATTAATTTGGTAACCCTGAAAAACCAGAGATGTTTAAAGAGCTCTAATAGCTATTCTGACCTTGTTTCAGCTATAGAGTAAGATAGAAAATAATTTCAATTTCCATTAAAGCTCTGGTATATTCTATTTCTCTCAAAACAAACAAATAAAAAAAGCCTACAGAATATTTTCTGTGAATATTAAAAGAGCTGCAATTCATTTGTATTCATTTAATCTTGATGCTTTTCTGTTGAGATAACATAATACATAATTTGACAGTGTTTGTTTCTGATTATTCTTTCCTGGCTAATGGCAAGCAGTTCCACCATCATCTGTATTTATTTGATTTATTTATCCTGCATAAATGAAGGCCGTGGTGCCAAAAGTGTCTATTTTGTTTAGTGTTGTATATATTTATGCAGATTTATATTTTGTGCAGTCAGAAAGAAAAAGTGTACTTATGTGTGTTGGTTCATTGCTCTGTGCATCTTGCATGTCTCACAGGAGACATTAATGACATACGGAATTGTCTAGTTACAAATCTTCTTGTATAAAAAATACGATTAAAACTTTGATTAGCTTGAAAAGGAATGTTTTGTTGGACTCAGAAACCGCTATCCAGGCATTTCAGTCAACTTTGCGGGCTTTTCTGTATGTGCTGTTTTCCCAAATGGGCTCATGCATCTTTCAGGCAGATGGGCTATTTTATGAAGTTTATAAACGGCTGAATGCTTTAATGGATCTGTCCATTTAATGGATCTGGATGCGTAGTTTTAGGCTTTTTTTAATGTTTCTAATTTGCAAACAAAATATTAATAGCTTGTATCTAGCAATTGTAAAGAATTTATTTTAGTAGGACTGGGTCAAATCAGGCTTTCTAAATTAGAAGTAGTTCTGTATACAGTGGGAGATTTTGGTGAAGAATAGACTTCTAGAAGCAGGATGGCTTGCTGCATGCCACGAGCTTGTGAGCATTCCCCTCTGCCTTCCTAGCTTACAGATATAAAATATTTTTACCTGGGATAGTTTGTGGGGTGTTTTTTTTTCTTTCCTTTTTGTCCTATTGCATATGCATTGTGAGAGTACACACTTCATTTTTTTCAGCTTTGCAGGGCTGCTGCATAATTCCACTGACACACAGGCAGCACACAGAGGCAGACAAATCTATTAATTTCACTTACGGTCTATGTCTTAGCAACCTTAGTTCACCTGATGTAGGAACCCCCATATCTGCCCTCTCCATGTGCAAATTCAAGATATAAGCCTTAGGACAAGTGCATTAGACCTGGAATAAAGCTAATAACGAAGAAAAAAAAAAAGTATGCATCTGTCCAAAAAAAAAAAGGTGAAAATGTTTATGAAAAGCTAATATCTAATGTAAAGCTTGTTTGACCATAGCCAGTCTACTGGTATTATTTTGTTCTATAATGTAAGACGTGACCCCAGACCACCCAGGCTTGAGAAAGGCCAAACTCCTCCAGTGTCTCAGCAAACCAGAGTGCACTACCCAGCATGGAAAATCCTAACAATTTAGAACAGGTTTTTGTTAGGGCTTTTGCTTTTATGTGGTGATACATGCATGACATTCGGGGATGCAGAGTTCCAGTCTTGAGGGGCAGGAGGGTGCAGAGTGCAGGGTTTGGGGTTGGTTGGTTTGGTTTGGTTTGGTTTTTAAGGTATATATGGTAATTTCTCTTACTGATAGGTCAGGATACTTTTTCACTGTATTTTCTAGCTCTGAAAAAGATCATCAGAGAACATGCATAATATTAGTTTGCTGGCAAAATGTTGATCCTTTATTAGAAATCTAATAATCTTTAATAGGTAGAAATATCTCAAATCTGGGAGAGAATATCTGGCTAAGGTATCTTCCCCCCCACTACCACCACCACACCCCCTACCCCCCATTTCAAGGGCGATACACCTAATTTAGAAAACAGAATTGACATTCTTTATAAAGGTGCTGTCTCTGCACAGCTGTCAAAATAGCAAACTTGTTCCTTTAGACTGAGCAGGATAGACATGAGTTTGCTGTTTTATTGCATTTCTTCCTCATTTTATCACAGAAGAGACCCAAATTAAGTGCTTTTAGATGTTCAAATTGTGGAAGTCTTTTGAAGAGAGCCCTCCCATGCCTCCTGGATTTTTCTGATGTCCTCTGGCTATAATGAGTAGAGTGGTTGCCTGTTCAATCCAGTGTTTTATTGTAAGAAGTGTAGGACTTGACTGCTGCTGCTTTTTCATTAAGAAATTCAAAATGTTCTGGTCAACTAATTACTTATCACTGCCTGTAGGGAATGCAGCCTGTACAATGGCTGGGTGAGAATTATAAGAGTGAGGAAACTTTCTGGCTATCATATGTATCCAGTAATCTTAAAGGCTAAAATACCATTGAAGTGTTATTTTTGACACAAAATAAATTATGTCTTCCATTTTCATCCTTCAGATTGAAAATTAGTATTGATGGAGAAGACAAGCTAAAGCAGAGCTAATAAAGCATGAGATTTTTAACTTCTGCTGATGTATATGTGTAGCAGTTGTTTCTGCTACAGCTCCACAGAGTAGCTGTGAGCAACTTTTCTTTGCCTTTTGCAACATTTTCTGTATTTGTGGTACAGTATTTCTAGTCGAAAAGGAAAGATGCTCCCATGTAAGACAATTTTGTAAATATTCTTACTTCATAAAGTTTATTTTAAAAAATATATTATGCTCTTTTGATGGAAAATTATGGTGCTTTAAAACATGTTTCAAGTACCACTGATTCATTTAAATGAGAATTGAAAAAAATTACTTGAGGATTTTAGTCCCACAGTCAGTTCCATAAAGTAGATCCAGGTGTGTAGAAAGAAATACTATGTGCAAACAAATGTAATGATATTGAAATCAGTATCCTTTTGCACCGCAAAATAATTCAGAACAGATGTGAGCCTTGTTCTTCTTTGAGTGGTTTGCCTATTGCAATTTTTAACTGGAGAGAGTAACAGTAGATTATGCTAATGAATGGAAAAATGAAAATAATTCAAATTTATATTTGAATCTAAAACTGTTGCTGTCCTTGAATGTATTTGAAAACACTAATTGAAATGTTTGCTCTTATCTGTAAACCTTCTTCTTCTGTTTTTCTATTGGCAGATTGATATTAGTCATAGGAAATTGATTTTGTGCTGCAAACTGTAATAATGCACTAGCACAGCATAACAGTGTACTACAGGACAAATTGAAATGTGCATCTAGTCAGGGTGTCATTAACAGAACCTTAAATATCCTCTTTTGAGATATTCCCTGTTTTGTTTTTTTTTTTCTTTGGAAGAAAGCTAAACATACTCTTAACCAGTATAGTGACAATCTGGATGCCAGCTGTGAATGTAAGGGCATGAAACGTAAAACAAATTGACAGTGTCAAGTACACTGGAGCCTTTTATGTTTTTGGCATGTACTTCTGTAGTACAGGTGATTAAGTTTTGAAGGTAATTGATGATTATTACTTTTGAATTGGAATGGTTATTTTTGTAGAGTCTTGTAAGTGTTGCTAGTTGAGGTAATTTTAAGTGAATTTAGAGTTTCAGCAAGAGCTGTGAGCTGCTTTGTTCTTCCCTTTTCTCATGTCACAACCCTCTTTGAGTTTTTTTGAAGCATTAGCTATTTCAACTTTGTTTCCTTCTTTGAGTGGGCAACTTGTTCTATACCTGCCAAATGTTATATTCTAAAATGCTGTGACTTGATTATGAATGATGGTAAAATAACAGTAGTTATAAAAATGCAATTAAAAGCAAGGTTCCTTTATTTCAGTGGGATGGAGTTTGGGAGCCCTTCAAAGAGGGTGTGAAATTCTGTAAACCATATGCAAATATTAAATAGTAAACTATTCTAGCCCATTTGTTTGTGATGATGTCAAGTTTTCATTTTCCAAGTGAACAATTACTTGGATTCCACTGTTCTGTAGTGGTTTTTGTTTGCCCTCTTTGGGTGCTTTCAGAATTTGTGTAAAGCCCAGTAGAACAGATGGACTTGTCCTAGTATAAAACAGTTATGTTCACTGAAAGCTATCTGTGATGAAATGGCTTGTATCACTTATAGGATATCTAATTAAACTGGCACATACTGGATTGAATTTTAGCAACCTGCTTTAGGTCAGAAAAAATCAAACCCAGCATGCCAAAGGGCTATTAAAAAAAAAACCCAAACAACACCAACCAAACACCCCCCCCAAAAAAACCAAAACAAAACATTTAAACACCCTAAAAGCTGCCCCCAGGACTGTATGCTATAATGTGAAATCTCTGGAAAAATGTGGCATAGCAATTTTGTTTTCATTTGGTTTTGCAATCAGTTTTCCTTTAGGCAGATGTTTTATTTCAACTGCCTGCTAACTAGGCCCGCAGGATAGAGTCACCTTCTATTCCAAGTTATTGGCTGCCTCACAGTCTCTTCGTGATGTGAAAGTCGTAAGTTGCCTGGCACTCCTGCATTACACAAGCAGCAACACGGGCTGTGAGGCAAGTCAGGGATACAGCGATCTGACTGCATACTAGTCCGTGTGGAATAATTTTTAACTCTAAGGTGCTATTTTTTTTAACTGCCAGTCTAACTTCTCTTGCTATTTTAAGTCGTATTGCAGGTGCATACGTGGTTTTTTTGGTCAAGCATCCTTGCAGTGTGTTTCTGTAAAGCCCATTAAATGTCATAAACAGGTAAATATGTGTGAATCAGAATCCTGCAAACAGAGTTACATCCCTGCATGCATATGAGATAAGTAGTGGAGGAGAAATAGAAATTGTCTCTCAGTTTTCTATCTTCACTCTCCTCGTTCAGACCATGTTCTTTAGTGTCATGGGAAAAAGATTTCCTCACTGAAAAAGAGTGGCACTGAAACAGAACCCTCTTTGTAGCTATGGAACAGGCTACAAAACCCCAAGCAACCTGAATGGTTCTAGGTTTCAGTAGCTGAGGGGAAGAAATAGGGTTGGTGGTGAAGTCATTCTTGGAAAAATATGTATTGAAGGGGAACTTGATCGGTGCAACCAGGAGGGAGGTGAGGGACAAGAGTGAGACTCTGTTTTTTGCAAGAAATGCAGAGGGGGATCATAGCTAAAAGGGTTGACTGCTAGAAAAACGTGGGGCAGACCGGAAACGGTTCTAATACAATTATTTTAAACAGTGTTTTAATCAGCAGTATTTCTCTTAATTTCTCAGAGTGTTAATCTGGTGTGGGACATCTAAAAGCCAGTTACCATTTGCTGTAAAGGTAAAAGTAGGTTTTCTGATTATATTTGTATGCAAATGCAATATATAATTGCAGTTCTTCCTGTCTGCTTTAGATAGATGGACAAAGCTTTAGAATATTAAGGTTATGCTAGTACTTCTGATTAGTATGTGATATATAAATCTCCTTTGTACAGTGCATCTCTCTAACACATTTGTGAGTGTATATGGAATCATTTAAGTATTAGATGTAAGTAGAAACAATCTTGTAAATTTAGTATTTCTAATCAGAAGCATATTTCAAAAAAAACAAATCCAGAACTACAAGCAGTTTTAGTTGTTTGACAGTAGCATGCTCGTTGGTTTAATTGACTCTTCTATTCAAAGCCATGTTGTGAAAAGTGTTAGATAATGTTTTCTAGATCATTCAAAGAGTGTCTTGCTGTAAAAAGATTCTTATTGAATGTTCAAATACAACTTTGTGGATTGCTGTCAAATATATATATTATTTTAACTCCGTTGCTTTTAGAAGTATTACACAAGAAAACCAGTAATATTAGAATTATGGAACTTGTTTTTGAAACCAATTAATCTTTCATTGTTTTCTCAATGTATAAAATGAGAAAGATGTTTATTATGTATGGTTTTCGAAGTAAGTTGTTCTAAAATTACCAAAATTTGCATGCCTTGTCTGTGACGCTCCCAATTGTCTCCTTTAAATTGGTTACAAAAATGCATTGTGTGAAGAAATGCATTAAGGCTTTTATGAGCAACACACTTGCTTTTACCTGGCTTCATAAGAAATACTACTGAAAAGTGCTGAAATGGGCATTTTGTGTTTTCTTTCATATTTAAACAGAACTAAGTTGCTTCAGGACTGAGGTCAATATCTCTGAGCAGGAGTTAACAGCTGCCTCTGTTTCTCGTGAGAGAGATGGTTGGTTGTCTGGCTGGCACCCAGACCTGGCCAAGCATGGAAAATTCAGAAGGAAGGGGATGAGTGTGACTGATAATAACGACCTGCAAATCTGATTTTCCTCCTTTGCGAGAGAGTGCGGAGGCTAATTAAAATACTTAGATTAAGCCGTGAGAAATCAAAGAGATGCAAAGTGGCTCATTTCTGGGTCTCTGATGAAGAGGCTCTGGGATGATATGAAATGCTCTTCTTCACTGTTTTTGTGCATGGCTTTAGGGGACTAGTAGCTGTCAAGGAGGATTGAGTTAGAGTAATTGATGTGTTAAGGTAAAAAGTCAGTGATGTAATCTTTGTCCCAGAAGGTGTGTTGTTCCTTGGTATTTTACCTGTTTTACAAGGAAAGGCTTAGAGTAGATTGATTATGTATGAGGAAGAGTAAGCTCGAAGAATTAACCAAGAGAGTATAGTTTCCTTTTAAAATTGAACCAAAAAAGCTCTGTGTAAGTGATGATAATGAAAAGCAAATAACTTTAGGGTGAAACATAAGTGAGAAATTTACTGTGTGGAAACAAGAAGTGGTAAGCTATCTTTGTATTCATTGCAACAGGAGTATGCAATTCCAACTACACAGGGATCTAACACTTGTCTCTTCTGTGTTGGGCAACTTTGTAGGGCACAAACAGTTTGAAAAAGCACTTAAGACGGTATTGCTGCTTTCATGTTGTGTATTTTTCTCATGTAAATTACCCCATTTTAATTCTAACTACATACTTCATATGAATTATATCCTGTGGATACACAAAGTTGTCTAATGCAGCATCACAATTTTTGTTCTATGTTGTTTGAGTTGGTAGTGCTAGGTGGCTGTTTTCCAAGCTTTATTTGGGGAAAAAGAAACAACAACAACAAAAAAAGACACAACTCCAAACTAGAAAATAAAACCCCCATAATGCAAAATGTTGTCTTTAAAGAAAAAAATAGGGAATAATACATCTTATTGATTCTTATGGTGATTACATTCTTTCTTCCTGTTTATGTCAGTGGGACTTCTGTTATATAAAGCTGTCTAATTTTACACTGAACTCTGGTGAGTGATGGGTGCTCTTGATAAATTGTACTTCCTCTCTGATCAGTACAACTAAACACTGTGACTTCTGCTGGTTTAGGAAAGATAAGAATTTGAATATGAATGGAACCTTCATACTCAAAAGTTGAGAAAAAGTTAAAAGTACAAGACCAAATTAAAGAGAATTGATTTCTGAGAAACCTTTAGAATTTCTCTTGGACACTTCAAGTTGTCCCTTTTCCATAGAGCAATCTGGTGTAAGAAACTTAATTTTAATTGGAGCATGTCTTAGAGGGAGAGAGGATTTTTTTACCTTAATCCTGTTTTCAGCTTTTTAATTTAAGATCTTCCTTGAATTTCTTTTCTTGATATTGGACATCTGTGAGCATATTTAACTCTGAAGTATTCCTTGTCTGCCTGGTATTTTGATATCATGCAGTAAATTTGCTTTTCCGATGTCATAATCTAATTTTATTTTTGTCTTTTTCCAATAATTTTTCATCAGGGAAACCAACAGCATCTTATCTAATTGAGCAGAATGAACTTAGCCTCCTTAAAATTCCTGTTGTTTTGTATAATGGTCTCATTCACTGCTTTGCCCAGAAATAACTCTAGCTAGCAGATAAGATTATGTGTTTGAGAAGCTTCATGCCAAAGGGGTATCACTGTTGTTGGTATCCAGCAATATTCCACATGCACAGAACATCTCATGTTAACATCTTATTGTTAACATAATATGAGCAGGGAAAAAGAGATTTGCTGTGGGAACGTTCTCAGATGGGCCTCAAGATTTGCATACATTTATGCTTGTTCTGTGTTTTAAACTTCTACACTATTCCCTAGCACCGTGATTAGATCTCTTGCCTTGCCAGCAGATTATTGCACAGCAATTGGAAACATTTGTTTTGTGGTGCCTCAGAGCACATGTTAATGATTCCAGCGTTTGAACAGTAAGACAAGTGTTTGCTGGCTATGGGATGCAATGAAAGCAAGATGTGTGTCAAGTGTGATGTTCTCTAGTGGCACAACAATGACAATAAGGAAAGTTTAAATTGTTTTTGCACAATTTGTTGGAGAAGGTTAGTGTCTTCCCCTGATACCTATGTTTTATTATTGTCAAATACTCGCTGCCTTGGGAGTATGGCTATTACTTGAATGACTATGTATTTCCACATTCTTTTTGTTTTAATGGCCACTGCAGTTTTAACTTCTGTTTTGATTTCAGTCCTGTAGAGGTTGCAAACCTTAAGAAAATGGGTTTGGGTGGGTGCGCCTCAGGTCGCTGCAGGAACTAAAGCAGGGCACACTTTTTTCTTAAGCCTGCATTCAGCAGAATGAGACATCTAGGGCTGATATTTTCCCTGCAGTTTATAGTACCTTGAGTTGCTATACTGCTGTTACAGAAAATATGGTAAGTATCATATATGGGGAAAAAAGCTAACAGTATAGAATTTTTTTATACTAATAAAACTGCCCACACTGAAGTGATACGGTCTTCCAAATGGGCTTCCTTAATTGTTTAATTTGGGATGAACACTGCAGTGAATCACGTTAGACTTGCTGTTGGAAATCTGTGTAACTCTGCTTGAGTTTTTTCTGAAAAGTTGCGTGTTGCAGGCAAAATGTAAAGTCAGGATGGTGGAGATAGGCAGGACAGAGTTATCTGTGATACGAAGAAGGGGACCAGTTACTCTGAATGCCCTCCTTTTTTCTAATGTTTCAACAAAGGTTTTTCCACAGCCTCTGCTCATTTCTCTCCTCATTGGCACCACTTCGCAGTGTTCTTTCTTCGTGTTAAGAGGCACCTCAGTCTGGGACTGTCTTGTGATGTGATGGACTCTAGAGGTTTTTAGTAACAGATACAAATTGCTCCCAGGGTGGCAATAATTTATTTGGGTGTTTTCAGTATTCCTAATTGCTGTTTTTACAGCTTTTCTGTGGGGTTGTCAGGTGTGATTTAAGCAGACTGTAGGTCATGACTGAAGCAAGGAGACAATTAAAAAGTAAAGGACAAAAAGGCATATAACAAATCCTTTACATTGTCAGTGCTTAACTTTCCTCTCAGACCATTATGGTTACTTATAACATATTCTTAACTTTTAAAGCACATAGAATCATAGAACGGTTAGGGTTGGAAGGGACCTTAAAGATCATCAAGTTCCAACCCCCCTGCCATGGGCAGGGACACCCTCCACTAGACCAGGTTGCTCAAAGCCTCATCCAGCCTGGCCTTGAACACCTCCAGGGATGGGGCATCCACAACCTCCCTGGGCAACCTGTTCCAGTGTCTCACCACCCTCATAGTGAAAAATTTCTTCCTAATGTCTAGTCTAAATTTACCCTCTTTTAGCTTATACCCATTACCCC
>WKFP01014381.1:1427565-1448768 GCA_011057875.1 Pterocles orientalis
CCAGGGATGGGGCATCCACAACCTCCCTGGGCAACCTGTTCCAGTGTCTCACCACCCTCATAGTGAAAAATTTCTTCCTAATGTCTAGTCTAAATTTACCCTCTTTTAGCTTATACCCATTACCCCTTGTTCTCCCACTGCACTCCCCGATAAAGAGTGCCTCCCCATCTCTCCTGTAGGCCCCCTTCAGGTACTGGAAGGCTGCTATTAAGTCCCCTCGGAGCCTTCTCTTCTCCAGGCTGAACAACCTCAACTTTTTCAGCCTGTCCTCGTAGGGGAGGTTCTCCAGCCCTCTGATTAATTTTGTGGTTCTCCTCTGGGCTCTCTCCAATAGGTCTATGTCTTTTTTATGTTGGGGGCCCCACATCTGAACACAGTACTCCAGGTGGGGTCTCACGAGAGCAGAGTAGAGGGGGAGAATCACCTCCCTTGACCTGCTGCTAATGCTTCTCTTGATGCAGCCCAGGACACGGTTGGCTTTCTGGGCTGCAAGCGCACACTGCCGGCTCATGTTGAGCTTCTCATCCACCAATACCCCCAAGTCCTTCTGCTCAGAGCTGCTCTCTATCCATTCTCTGCACAGCCTGTATTTGTGCTTGGGATTGCCTCGACCCACGTGCAGGACCTTGCACTTGGCCTTGTTAAATTTCATGAGGTTTGCATTGGCCCACCTCTCCAGCCTGTCCAGGTCCCTCTGGATGGCATCCCTTCCCTCCAAGCATGTCCACCACACCACACAGATTGGTGTCATCAGCAAACTTGCTGAGGGTGCACTCGATCCCACTGTCCATGTCTCCAACAAAGATGTTAAACAACACTGGTCCCAGTACTGACCCCTGTGGAACACCACTGGTCACTGGTCTCCACTTGGACATTGAGCCATTGACCACCACTCTTTGAGTGCGGTCATCTAGCCAGTTCTTTATCCAGCGAGTGGTCCTTCCGTCAAATCCATGTCCCTCCAACTCAGAGACAAAGATGTCATGTGGGACTGTGTCAAAAGCTTTGCATAAGTCCAGGTAGATAATGTCTCTTGCCCTTCCTCTATCCACCAGCGCCGTGGCTCTGTCGTAGAAGGCCACCAAATTTGTCAGGCACGATTTTCCTTTGGTAAAGGAAATACTTCTATTACGATTAATTATATTTAGCAGATGATGTTGTTTAAAGTATTCTGTAATTTGTAATGTATTGCTATTTTAAACACTGAACAAGAAACTATACGTGCATTTCTTATCCATCTGGCATCTGCCAGACTTGTAGGTTGCAGATCAAGTGTAATTTCTGCATTAAACGTAGTCTCATATCTGGAGTAGGC
Source organism: Pterocles orientalis (assembly GCA_011057875.1). Lineage (NCBI taxonomy): Eukaryota > Metazoa > Chordata > Aves > Pterocliformes > Pteroclidae > Pterocles > Pterocles orientalis. The sequence continues at coordinate 1,428,881 of WKFP01014381.1, forward strand.
TGGTAGACAGATGATCATGAACAACCCATTTGCCTTGTGAGGTGAAAGTTTATTTTAGCTGTTGAGACACTGGAGTTTTTTACTGTTAACTTTCTAGAAAGGAAGTGAAAATCTGTTCTCTGCGCAATTTCTAAAGCTTTATACTTTTATCCAAGGATCTCCTCAGTTTCTGTGTGTTGGTTTTTTTTTTAATTAAATCTGTAATGATGTTACAATGTTACGTGTGAAAATTAAATGCTAGAGACTTCTGACCTGACCAGGTTACTTGGGAGAAGAAAATAGGATTTTGAACAAGATGCAGGTTTTATTCTCTTCTTCTTCTGTCTATTCCTTAACACTTTTTGCAATAATGCTACAGTTTTAAGAGACAGTCTTCAATTTGTATATGTTTGCATAGATGTTGTGACAGCTAAGTGGGGAATTTAGGAGAAATTAAAATAGGTAATCTTTTCAAGAGTCTGAATTGAGCACATATATGGGCACAGTTGTCTTGGCTGTCTTCAGACTTAGCTATGCCTAATTGCTCTTATGTCTCAGAAGTGATCGTTGTTTTAGGCATTAACTCAAATTTGACTTTTAATGTTTCTTAAGGAATTATCTACTGAAACTTAGAGTGCAGCATCTATATTCATTTTATATTTTTGGAAACATTTTATGATCTAGGTAGTTCCTAACTGCCCATAAGTAACTGCAGCAAAAGTCTTTCAATAATGGCAGAAATTATGACACAAAGGAAACATTATTTTTTTTCTTAGAAACACACTGTTAAACTATCCTTGAGACTACATTTTTAATACTTCTCCAAAAAGTTTTTTAAATGCACACAAATGTCCTGAGACTGAACAGATACAAGTACTGCAACAATAAGGTAGAGTAAGAAAATAAATAAATGCTACTGTTCCCTTTAGGGTTGAGTTTCTTCAATTATTGTTTTATCCTGTTGTATGATGCTGTAGTTAGTTGCAGACTCTCTGAAGCTAGCAGTGCTTTTGGGGGGCAAGTGTCTGTGTGTGCTTAGCATGGTCCTGATCTCAACTGATGCATGTAGAAATTACTACAAAGCACATAAAAAAATACAAAGAAATGGGTTGCCTCGCAAACAATTAATATTAATTGTTTCTTTTAAAAGTAACCAGTAGTGATGGCTTGAATGTTAAAGAATGCCTTAGTCTGAACGAAGCTTGCCATTATGTGAGGCAGTTATGGTTTTCTGTTCATGAATGATTTAATTCCTCCCTCATTTTGTGTGACAGGTGATACCTTCTTGGAAATGCATATTGTTTTCCGTGTAAATAGCTTGCAAAAGTTTCTAACACTATATATTCTGAAAACTATGGTATTCCAAGTACTAAATGATCATTTAAAGAAGTTAGCTGTTCCTGCTTCGTGCTAATCTGCACTGTTAACCCCATGTTCTAGCGCTGTTCTTAAAATTTCTTCTTAGAGCATGAATGTTGATGTGTATAGCATCAGTCTCAGTACTTCTTAAAGCACTTTTGTTAGAACTGGCTCGTGGCTTGGAAACTTCATTTAATTACAATTAATTCCCCATTTATCTGTGTACAGAACTCAATTCCTGGACTCCTTAGATCAGTGAATGTTGCTCATTTTGTCATTTCCTAGGATTAATTATCACAGAATCACAGAATGTTAGGGACTGGAAGAGATCTCGAAAGATCATCTAGTCCAATCCCCCTGCCAGAGCAGGAACACCTAGATCAGATCACACAGGAAAGCATCCAGGCGGGCTTTGAATGTCTCCAGAGAAGGAGACTCCACACCCTCTCTGGGCAGCTTGTCCCAGTGCTCTGCCACCCTCACTGTAAAGAAGTTTTTTCTCATATTCAAGTGGAACCTCCTATGTTCCAGCTTGAACCCATTGCCCCTTTTCCTGTCACTGGATGTCACAGGGAAGAGCCTGGCTCCATCCTCCTGACACTCACCCTTCACATATTTATAAACGTTAATAAGGTCACCCCTCAGTCTCCTCTTTTCCAAGCTGAAGAGACCCAGCTGCCTCAGCCTTTCCTCATAAGGGAGATGTTCCATTCCCTTCATCATCTTCGTGGCTCTGCGCTGGACTCTCTCCAGCAGTTCCCTGTCCTTCTTAAACTGAGGGGCCCAGAACTGGACACAATATTCCAGATGAGGTCTCACCAGGGCAGAGTAGAGGGGGAGGAGAACTTCTCTCGACCTACTGACCACCCCCCTTCTGATACACCCCAGGATGACATAGGCCTTCTTGGCCACGAGGGCACAGTGCTGGCTCATGGTCATCCTGCTGTCCACCAGGACCCCCAGGTCTCTCTCCCCTACACTACTCTCCAACAGGTCAGTACCCAACTTATACTGGAACCTGGAGTTGTTCTTTCCCAGATGCAAGACTCTACACTTGCTCTTGTTAAATTGCATTAAATATTTCCCCGCCCAAATCTCCAGCCTGTCTAGGTCTCGCTGGATGGAAGCACAGCCTTCTGGCGTGTCAGCCACTCCTCCCAGTTTCGTATCATCAGCAAACTTGCTGAAGGTGCACTCTATTCCGTCATCCAAGTCGTTGATGAATATATTGAACAGCACAGGTCCCAATACCGAACCCTGGGGGACTCCACTAGATACAGGCCTCGCAACCCAGGCAACCAAATTTATTCCAGTTATGAAACGTAAGTCAAACTTACTGGGTTACAAGCCAGTAGTGTATATTAAAGCATCCTGTCACATCTCTCCCCCATTAGTGATTTTGTTTGCACTATGAAGGTGACAGCCAAAAGGGTTAACATGAATTACTTTCTTTATTATAAGAAACTGGGAAAGAACTACTTTATTTCTGACATGAAATTGGGTGAGAAGGAATGGAAACATAGTAGCAAATTGGTGACATTTTGTGAAAGAACTCAGAGAAGCTTCTGTATGTTTGAAAAACTAAACCAACTTAAACCTTCTGTGTGAACTTACCCAGAGAGTGAAAATTGGAAAAAAGCAAGCAAACAGAACTACAGTTGCATTTTAAAATAACAAAAAAAAACAAACCACAAAACCCAAACAACGAAAAAAAGAAAAAAAAAAACTGCTATGAAATTCAGCTATAACTTAGTATCCCTGTTATTTGATAAACAATACAGTAGAAAGTAAAACTAGAATTTATTTTACAGTTGTGTGCATTTATATATTTTTCTACAACTTCTACACCTGTTCTTGCATAGATAGCATTTTCATTATAAGTACTCAATATATATACATTATTTAATTTTTTTCATATATATAGCTCTTAGTTCTGTAACATTTTTCTCTATCCTTTTCACTTCCCCACATCCACTTTGCAGCCTTTGTATTTCTACTTGCCCTCATTTATTGAGGTATGACCCAAATCTGCTGGCAGCAAGCTGTTCTCTTTGAATAGATATGTTAGGATTGCATCCCTAAAAATAGTTTTTACTCTTTTTTAAAAGTTTGGGTTTTTGGTTGTGAAAGTAGTAATGTCTTTGTTGGTCTTCATAATGATTTTATTTAGGTAACTGTTTGTGTATGTATATGTTAAACAAGCCTATTATATTGTGTTAATTAATTTTAAAGTGCTTTGTCATCTCTTCTAATCTGTGAGCTCTGAGTTGTAGCTGAAAGCATACTACACAACCCCTATGCCCCCCATTGCATTTTTTTGTATCTTCTGTAAATCTCAGATATGCAAATTTAAGATCTACCAGGTCTGGTTGGATTGCCTAATCAGAGATGAATTTTTTCCAGTAAAGATATTCTTCTGGTATATTTCTGATCTAAGTAACTTCTTAAAGTTTGCTTGCAGAAGACTATATAATGTACTTCACAAAACACTTCTAGTAGCCCCTTGCTTATATGAAATGCTTAAGGTCTTTTTAAGGCAAGTTTCATCAGGAATTCAGTATTATTACAGTTGGGTTTTAAAGGAGGAGTACTCTTGCAGAGCTGTTGATTCTCTTTCATAATAGGATTTTAAAATGTTCTAAAATGTTTTCTTTTCGCCTGGGGGATGTAATAGCAAGTTACTTCATTACAGTGAATTGGATTTATCAAGAGCTGTTATATTTGCCACAATCATACAAAAGTAGCAAATACAAATAGTGATTTTTAAACAGTGTAAATCACCCAGTAAAGTAATATTTGTATCTTTAAAGCTATCTAGAATAAAATGACTAAATGCTAATGAGACTAAAAGAGTAGAGTTTCTCAATAACGGCTATGTAATAATCACCAGCCAGTGTAATATTAACAGTGTAAGCTTATATCATCATAATCATCATCATCATTATAGTATTCTTCTCAACTTCTGTGATTTTTTTTTTCCCCTGTAAAAATGGTCTTTTTATCACACTGTCTAGGTCAGCAGTTCTATATGTTTTGTAGCAATCTGGAAAGTGTACTCAAAACTTGAAGTTTGAACAAAATAGATTGTCAGACAACTCAGACCTTAAACTAACACATTAAAACAGTCAGTGAATTCACTTTTCCACTTATTTGGATCCTTTACAGTAAAATACTGTCATAAATGAAGCACTCTTCAATGCTAGCTGTAGCGTTCAATTTGGTTTTATTTATGATCATCTAATGTAAAATTTATAAAATTTATAAAGATGGGAGTACCAGCCAGATTTGTAGGTAGCAAGAAGTACTATTACTCTCTGTTAATCTTTCAGTTCTTCTGAAGTGTCTCGAAACCAAACCAAATTCTACACTTCCCCTTTTGAATATCCACACAAAATCACCAATCTTCATACAATTTGTTGTCCTGTTTTCCCTGTTGAGCCCTGAATGCCATTGACCAAAGTGGTACTGGATGCCTGGGAATCAATTAAATTATTTACAGTGGAATATGAGCGTTACCATACCAGGGTCAGAGCAATGCTCCATATTCTATCCCCCCAAGGCTGATAGCATATATAGGAAAGAATGGAACAGGTCAAAAAAGTAGTGATGTTTACATGAAATACCTTTTCAGCAATCTGTGGCTTAGTCACTCTTTGAGGCGGAAGTACTAACTTCTTTCTTTTTAGAACTTGGTGGCTTTTCCTTCCAGAAAGTTGTGCTTTGTGGCACTGAGTTTGCTTTGTAATGCATGTAGTGTAGAACAAGTACCTGTTTAGTTCACTTTCATTTGCTTTGATACTTGTCAGTTCTTGTATTAGAAGAATCAGTAAACAAAAGCAGGGTTATTGCTCTACCTTTTCTCCATCACTCATGATTTCACACATAAAGGTTGCCATCAGTCTTCAGTCACCTCTTTCCTACACTGAAGACTCTTAGTTTGTCTACTGTTCTTATCATTCCTTGTTCAAAAATATTTTTTCTACCATCTCTCTTGCTTTTTGTTTTGTTCTACCTAACCTATATCTTGGGTGATGGCAGGGAGAGCACTGTAGGTAATACTAAAGATCCAGGCACACAACAGATTTGAGTGGCATAAAGAGGTTTTATATTTTCTTTGTGTTCTGTTTCTTATTTCAATTACTAGTGAACATTGAGCTGTCTCTTCCACTGAGATGTCTATTTATATCTAGTATTGATATTTTTTTCTGCATAGTAGTAGTTGTCAGCTCAGTCCATCACATATTTTGAGTTAGCCTTTTCTTTCCCATGTGAGTTTTGTTTATCTACATTGAAATTCGTCTGCCATCCAGTTATTGATGGAAGAATTTAGTCTTTTTAACTAGCCTTTTTTCAGAAAAAGATTGTCGTTCCACTATTAACTCTTTTCTGAATCATGTATGAATAGGTTGAAAAGCAGTCCTGTTATAGGTCTTTATGGAATTCCAGTGTTAGCTTCTCTCTGATGTTGCATTAAATGATTCATACCATATCTTGAGTATTGCTCAGGATCATGTGAAAACTTGTTTGTCTTCGTGTAGAATTCTTCGCAATGTACTAACATACAGCACTTATTCATGATATTAAAAAATAAACCTTTGAAATTGTGTCCTGACCTGAAATTTATGTAAATTGCATAGGCAATGATGTCACTGCTGATTTTGTAATGTTTCCTACCCACAAACCACTCTAATGTCTGTTAGCATATCACACTGATACAATTGTGGCCATCATTTGATTTGTAGCACAGTACTATTTTCCCTGAAATGTCAGTCCATATTGTTCTATATTTGATGCAATTGTCTATTTTAACTGTCTTCTTAACATGTAGAAGTATTCCTTCACCAGGTGGACATTTTCTTTCACAGATGAAGTACTAGTTGGGCGTCTCTGTGACTTTCTGCCCCCAACTTCCTGTTATGCCTGTGCTTCTTTAAGACCAGTCAATAGTTACATCTCATCAATTTTTGAGCCCTATTATTTGTGCAGAAGCATCTAATGTTAAATCGTATTTGAGTGCCATAAACTAAGATTTTATTGGAAGCAATTCCTACCAGAGAGCCCAAGGTTAATCCAGTAATGTAACTACGGACCACTTTTTTTTTTTTTTTTTTTTTTTTTTTTTTTTTTTACTCCTGGCCAAAAAACCCCAACCAAACTACCCCACCAAAAGAAAACCAAAAAAACCCACTACAACAGAGGAAATTTATCTGCATTATTGGAAGGTAGTTTGTCAAATATTGAGAGAATTGGAGCTTTCCAGTTATATTGATAGGTGACTTATAGGTCTTTTCTATAATCTTAACAAAAAGAACACAGTTTAGTGCTGCTCAGCATCTCAAATGACTGTCATTCCTTATAATTTTGGGGGGGGTATTTATCTTAAAGTTGGATTTGTATGCATGTGGTCTTTAAGTATTTAGCACGCTGACATCTCTTCTGGCAAGCCAGCAGAATCCCAAAGCTGCAGGATTTAGTAACCCTGCTACATGAAGGAGGGTAATTGGCAAAGTCCTGCCAAAGCAGAGTGGAAGAGCCGATTATCTCTATCCCTCATAGCTATTGTGAATTTATCAGGTTGGCTCATAATAGCAAATATTGGACTTGTTACAGTGTTTGCCTCTTTAATGTCAGCCAATATAGCATCCTCAAGACATTAGGATTTCTGTCTGATCCATTAGAGGAGCATAATGTAAATAAATATACCTGAATGTTGCTCCTAAGTAGACAGAGTGCAAAAGGGGTTTTTTTGCACAATCTCATCTTTCCCCTCTTTCTAACATTTGTTGTGTATTTTTACTACTTTGTTACTGTCTTCATTATAAACAGTTGAATATACACCCGGCACTGAGTTTTCCAGTATCCTGTTAGAGCCTGGCCCCAAGTGATCATGAAAGGGAAGAACTCCTGTTGGTTAACAGCTTCAATTTAACCTTCTTGACGTTCAAACAGTTGAATTAGTTTTCTCTTGCTCTTACTCATCCAAGGGATCAGCGTGAAACCATGTACCTGGCAAAGAGAAACATTTCAGAAATAATTTATAAAATGTAAAAAGCGAAGATTTTTATGCTTACTTTTATTAAGAACCTACAAAAATAAAGATACAGCTAATAGCTCCCTATTCCTTTTGATCAGAATAGATTTAAGTCTTCAGTGCTGACTGCAAAATAAATCATGATGAAGTAAATCTTGGCCCTTTTGACTGTTTCCTCACTGCAATTTTTAGCTGATTGTATGTGTGTATTGTTTGGTGTTATCATTACTGTGACTTAAGCTTACGGAGAGTTTGTGGTGCATAAATCTTGGCTTCTTTTTTAGTTGCAAAGAATTGTGACTATTATGTAGCTGATCTTGCAAATTCAAAAATATTCAGTACTTTAATTATGCTTACTTTATTTAAGTGCTAAAAGCCGCAACAGGCCTGCAATTGCTAGAATGCTAACAGCACATAATACAGCCAATTGCAAACAGCAGTCTAATTTGTTGATTTCAAGTGAGGTGTAATTATATTGCTTCATTTGCTGAGCAAATCATATGAGAGCTTCTCTAAATCAGCTTGATTGTGTAATGAAGAGCTAATTACAAACAGCAGTGTTCTTGCAGTAAATTTATTGTGACTGCTAATGCCTGCTTGCCACGAGTATAATATGACAATGGCTCATTAGTACATTTACAAAAGCAAAAGTGGAATTTTGCCCAAAGCACAGCAACTGTTCTCTATTTTGGGAGAGCAAAGTGATTACCTCTCTCCCCTCCATTGTTATTACTTAAGAAAGAAACAACAAAAAACGCACGGCCAACAACAAGAAAAACCCCACCACTAGTTACTTCTTGGAAGGAACTAAATAGCACTTCTAGAAAAGCCCACCATAAGATGGAATGGCTTGGAAAGCATTCTTCCCAGTATTTAAAGCAGGTAGGCTTTGAAATGTTGTTTGATTGGAAGCATTCACCATTAGTGACAACTGGAGGTCTGGTATGTCCCTTTGCAATTCCTTTTCTTACATTGTAGTTTCACTGCATGAAGTCAAGGGTCATCTTGGCAGTCACAAAGCTAGAAGAGCATTTGTGATAGAATTATGTTTGTGTCAACCCTGTGCTGCTTAAAAGATATTTAGATATCTACGTTTTAATTTTTTTTCTGTTTAAGTTGAAACTGGTGGTGACCTGATAACAGCTTCTGTTATTTAATTCAAAACTGTGTTTACTGTCAGGTCAGCCAACTCAAGCAGAAGGATGAACTGGTCACTGTACAAATTCACAGCACAGGATAAGTTCTCTAGTTTTTCAGAAGTTTCCATTAATAGTTTAGTTTTTATTAGTTTCTTTGAGTTCCATGAAGCATACTTTCTTACAGGTACTTTGAAGCATTTGGAGTAATTTATTTCTGAATAGATTTGTGTAATTGCCTGTTCAATGTTAAGCCTGACACCCACAGTAGATTGAATGCTATTTTACACAAAGGCTTCTAATCTATTAAATGGTGCACTGGGACTGATTTCCTATGAAATTGCCTGATACACTTTCTCTCATAGCACAATAGCACAGAATAAATTTCTTCCTGTATATCTCTGTCCTGCTTTATTTCTTCTGTAACACAGAATAATGAAGCTGCAGCCTTTTCCTCTTTCTTCTCTAATGCTGCTTACTGACATGTGACCCTTGATGGATGGTCTGATTTGGACAACCACCCCAAATACAGACATACATATTCATTAGATCAACAGCAATGGACTTGAACTTATATGAAGCAGACTTCTTTGAAAAATGTTTGACGTTTAACTCCAACAAAGTGGTGGGGTTTTCCCCCCACTGGCTCCCAGGTGGCTGTTTGCTCTGATGTCTTTTAGTTTCTGGGACTTCTTCATAGCATGAAGACAGTCCAGGCCGAATTATAGATCAACACTTCGTCAGTAGTTGAATTCTTGAAGAAAGAGTATTAAAAAGTTAACTAACAGTGACTACTATATTGTTCTTTTTATTGACTCTATCTGGGCTGTCATTTTATATAGCCTCCAACAGAAGGCATGTATGTGCAACCTTACTTTGAAATTCCAGAGAGGACATGAATACCTACAAATTTCATCTAATTATGTATTTATCAGGCACAGGGAACACCATTTAAAAAAAAAATCATTATTTGTAACTTGTTTTGCCTCAATCTTGTGAATCTTCTCACTAAGAGATTATAGATGCTCTGAACTTTAGCACCATATTCTAACGCAAAATCTGTTTCACTAAACAGATCTTGTGCTCCAAAACTAATATATTAATAAATGCTAGCAAGACTATCAAAGGAACCGTATTTTTGTGTTTCATGAGACATAGCCAAAATATGGCAATACATAATTTCTTAGTTATTTTTATATTTCCTTCATTGTTTCCTTTTTCTCTGGAGAATGTGGGAAGGGGAGGTTGAAAAGGCACAGCACAAATTATTTCCCAAAGTTATTCTCCCAGTTTTCAGACTAGACATCAGACAGAAGGGAAAGGTACTATGTTTGTATATTAACCCAATGTGCATGTTAGCCATACAACTCTAGAGAAAAATCTGTAGAAAGAAACTACATTTCCTTCTTCTCTCCCTTTCTATGTGACAGAAGAGTACTTCCAGTAGAGTGCTAAATTATTATTGCACTGTACTGAAATATTTATTTCTCATTTATGGGTGGTCTCCCTGTTAACCTGCAGGGTTAGAGTTCATTAATTTCAGTTGACTCCAAAATAGTTTTAACAGAACCCTGTCAATCCAGGAAAGTGTGCACTTTGGATGAAGACTGATCTTTAACAGAGGTGGCTCTCAGCTTTCTCTTTTGATCTTGGATTTGCAGGCTAGTATTTTCAACCATGCTTTCAAAGAGCACGTATTTGTCTGCTGCTTCCCTTGATCTCCCTAACCAAGATTTGTATTAGAGATAGACCTTTCACAAATTATTCTATTACTTTGATTTCCCATTAATATGAATTTTAAAGCTGAGTTCAAAATAAGTTATTCCTTTGGATGGGGTGGGAGAACAGAACAGAGGAGCAAACCACCTTGAAATGGGCTGATGCCTGAGCTATTTGCATAAATTTTTGTCTAGTTTCTTGTGAGCACCAGCACTGACATTTTTTTTCCCTTTGGCATTTGCATTTATCACTTTTTCTTATTGTCCTATATGAAATCTAGATCATGGTTCCTCTGCAGAAGAGACCTGAGGATTTTGTGTTTCTGGAAAATACAAATTACAGATATGGTTCTTTATTGCGCTTGCTCTCTTTTTCGTTAAAAAACAACAACGGAAAAACCCCACAAAAAAACCCCCAACAAATAAAAGTTTATGATGCCCTATAAAGTTAGTAAAACCTGATTTCAGTTAGAACAAATGTGAAACAAACTCAAAGACAAACCTGTAGCTTTAAGAACTGTCTGAAAATCAGCCGGGTGAGAAGAAATTACATTATATGGAGGGGAAAAAAAATTAATAAAAGGCTTTCTTTGTGAAACCATCATTTTAACCTGCTCAGATAAACTTGATCTCACAGAACTTAGCATGAAAATACTGTTGAAAGTCAGAACGCTTATTATAGTACTCTAGTTTCACTATGCTGTATCTGTACTATATTGTATTTTGCATTTTGTGTTGCTTACATTTGGTAAGTCTTGCATTTTTCATACTTGTGATGTCCTCTTGGGTGCACTTTACAAAACTGGTGACCAGGGTTTGGTTTGCTACTTAAGAAAAAAGGAAATGACATGGAAAGATTTGATTAATGCCCACAGAGCAGGCTTCATTTATTCTAAAGTCATAGTGACTCAGTTGACTGGAGATGACGAAGAGATGTAAACTGCAGGATTATTCATGTGTGTCTCTGTGGCAACAATACCATTGAAAAGTATTAATGTAGGTTATGGATAAATATGGTATTTCTTTTAGTAATGCTAATACTTTTTCTTGTGTTGCACCACTTCATTAATTCAGTTATGCCTGATGTTCACTTTTCAGGGAATGATTTTACTTTTTGTTTTGTTTTTCAAATCACATTGAAATTCTTTCTCCTGTTTTTAAAGTGTATGTGGGCATAAGAAGTGGAAGATACATGACTTTCTACTTTGGTTGTAGAAGTTTGCACATTTGGGCAAGGTTTGCATGTGAACATGTGTGCATGCATGATCCTTGCATTTGTACTCCAGATATTCTAGGATGTACAATACCATTAAATCACAGCTGTCTTTAGTATTAAGTAGGTATCTTGCTTAATGCTTTCAGTTAGACAGCAATTTTTCCTGGTAGAAACATGTCTCATTTTGGTTAACATTTTGGTTAACAGATTGCTAATCCTTCTGACTGAAATCATCCTGCTTTTGTGATCCTTCTGTGGAACTGTTCAGTTTCATGTCTCCTGAAGCCAGCTGTACTTGAGTGTTACCTACTGCTATGCTTTAATTGTCCGTTTGACAACTTGTGTATTAAAGGATAAGGGTTAACAATTGATTTCTGTTTATCCCTTCATTAAACGTCAGTTAATGCTGTCCAAAATCATCCCCATTACACTGATTTAATGATAATAGTGTCCTGTTTCAGTAAGTTACTCTTATTCCATATTGTTAGCTGAATCAGTTTCCTGGGACGTCTTAATAAAATGGCAGTCCCAGTTCAACATATCCCAATTAAGCGTAATATATTGCTACAAAATACTTGGCTTATGCAGCAGTTTTACATTTTACAATCACGTATTTAAAACCATTGGACTATAGTTCCCTAAGTGGTAGAGGGCAGCTATTAACTGAGATTTTAGGCAACGCTGATTAATGACAAGAGGAGAAAGTTCGTACAGTTATGTTAGGCAAACATGTTACTTTAACATTCAGTACAGGCTCTTCAACATCAGCTCAATTCATTCAGTGCTGAAGTTCAAGAACTTGCCTGGAAACCCTTTGAATAAATAGTCTAAGACTTTGTCATTAAAACACCCACTCATTTTCCTGTTCCGTTTTCCAAACCTTGAAGGAGAGGAAATTTCACTTTATGTGATGGGTTGCTTTGCTTTGATACTTTTTTTCAATATTGCAAATATGCTATTAATACATCTTTTGGTGCTACTAAAGCACCACTGAAGTCTTAGTACATTGTTGCTCAGTCCAAGTTGCCATCTTCAAAAGAAACATTGACTGGACTTTACACACCCCTGTTTTTCACAAATACTGGCAATAGCCTGTCAACTGGCTGTTTCTCATCCTCATTTCTTTAAAAGAGGGCTTATATATTTCCTCTATAGAACTATGGATTAATATTAATAATAATTATAAATGGAAATATGTCCATAGAACTTTTTGGGAAATATTTTTTTATATTAATGACAATTTCTGGTTGAACATGGTAGAAACTTAAATCATAAAGGCTTTTCTGCTGCCTTGAGTCTATCTAAGAAATGTTTTCTTCCTAAGTTGGAAAAAGAGGGGGTTTTGAGATACTTCAGCTTTAAGTATAAAGGTCATATATAGACTCCAAAGAGCAAGCCCATTGCATGAGCTTTGATATCCTGATAATCATCTGGGGTTGTTTTATCTATCTGCATAATAAGTATCACTAGTTGTATTAAAGCTTTGTTGCCGTTCTAGAAATGGTAGGGGATCACTCGCACTGAGATGTCTTTACTGAAAACAATTGCTGAGATAAGCAGTTTAGTAGTAGCAATCTGGAAGTGTCCAATTTGAACAATTTAGGAAACCAGTATTGGCAAAATAAATTTTGCCAAAGAGAAAAAAGAGAGAAGAGGAGGAAAATAGGTTTTGTGATATCAGTTTGTGTTGCAACTGCAATGAGAAATTGGATAACTGGAAGGAGGATTCAAGTGGGAGACAGAAACTCCATCCACTCTTCTGTAGTGTCACTCCCAAGTACTTATGGTATTATCCAGATAGCAGAAATGTATTGTGATATCGGTGTCATGGGGATAGACTTTGGGGCAAAAAGACCAGAACTTTTTGTGTGAACTGTCAGTTCACCCTTTAGGAAGTAAGGCTAGAAATCACACAGTAGTGAAAGGAAACAGATGAGCATACAAAAAATTTTTAAGCCATCAAGTGAGACATTCTGTGCATTACTTTCAGGTAAGCTTTAAAAAAAATGCAATCAGAGCAGTGGCATATTTATATGTTGCTTTTCTGAAACATGAGTGAAATCATGTAGTCATGTCCACATCTCATATTTATCAGATTCTTCTCTTAATATCTGAGGGGGGAAAAAAAGACAGGGTTGTTGTCAAACTATCATTTTCTCTCAAGATATGTAAATTGCAACATAAATTTTTGTATGCTTGTAGGAAAATATTAACTAGGAAGTGCTGTTGTTTTGCTTTCTTAAATTAGATGGCAATTTATTAAAGGATTTGCATCAAGAACTTGTAGTTGATAGGGTAAACAATACAATGGGTTTCAACCGTTGAAAAGATTATACTCATTTAAGCACATGGAATTGTGACTAAACTCTGATATGCTTTTTGCTATTGCAGTATTTTCAATGCTGGCTCCAGAGTATTATTAAAACATATTTAAACTTACATAAGAAACTGTCTGAATTATATCAAATATATTGTGAGCATACTTTTCATTAATTTTGTAGTAAATTGGTTTACTGTTGAAAATAGTAATAAAAAAATGGAGTGTCTTTAAAAATATTACTTGATTCCTGTTCTTAAAAGCATCTTAAACTATAATTCTGGGGAAACTAAATCTGTGCTCACAGCATTACAGCTCTGAGGCTCGTTATTTCTGCTCAGGTTTTGACTTTGAGTATTTTGGTAAATCCGCTACCAAGCAGAAATTATTTGTGTGGGTTACTTGGCCCATTATTATTACAAATTCATACATGAGAATCATGGTAAGTTCATGAATACTTCATGAAGAGATTGGGGGAAATGACAAAAGATCTTTCCTAAGATTTTTATCTTCAAGCTTGGTGGCATATTTAAAAATAGTGAATGATATCTCTAATGATGCAAAAGTACCACATTCCTTAGTTGTAGGGAAACTACTGTCAAATGTTGTAAAATCAAATGGCCAATATTTATGAATATATTACTCATCCTCCAGTATCTTCCTTTCAGACTTGAAGTATAGCCAGTATAGTCTTGAAAATCTGACTTCATACTATCCTAGGGATGTAATGTTTTTTCCTCAAACATCACCAGAATCAAAGTCAATAAACCATGATTATGTCATGGGCGAAGTCCTTTTTCCTAAGCCAGACTTATTCTAAATTGACAAAGATCAATTCTTTTCAACAGGAATTCAGTGCAGCAATATCTGGATCTTCATTTTAAAGAAGCTAGCATGGTACAAGCTGTTGAAATGGAAGTTGGTTTTCTGTTTTTCGCTTGTTTAGAAGTGCTGTTGGTCAAAGAGATCCCGAGTACTATTTCACATGTGCACATGCACTTTTCCTGATATGTTTGTAATACCTGACTCTGATAGTGCGTTTCAAACTACTGGTAGTGGGCAGGCCAGCATTACTGTCTCAGTTCTGCAGGTAGGGACAGGGAGGCACAAACACAGTCACAGTTTCTCTGAGATCACCAAACACATCAGTAACAGGAGAAGGAATAAAAGTCGGGTTCTCCTTTTTTTTTTTTTTTTTTAAAGCAGTTCTTAAAATTAAAAAGAACAAAATTCAATCCTCTTTACAAAATTGTGTTATTTGGAATCTTTTTGTGTCAAATTTGCTTTAAAAGCCTTGTTATCCGATTTTACAGTATAGGCAACCTCTTCTTACAAACTGCGTACTTTTCTACCTTCCTTTTCTTTTTTCTAATACAGTATTATATAAAATAAACTTTAAAAATGTCCCATTTCATGTTTTTCCATTAGTGAAGATAATAATTTAAATAGTTTTTTTAGTCTAGAATTTAAATTAGCCTTTATATCCAGGTGAAATCAAATGCTGTGGTGTTTTAATTTAAGTAAACTAGGCATGGTGTTTTCCCATTTTTCAATCCTACTCACTGCCTGTCAGCATGCAGCTCTGTTCATGGGAGCCTTAGGAAAATCATGTTTCTAGGTCTTAGGAAGTATTAATGTGGATTGCTTTCTGCAAACAGACTTGGCTTGACAAGCAGCTGTTGGAAACATGAAAAGTCTTAATTCTTTGCAGAATCCAACTTGCATGCCAGTCAGCTGGAGACTGAGGTAAATCTGTACCTCTAGAATGGGAGGTAAACACTTAGTGTAGTGTGTCAGTATCTCCTGATTTCTGGTTCCAAGATTGCAGTAGATTGCATTACCTGTTTGGCAATATCATTCAACTTGTTTTTCTCATCTGTAAAGTAGGTTAGTATTTACTTTTAAAATCCTTGGAGGGCAAGTGAACTTTATGCAGAAAAATACTCAAGGCATTTGAATTCGTCTTCTTTCATCATCGGTCACTCTAAGAAGTTAAGTATTCCTTTACCTGTCTGCAAAATTTTGTGTGACACTTTGAAGGTTAATTTAGCTCACAGCAGAATTACAGTGGCAGATGACTTAAAAGTGACCACATGTGAATGTTCTCATATAAGAAGCCCTACCCTTGACTCTCACGTTTCTTCAGCTACATGATAGTTCAGTGGTGAACACTTGCAGCCATCTGTGACAATGACACGTAGCCCGTTTCTAAGAGGTGCCAAATAAATATGGTTTTAGATGGAAATCTTGTGCAATACTGCAAATGCTATCTTAGCTACAAAAAGGTGGTGCATTTTGATAGTTTTCCAAGCATCTCTTTACACTTTGTGATATGTGACACTAACATGCCAGAAAAAGAAGATTTTTCTTAACAGTGGAAGTAGGCACCTTTGCCTGCCCACAAGGAAAATGCAATTGTAGGAGTGACCTTGAATAACAGAAATTGTCAGAAAATGTACAGAAGTCCTGTAGCAATTCTCTATTATTAATCTAATTCCAGAGTGCATTAGTAAATTGACGAACAGGGCACAGATTTAAAACTTTTTAAAGAAACTGGTAACTGGTAATGAAAACAGAAAGCGCTCCCCCTGACAGATTGTCATCTTTTGGTTTTGGTGTTGTGATTAGATGAAAAGGGATATTACGGATTTGCTATCTGTCATGAAGCTTAGTCATCTTTGTTACAGCCAGCTTAATTAGACTCTTAATTCAGCTCAGAAAAGCTGTAACCTTTGCAAATTATTTGATTAAGTTAATTGATAAAGTGAAACTTTCTGCTTTTTATTTTATTACTTTTTTCCCTTTAAATGCCTGTCTGCCTTTCAGCATTTCTGAAGGAGTTACTTATAAAGTATCATCTGCTGTAATTTTCAGCACAATTCAGTGTACCAACTTGCTAACAGGTTGTATTTGAACTGTTGAATTATCACATAAAAGCCTTTAAAGAAATTTTGTATCTTAAAATACACTTTTTTAGAAAATAAGCCAAAAACCATACTGTGGATGGTTAGTATTTGGATATTTTGCTTACATGAAGAAACAGTGTATGTTTGAGAAGCCTTATATATAATTTCAACCATATTTTGTCATTTCAGAACTCATCACAAATTATTTCATGCTAATTCCCTGTTTAGAATCTTAATCAAAAGTTAGGCTTTTTTTTACTCAGAAGTGATCTTAGGTGAAGTTACTCTAACGAGTACTGTTTGAATTCGATATTTCTCTGTGCAACATTAACATCAACAGTCTTACATTTGAGCTCCAATTTCTTTCTCTTTTTTTTCTCTGTTGTACAAGAATATAAGATCTGTGAGAAGAATCAGTGACATAACACAAAGTTAATCAAAACATAAATAATTCTCTTATGATCATACTACTCCCTACTGCATATGTGCAGTTTTTGCATTGCTGAAGTACCAGAAGAAAGGATTAATTTGTCTAACTTGATTATCCCGAAGAGAATAACTTTAACTTGGAAAGTGATGGGACTGGTAGAATAATTCAAATCCAACTTGTGGTAAATCTGAATGAAAGTGAAGATAAGAATGAATTTATCTTGTACAGAAAAAAAAAAAAAGTAATATCTCTTCCCAAATGGTTCAGTTTTGAGTAGTGAAAATTTACAGTATGAAAATGGATTAATTAATTAATTATTTCCAAAGGTTTCTGCCTTGACTATGCTGATGAACTGTGATCCCGAGTTGTCTTTTCATAGCTGGAAGGTACTTTTACAGGTGCTGCAAGATGTGCCCTTATTTTTAACCTGAGGACATGATCATGGTGCAATATAATCAGTACTGCTAATGTTGTAAACTTCAAGGGCATAATCTGTACTATCTGTGGAATATCAGGAACTATAACAAAGTATCTCTGTACTGGCATGCAGTTGGAGTTAAGGTATTGTCCTCAGTAGTGAATACAAAATTCTTGTTTTATTTCCCCTCAGTTATGACAATGTCTTATGTTGCTCGAATACAGCAAGTACAAGCAGTGCAAATTTGTGTCAGGGAAGGCCAGTGATGAGCATCGAGGCCTTAGTTGCTGGTGAAATAGAAGCATAAAAGAAATCTAAATCACGGATTTGTTGTGGGCTGTCTCTTGCAGCAGTATTCAATGTGCAAGCGGGTGGTTCCTGCAAGCAGTGCTGAGCTTGCATTCAGTCATCTTTGGGCAGTTGTGGCCTTTGCCACTGACCTGCTGTGTGTGGTTTTGGTAACAATTTTTTATATCTTCAATAGCCATTCTTTTCTGATGAAATCATATATTACTGGGCAGGGACTATTTGTTATTCTTTGCAGTGTTACAAAACTTGATTAGCTCTATCTTATGTGTTACTGTAATAGTCCCTGCTCATCCCCCCGTTGCCCAAAAAAGTTTTGTGAGTCTAGCTAATTCGTTGTTAGTCATCTTTCATTACTCTCCACTATTGGTACCACATTGTTTAAGGATATAAATTTAGAGAATTAATTTTTGTGGAATAGGGTTTCTGTTCTGATTTTATGCATAAATTGGAAATACACTTTTATTTTTATATGTATAGCTAAACTTTTAATAATGTATGGTAATAAATTTTTGTGCACCTAGATACTATTAGATATGTAGTGAACGAAACGTGATGGAAACATATTTAAACTTATTTTTTTTTCTTTAAAGTCTTAATGGTATGTTGTCCTGCTGCTCTATCCACGGACTGCTTGGTGGAGCCTTCAGTTTAGGACTGTTAAGAAAAAAATTTGTCGTTCATAAAAAGGACTAGTCATTCATGGGACTGAGCTATAGATTTCAGGAGTCTCCTAAGTACATTATCAGAATTAAAGGCAAAAGTCACTTAATGTTACTGCTGTTTGTCTTCGCTTTCATTAACTTCACCACCACTCCATCATGGTTGGGAGCTCTGAATCATAATTTTTTTTTAATCTGTAACACATTTTTTTCCCCCAAGGAGACACTACATTTAGAAGTTAATTAGTTTCCTCACAAATGTACAAGTCAATAAAAGTGAGTTATGATTTTTAAAAATCATTAAAATGACATCAGTCTTACAGATCTGGAATATTTCTGAACATGTATTTATCACATGTAAATTTCATTGGGATACAGATGTCTGCACTTCATGCTCTGACAAAGACAATATGCTAAGACAGGGATGAGCTCCAAAAAAGAGACAAGGTCATTTTTTTTTTTTAATTGAAATGTTAACTGGCGCCAGCCTGCAGAGCTCTTTTGCTGTCTGACATCTCCTTTTCCTCTCTTTCACTCCTCTGTCATAGTTGTAGTTTTCATTTGGATAATTTTGGAAGAGCAATTAAGTTGCTTGCCCACGTAAATTTGCTGGTAATAACAGGAAGGTAAATGCTTGAACTGGCAGTGAATAACTTAGCTACAAGTAGAATATCTGAAGAAAGAAAAACAGGAAGCAAACAGCAAGTTACCAGAAATTTGTGTGTGTCAAATACATTAAAGTTCCAAATTGCTATTTTTAACAAACATAATTTTACAGGAAATTTAGAGTTGCATGTGGAACAACATGTCACCCTGTATATGTATCCTACTACATAAATAGCTTAAGCTGACAGCCTGTCCAGTGGCAGGGCTGTTGTTCCTTACTTGTAATAGTGCAATAGTGTTGCAATATTTAGACGTAACAAATGGGTTTAGGGATGGAATGAGAGTGTGTTTTCTGTGAGGGATATGAATGTTGATCCTTTTTTTTCTGTTTGATACTTTCCTTTGCATGAAATTAAGATATTTTATTTTCCTGGTCTAAATATTTCTGAAGCTGTTGCTGCTATGGGTTTACAATTTGTGTTATACTTTTGCAGAGTTCTAGTTATGGATCATTTCCACTGTGGCTGAGAGTGTCAAGATATGCTTTTCACTTTAAAACCTCATAAATTCTATTCAAGTAAATTAGTAGCTCATACTATAGGTGAAACTACTCTTGTACCTGTGCTCACAGTGATGTATGTAGTTGGAGTCTAGTTGGAGGCCTGTATCTAGTGGAGTCCCCCAGGGTTCGGTACTGGGACCTGTGCTGTTCAATATATTCATCAACGACTTGGATGAGGGAATAGAGTGCACCCTCAGCAAGTTTGCTGATGATACGAAACTGGGAGGAGTGGCTGACACGCC